>CM053787.1:653173786-653672543 GCA_028749045.1 Cupressus sempervirens
AAACTTCCTTAGGAAGCTCTTGTAAATAATTCCAAGTGATGATGCATTTTGTGAAATGACCCACAACCACCTACCTATCATGAGTGTCATTCCCCTCACGATATATGTCTTAGCATCTTAACTCCTCCAACATGTCAGGGAGGTTTTTTATTTTGTAGATAATGTGAGTCATTTCCTAGTCTGGTGTGTTTTTTCCTCTTAGAAATATGATGACATTTTGGCATCACCCTCCACTATAATCTTTTTGTAACCCCATATGACAACTAACTCTACCCCATGGTAAGTTGCATGCACTTCAGTCATGTGGATGATCTATGAACACAGGTTAACAAAAAAGGCATCCAATATAGTGCTCAACATGTCTTTAATGAGACAACTCCTACATGACTTAAACTGCCAAGGGATGATTTGATAAACTTTAGTCCAATATTATTCAAGTTGTTCTAAAAAAAGTTATCAATATTTTAAGAAGAAAATTTACTTAAAAATCTTAGTAATTAATTTTTGAAAATGTTAAAATAATAACCAAAGTAAATCTTATTTAAATTAATAGAAAAATATAATATTAATAATTGAAACCAAAATAAAAATATTATTCGATATTTTATTTTTTTTATCTAAATTTTTTAATATAAATCTAAACTAAATTGTTTAATTGATTTTAATAAATTTTATATAATTATAATATTATATTTTAAAATATATTATAAAATATAACTTAAGTGTGAATTATATATAAAAGAAATATATAATTAAATAATATTAAATATAGGATACATCATATAAATATGCATTCTATAATATAATATAATATAGACAGGAAATTTAGCAAACATCATTTAGATGGGTGAAATGAAATAGCATTTGTTTTCTCTTCCATATTTTGAAAGATGTTTTAAAAACTCTTGTGTGTGAAGAAACTCTATGAATTCAACCATTGATTTGCAATCTAAGAAAATAGAGATTAACCATATTATTATTTATGTAATTGAATTTGGAACCCAAAGAAAATATTACAGCAACTGCTAACAATATTAACCTATCAGGTTTACTTCTCATGTGTTAATATCAGAGGCTATTTTCCATGATAATGCATATCTCAAAAAATTTGGCATTTCCAAAGTTAGAAAAACAAAATTAATTTATAGTTGTCAGTTGCATTTTAGAATTCAAATGTTATGGTGTTATGGTCTTAATGTGTGTTCGACATGAATTAGAAAAATTACTTAAATCATCTTTCTTATTCTCTCTCATATTTATCTAGTCATTGATGTATACGATCAGTTGATTCATTTAGATTTAGGTGAAGGACTCTAGAATAAACTTGAAGTGTTATATCTTTTATTAAAATTAGTTTTCTCAATAGTGTTTAGAATGTTTAATTCAAAAAAATAATTTTGATGGTGAACGCGAACTATCTAATGAATATTGAATCAATAGTAGGCAGTGCACCAGGTCTACTCCATTATGTTTAATGTTATATAAACACTAGCGATCCAAACCCAAATAATGAAGTTCTCTTTCATCTGAACTCATGTATATTATTCTTTATTGGTCACTTCCTGCAAGGGATTTGAGAGATAGTTGTGTGTTATTGACTACAATTTGGATGTTTATATTAGGAATCATCTTATTTTGTAGGCTTATCTACTTAGAGGAAGAGACTCAATATTTAATAAGGGTTCGAACAATTATGATATTTTTTTGATAGATATATTTTAATTATCATTCTTAAAAGAGCTCAAATAAATGTAAACATGTCTACTAACAATCGATGACACATATAATAATAGTCGATCATTTTAAAACTTTTTTGATATTTTTGGTTGGTCATTTACCAATTTGTGCATCACTATTAGGACATTTCATAAAGACTACTAAGACATTTATCCACAACTACTAGTATTTTTTAGTAAGCGACTATCATTGAATGAACATAGTAGGTTTCAAGCGAGAGTTTTGAAATGACACTTTTGGACTACTTATTGCTCCATGATCCCTATAAAGAGATCTATAAATACCTAAAATCCAAAAACTTGGCTTTAATCTCTTCACTCGCCTCTATAGATACACTAAAAAAAAGGTAGAATTTGACTTACAATTTAGGAATTCTAGGTGCACAAAGTTAGTCTGGGCAACTACTAGTGCTTTTTCCCTAGTATGAAATAGGATCTAATTTGATGTAATGGGTAGACAAGGCCAAAATGTACCTATTTGTATCCTAAGAGGATAATTTGTATATTAAAAACTTTTTTTTTTAATGTTTGAGGTAATAGTTGAGTATAAATAGTTTCCCGTTCTTGGTGAAATTTTAACTTTCTTTGAAAATATTGATTTTCTTGTAGGGGAGACAACCCAACTTAGGTGCCCAGGCTAACTTTGTGCACCTACAACTCCTAATTCATAAGTTAAAACTTGTAAAAAAAATTGGTGTACCACCATAGGCCAGTGAAGAGCTTAAAGCTAAATGTTGGCTATTTTTCCCCCCATTCATCCCATTATAGATAATTGATATAAGATGTTTCCAATGGGTTGTAATTTATCACAAGTGGATTAACATGAAACATTTGGCAGTTAACATGTCTTGTTATCCATTTTTGCTATATTGTTGTGTCACTTTCATGCCCTTTGTGTAATAGCAAAGTTTCTCTATTTCGTAAAGCTTCCTTTCTTGCCTTTGTTAAATAGTGACATCATTTTGTTGGACCGACGAGTTTGTGCCACGTGATAGTAAATATTATGTATTATCCCATGTTTTCTATGCGAAGTGTCTTCACTCCAATTTTTTTGGTGTTGTGGCATTTTCTCAATGCCCTAAAGCTTGAAATTGTGTTACATGGAAGGGGATAAACTTTTTGTGTTATGCCTTCTCATGCTCTATTTTAATAATTTTTCATGCAAACTTGTGCCATGTTAGAATTTTTGGGGCTTCTTTATGCCAATGGGTGTTGTGGGCCCATGCCAATGTCATTTTTCTCAAGGTAAATGTTATGCATCTTTCTTCATGATCGACTACTAGTTTTCTTTCATATTTTCACAAAGGATTTTTTCTTGCAGATTTGTGGAGGTCAACAGGTCAACTACACAAGTGTATGTGGGTGGGTAAAACTTTTTCTAGTCCCACCCTAACATTTTGACAGCAACACAAATTGACTTGTTGCGGCCATGACATGTTACAAGGACTAGTTCTTTAATGTTGGGCAACCTTTTAGGCCTTGTTTCATGATGTCAATGCATCTCCATGTCTCTATAATGTTTGTAATGATCATATCTTTTGGATTTGATCCCTCTTACAACTGGGTGTTTTCTTTTGGAAGTTCTTGTCATTTCAAATAGCAAATTATACTTCATGATCATATTTCTTTCTGATTCATTTATTGCTTCCTTTACAACTCAACTCCTCTATTTGGGGTTTGAACTTCATGCTTCATTTGAGTTATTCCTAATCTATAAAGGTGGGTTCTTCTCTATTTCACTTACAATAGCCTTATGGTCTACAAATGTATTCCTATTGCCTTAATAAAATTCTTAGTTTTACCTCTTTTTTCCAATCTAATATATTGTGCAATTCTTGCCTTGTATGGATTATTTTCTATTCTATTTTTCCCATATTTGTGTGTCATGTTTAACATGTTGATAGTTGTTGTATAGTGAAATTCATTTCCTTTCAGCATCTGGTTAGTTTACGTAACATGCATACAAGTTCTTGGAAGGTAGAATAGAGTTGGGACATGTGTATTTGGGTGTTTTATTCATGTTTAGTGCATTCATAGGCAAAGTTAGTAACCACATTTCAATCTAGTATATCACCCCCTTTCCCTTTAGCATTTTAATTTCATGCATTTCTCTCTTTTTTCTCTCAAAGCAGTAATTTAGATGCATCCTAATTGTAAGGAAGCCAACTTTCTCAGGAGATTCAACCTCAAAGTGCAAGTCCCACGCTTGGAGGTTGTTTCCATGTTCACGAGGTCACTTGAGGGTCATACCTAAAGCAATGGTGCAAAATTTTGTGTTAACATTAACCTTTCAAATTTTCTACATCTATAGGAGCTCTCTGTAGAACTCATGAAATGTGAGGTGGTCTCAAAGTGTCATTTTAAAATATTCACCTAGAACCTATTATGTTCACCCCCAATAGTTGCTCACCAAAAAAAAAGTATTTTTTGCACAAACCAAGAAAGAAAAAAATGATCAACTATTAGTACATGTATGATTGGCTATTAGTACATGTCTTATCATTTTTGGGAGTTTTTAATGAATGGTAATTTGCAAGATCTATAATGGCAAATGTAGCTGGTATTGGCACATGGGTGGCTATTGGTTGATCTCCCCTAGTTATTTAGTCAAAGAAAGGTGGAAATTCTTTTATTTATTTATGTATCTAGTTGTTTTAATAGAAATATATATATATATATATATATATATATATATATATATATATATATATATATATATATATATATATATATATATATATATATATATATATATATATATATATATATTTATATAGGTACATATATTTATATATGTACATATGTACATATGTATATATATATAGATATGTATATATATATAGATATGTATATATATACATATATATATATACAGATATATATATATACATATATATATACATATATATATATACATATATATATATACATATATATATATACATATATATATATACATATATATATATACATATATATATATACATATATATATATATATACATATATATATATACATATATATATATATATATATATATATATATATATATATGTATGTATGACTTTCATTTCTTATTTCCCTACACTCTAATGTAGTGAAAGAAACCTATAAATTTGATTTTTTTTTAATTAAATTGTATTACAATTAAAATGAATAATAAAGTGCATTAATTAATGCACAACCATAATATTAAATGATTGATAAAAAATTATGTGATCATCATAGAGGTTCACTTGATTGGTTTGACCATCCACTCTAATTGTGTGGAATGTTTTTTTATTTCAAACATCACTACAAATTTTCAAGTAGGAAAGTGGAAACCTACCTTCAACTAGAGGTTAGCATCGCATCTTCCCTTGCAACACCTTCTAAGTTGATGCAAGAGCATCTTGTGTTCTTGGCAATCTTGCATAATTCTATTTTGTTTTGTTTTTATTCTTGTTTGCTTGTCTTCGTGTTTGTGTGTGCGATTCGTTGATCATGTTTTTTAGCCTATGCAATCTTGGCATCTTAAAGAAGATTTATATTAGATAGTTGATCTATGATTGTGCATTATATGGTAAGGGTAGAAGCAAGAATTCGAGTCTCAAAACTGTAGAAGTCTATGGATTGAGATCATACTCTCTTAGAAATGAGCGCCCATTTTTTAGTTTCAAAAAATGGGTGCTCATTTTTTTTTAAGATTTTTTTTTTTAAATTAGGTGCCCATTGTTTATTTTTTGACAATGGGTACCTATTTTCATAAAATTATTTTTTCTCCCACCTTGAATTTTGTTTCAGGATAGGCTTGGTGGGATCAAGCATATGGCTTGACCTCACAATGTTTGGCTAAGTCATCAAATTGATGAATTTGGGCATTGCCATAATTTCTAGAGGGTCTTCTCGATCAAATTTTTTAACAAAAAAAACCCATTAGAGTTCTCACAATCCATTCATTACCTAAAAAGTCAAAGATAAGTGGAGGAAAATAGGTTAAGAAATGAATTCTAGTGCAAATGCATTAAGCAAAGACCTGGGTATGTTTTCATAGCACTATACTCAAATAAGATTACTTCAAGGACTTCAACATGAATTGATACAAGAGGAGAATAAATATCTAAGAACCGAGATCAATGAGATTCAAGATTTTCTATTACCTCTTCTAGATTTTATGCAAACTCACATTAGAGACACAAAAGATCTCATAGACACCTTGACCCTAACTATTTGAAATCATATGATTGATCTTGCGGCCAACCTAAAGATAGAAACACAAAGGTTGGAGCTGATCAAGTCCAATTGGGAAAAAACTTTGGAAATTATATTGAGGAATCATAAAGATTTCTTGGAACATTTTGGTTTACTTCCCCAATAAGTGTTTTTCTATGTTAAGAATCATTTTGACATTAAGTGTCAAAAAAGGGGGAATCATATGTTGATCATACATGGAATAATATTTTTATCTTCATATATATGCTTGTCTATATGTATTTCAAAGCTATAAGGAGATATTCTAAATATACCTACAAATAAAAACAAAATTTAAAAATATTTTGAAACACGCAAGCTATACAAAGAGGAAGCATAGTTATAGGGGGGAGTTTGGCATGAAGGAAATTTTATTTTTGTATATAACATTTTTGACAAAGGGTGAGAATTGTTGAATCATATTTCCTATTAGTGTCAAAATACATATGTTAATCGAGTCATTATGATGCCTAAGAAATGAAGGAGGAAATGGAAGACTATTGTAATTGTACCTGAGCCCAAATATAAACTGAGTGATACTATAGCTACCAAGAAGAATATTTACGTCAATTAAGCTGACAATTACACCAAGTGAGTCAATAGTCACCAAGAAATGTCTACATCGAGTGTCAAAAAGAAAGACCTATGTATTTACCAAGTACCACAAAGATGACATGAGATTTTGAATTGACATAGACTCAAATGCAACTTGATTCTACTAAACAAGGAAAATAATTTACATAAATTGAGGTAAAAATTTGCAAAGATTTTCTTGAAGAATATGAAGTGATTCTTGATGATTCCAAGGCAACATAAACCAATGAAAATAAAGTTGAAATAGAAGGAAGGAATGGATGTTTCTTGAACCATTAATCATGAACAAAGGACTACTCTAGAAGATTTTGAAACCCTAATTAGGTCGAGATGCAAAATCGTAAAAGTATATTATAAAAGGAGCTAATGGGGACAAAAGCCAAGACAAAATGAACACAATAGGAAAAGGGAAATATTATTATCAGAAGTGATATGCTATTACATTCAGTGCAACAATAATAGACTTCACAACATGCCCTATGGGCTTACAATGTTATTAGATTCTGGAGAAAACCCTTCTCATAGTACCTTCTCCCAAACTCCACCAAAAAATTGCATTTACAATGCTATAAATGTCCTTAAGTAAACCAGATTATGTCTAGGGTTAGGAATGAATTTTATAATATGCCATTTGGCATCCACCACAAAAATAGAAGGTTCTAGAAAACACGTTAAAAGTCGGTGTAAAATTAGAAGAATCCAGAAATGGTAGTCCAACTTTCGGGAGGCATAACTTTTGATCTGGGACTCCAATTAATGAATTGTTTTTCAAAAAGCTCTCCAAGCCCTCTATAGCCTTATGATGAGCATAGCTTGTCCCCCATTTTTCAGGTCCATACAAGGCCATTTACTACCTCAAATATGACTTTGAAGTGTTCTTAGGAGGTCTCTAGGCAACTTAAAACTGTAATGACTTTCAAATTGTAAAGCCTTTTGACCTTATTCTTTTTCTAGAGTGCTTTAAATTAAAAGTATAATCATCCCTCCAAATTATACCCTCTAGCTCATTATAATTATGGATCAATTACAAAATAACCTATTTTTTGCATTGGCACATATCCCAAGGTGCTCAAAAAGTCTAACCCAAAAAACCAATAGTGGAACTATGAGAGTTGGAATCTTTATTTGACCCAAATGGGTATCCAAAAATGAAACATTTTAAACAAAAGCTAATACTAAGAATATTTTTGGGTGATATAGGATTGCCCTTACACCATTGGATGCTCCTGCATTAGACACCCAAGGTAGATTGAAAAGTGACCTTGTCACTTTATAGTTGGTAGAGGAAAATCCAAATGGGCAACTTCTATTGTAGATATCAAAGTTGAGTCTTCTATTGGTCATCCTTTCCACTTCACCAAGTATTCTTCATATTGTCTATTTCTGGTACTCCATCCCACACAACTATCCAGAATTTCTTCAATCTCTTCCTTCTCAGAAGTAGGAATTAGACATGCCTCCAGCATCAACTCCTCATCTACACCATCATCATGATATTCTATTAAGTCTGCAATATTAAAAATAGGAGAAGTGTCAATCCCATCTAGCAACTCCACCTCATATGCATTCCATGAATCATATGTCTTCAAAATTTTACAAGGGCCAAATTTATTCATCTTTAGCTTTGAGGTACCCACTGGAAATCATTCCTTTCCTAAATATATCATAACTTGATCTCTATCTTGGAACTCCTTCTGTCATCTCTTTTAATCTACCCTAGCCTTATACTGTAGGTTCATCTTGGTAATATGTGCTTGCACCTCCTCATATAGGTTCTTGACATGTTTAGCAAAGTCTTCTACCTCAGCACTTGTCCTCTCCCCTTGCTCCATCTTCCTTAGCTATGGTGTAGTCCTTGGACTAATCCCACACACAATTCAGAATGGTGATCTACCAGTACTCCTATTTATAGAATTATTCTAAGCAAATTTTGCTTGTGGTAGAATCAAATCCCATCCCTTGGGTCTATCTCCTACTAAACACCTTAGCAAATTGCCTAGACTTCTATTCACTACTTCTACTTTTCCATCAATTTGTGGATGATGTGCAGAACTAAACTTCAATTTTGTCTTCAACTTATTCCACAAAGTCCTCTAGAAATATCCAACAAACTTAGTATCTCTGTCAAGAACAATACTTTTTGGGAGACCATGTAACCTCACCACCTCTCTAAAAAATAAATCTGTAATATGCATTGCATCATGAGTCTTGTGGAATGGAATGAAATGTACCATCTTGGAGAACCTATCAACCACCACAAATACTAAGTCATTACCCCTTTATGTCCTTGGTAATCCAAGAACAAAATCCATATTTGTATCCTCCCAAGGCTTCGATGGAATAGGCAATGGCTGATAGAGTCCAATATTTTGACTAAATCCTTTGGTTGTTTGACATACTTGACAACTTTACACAAACTTTGTCACATCCTATGACAACTGAGGCCAAAAATAATGCTCTTTAATAATGGCAATGGTCTTATCTTGACCAAAGTGTCCTAACATCCCTCCACTGTGCTTCTCCTTGATCAAGTTCTCCCTCATGGAACTCCCTGGAATACATAATTGACTTCCCTTGAACAACATACCATCCTAAATCATGTACTCTAGCTACCTAGTCCTATCTAGAGTAGCAAGTTCTTTACAAGCCTTCCAAGCCTCTACAAAGTCAGGATCCTTAGGGTACAAATTCTTGAGTTCATCAAACCCAACCACTTCAACCTACATTACTGTTAGCAACAACTGTCTCCTACTTAATGCATCTACAACCCTATTAGACATTCCACTTCTATGTTTCAATACAAGTGTATAGCTTCGCATGAACTCTACCCATTTCAAATGTATCTAGTTCAATTTACCTTAGTTATTTAGGTACTACAATGCCTAGTGATCATCATACAAGATAAATTACTTTAGCAACAAATACTACCTTCATTTCTTTAAGGCTTGAACTATTGCTTAGAACTCCTGATCATTAACATAATACTTCTTCTTTTCATAATTCAATTTTTCACTAAAATAGGCAATAAGCTTACCTTCTTGGCTCAACACAGCTCCAATAGCACTACCACTAGCATTGCAATCCACCTAACTTTGTTGAAATCATAAAGTGCCAACACAAGTTGCTCTATCACCTTCTTCTTTAGCAATTCAAAACTCCTTATAGATCCTATAGTCCACTTGAACTCTTTTCTATCCCCTCTCATTGTTATAGTTAGGGGTGCATATATACTACTAAAATTCCTAATGAACTTCATGTAAAAACTAGCCAGACCATGGAATAACCTCACCTCAATGGCAGACATTGGAGTAGGCCATTCCAAGATGACTTTCACCTTCTTTGGGTCCATTTTAAGACCCTCAGTTGATACAACAAACCCCAAATAGACTAACTCCCTTTTGACAAAGATACACTTCTTCAAATTAATCAATAATTTCTCTTCCCTTAACCTTTCAAGGACACTATGAATGTGTAATAAATTTTCATCCAAAGACTTATTGTAAATCAAAATGTCATCCAAATAGATAATAATATTTTTTCCCAAAAATTTCTTTAGTACCTCATTCATAAACTGAATGAAGGTGCTTGGTACATTGATCAGTCCAAAGGGCATGACTAGCCATGCATATAGACCCTCCTTGGTCTTGAATGCAGTCTTCCACTCATCTCCCTCTCATATTTGTATCTGGTGATAACCACTCTTGAGATCTATCTTTGTGAAGTACTGAGCTCCACTCAAATAGTCCATAAGATCATCCATTCTTGGCAAAGGAAATTGATACTTTATGGTTATTCTATTTATAGCTTTAGATTTTGTACATTCTCCACTCTCCATCCTTCTTTGGTGCTAGTACTGCAAGTACTGTACATGGACTCAGGCTCTCTCGAATCAAACCTTTCCTCAACAGCTCCTAAACTTGTCTATTTATCTCCTTAGTCTCATTAGGAGTCATCCTATGAGCATCCTTGTTAAGAAAACTAGCTCTAGAGACTAAATCTATTTGATGACTAATTTGCCTTACTAGTGGCAACCTTTCTAGAACATTATCAAAGATGGCATCTCCATACTCACTTAATAGACCTAAAACTTCAAGTGGAATTTCACTACTACCTTCCTTATCTTTCCTAGGAATCAAAGCATAACACATGTTGATGTTTCATGCTATCCATAAATTTTCTTCCATCAAAAAGACATACCCTAGCACTATTGCATACCTTTTCACCCTCCTTTATCAAGGGCTTCAATTTGTGGAAAACTCCATCCTTTGTCAAAGATTATGTATTTGCATGATCATCATGTATATCATGCCTATCAAACTACCATGACCTTCCCAAAAATAAATGGCATACATCCATTAGAATGATGTCACAGAAAGCCTCATCATGGTAACTCTCAATCTTGAACTTTACCAAACATTTCTCACTAACTAGGACCTTATGATCATCTTGCACCCAAGCAATCCAATAGGGTTGGGGGTGTTTCTCCCTCTTGAGCTTTAGCTTTGATACCATCTCCTTTGACACCAAGTTATAAGTGCTTCCACCATCTACAATCACATCACAAAATTTACCCTCGCACTTGTACCTAGTATGAAACAAACTCCTCCTTTGTCCAGGTTTAGTCTCACCACTTAGTAAGACCCTTTTATTAACTAGAACCTCTCCTCTTTCTACATCCTCTAAACATGATGACTATGCATCATCATCCACATGAGAAACCCTTGCTTGACCATCAGCTCTCCTATCTGTCCTTACTTGGCATTGAGGGCATTTAAAGGCACAATGACCTTCTTCAATGCAATAAAAATAGGTACCATGGAAGCCTCCTCTTCCTAAACCCTGTCCACATCTTCTAGCTCTTCCTCTCTGATCTCCAAAGTTTTGATCATAGGTGCAGTTGAAACCCTCATTCCTCTTATTTCGGCTACTACCCACATCTTAATTTTTCTTATGATTCTCATTTCAGCCTTCAAATGACTTGCCACCACCCCTTCCTCCTTGACTGCACCCTCTTTTCCTTCCATCAAACTTTTTGGTTAGCTTCTCCTCAACTTGCAAGGAAAATTGGTATGCCTCTTCAATGCTAGTCATTCTAACCAGACTTAACTCCTCCTGAATGCTTGGTCTTAACCCACTAAGGTAATGGGAAATCTTCTCCTTGTTTGCTTTTGCATGCCCCACCCCACTAAGGACTAGGTAAAACTCCTCTATGTGTTCCTGGATAGATTTTCCTACTTGCTTTAACCCTTGCATCTTCTTCAACAAATCAAGCTCGTAATCAATATGAATGAACTTCTTCTTTAATTTGTCCACCATGCTATCCCATCTTGTGATTTTCTCCTTTCCTCTTCTATTTCTTTCCAACTCAATATCTTGCCACTAGATTTTGGCATGGCCTTTCATTTTGGCCTTTGAAAATTTAACCCTATTAGGGTCCCCAATATCCTCATACTCTAAATATTCCTATAGCTCATTGATCTAGTCGATCAACTCATCCAAGTTTAGATTTCTCGAAAACATGTCGACACCAATTTTAGGACTTTTTCCAAGCTTGGAAATGAACCTAAAAATCCTCTCCTCCACCTATTTTAGGACTTCTCTATCGCCTTCCCCTTCCTACTCAATATTTCCTTCTTCTTCATTTTCTTCCTCACTTTCGTCGCCTACGGCAACATTCATCCCTTTACGAATGTCCTCTCGTAATGCCTAGACTTGTCTCTTGAGGGTTCTAACCTCAAGAATAATAACTTTAGCCCTTCCACCATGGTCTCTTCGTGGAGGCATCTTCTTGTATCAAAACCCACAACCACACAGTCCTGGTGCAAACTGCCTCACAGTTTGTGCTCTGTCTACACACTCAAGAAAACTTGCTCTAATACCACTTGATGGGGACACAACCCAAGACAAAATGAACACAATAGGAAAATGAGAATATTATTATCAAAAGTGATATTCTATTACATTTAGTACAATAATAATAGACTCCATGACATGCCTTATGGAAAACTTGCTCTAATACCACTTGATGGGGACACAACCCAAGACAAAATGAACACAATAGAAAAATGGGAATATTATTATCAAAAGTGATATTCTATTACATTTTGTACAATAATAATAGACTCCATGACATGCCTTATGGGCTTACAATGCTATCAAATTCTAGAGAAAACCCTTCTCACATTACCTTCTTCCAAACTCCACCAAAAAACTACCTTTACAATGCCAGAAATGTCCTTAAGTAAACCAAATCAGGTTTAGGGTTAGGAATACATTTTAGAATATGTCATTTGGCATCCACCACCAAAATAGAAGGTTCTAGAAAATACGTCAAAAGTTTGTGTGAAATTAGAAGAATCCAGAAATGGTAGTCTAACTTTCAGGAGCCATAACTTTTGATCTAGGATTCTGATTAATTAATAGTTTACATTTCTAGAAATCTCTCCAAGTGCTCTATAGCCCTATGGATAAGCTTTTCTTGTCCCCCATTTTTTGGGCCTGTATGAGGTCATTTAGTGCCTCAAATATGACTTTGAAGTGCTCTTAAGAGGTCTCCAAGCAACTTCAAACTACAATAACTTTCAAACCGTAAAGCTTTTTGACCTAATTCTTTTCCTGAGTACTTTAAATTACAATTATAATCATCCCTCCAACTTGCACCCTCTAACTCATTATAATTATGGATCAATTACAAAATAACCCATTTTTATCATTGGCACATATCCCAAGGTGCTCAAAAAGTCTAACCCATAAAACCAATAGTGGAACTATGAGAGTTGGAATCTTTATTTGCTCCAAGTGGATATCCAAAAATGAAACACTTTAAACAGAAACTAACACTAAGCATATTTTTGGGTGATACAGGATTGTCCTTACACTACTGCATGCTCTTGCATCAAGAGTAGTCAAGAACACTTTGAAGTTGTTATTGTTGATGGTATAGTTGAGATATTATTTTGGAGAAGTGATTTCTTCTGAATAAGGATTGGAAGCGACAATATAGAATAGAGGTCAGAGTAAATTGAGAAGAGTTGTAATGAATTGTCAATATGTCATAGGAAGGTGATAATTATAGATTAGAAGAGGATCTAGTCAAGAAAAATTTTTACTAGAGGTCATTTTTGCTATTTTTTAACCACTATAGTAGTTTCTTAAATCCTTGAAAAAGGTGGACTTAACAGTCTTGAATGCAAATCTCTTAATTGAGTACACTCTTAATAAGTATTGCTAAATCCTTTGAAAAGGTAGGTCCTTGCAGATCTCATTGTATAATCCTAACCGAGTAAGTCACCAAAAGTGACAAGTATTATAGCCCTAACAAGGAACCCTCTTACTACAGTAGTGATAGTTTTTTGGGTACCATCCCCAACACAATTTTTCCTCTAACCAAGGGTTTTTGTGATGCCAAAATGAATGTTTTATGTGTTATATATTTATTTTATGTGTTTTAGTTGAGTTATTTGATTTGCTTTCAATTACAAGAAAACTATTATATGCTTAATATTTACCAAGTAACAATGATAACAAAGAAAGTGTTATTTGAGTAAAAGGGAAAAAAAAAATAGAGGAAAAAATTTAAATGAATATTTTTTCTATTAAATTTTCTCATAGAAATTTCTATGGATAACACTATCAAAAAATATTTTTTAAATAAAGATAAGAAATGAACTATCCATATATATATGGTAGTAGTTATCCAACCATGAAAACCTTTTTCCTTATATAAAATTTTATAACTTTTGCAAAATAATCTAAGTGTTTTCCCTTGGTATGGGAAATGATTTCTCTGGTTGTATAGTTGTTGCCTATGTATATAAGGTACAGCCAAAAGCTCTATTAGTAATAAAAAAAAATCATTTCCCAATATTACTTAATAATTATTTATCAAGAAAAAATATCAAAGCTTCCTATAAAAGCTCTATTAAATAACCATGCATCTCCCAAATTCACTTAAATAAAGATTTCTTTGATATTTTACCATTTATAATAAAAGTAAAATGTAATCTTTTATTCAATAAAAAAAATTAAAGTAAAAATATATCAAATGACATGAATATTATAAGATGCCCCTTTAGTTTGTGTGTGTGTGTGTGTCTGTGTGTGTGTGTGTGTGTGTGTGTGTGTGTGTGTGTGTGTGTGTGTGTGTGTGTGTGTGTGTTTATTATTGAATAATCAAGGAAATATTTAATATTAAAAAATAATAAAATAAACCAACCATGATGTTTTGTTGCTTTTAAATAATGACATCATTCTTTATTATTAATAATAGAAAAAATATTCCAACACAATAACTCTCTTATGCAATTTTCAGACCCTGTAATGATCTGCAATTGGGAGTGCACTATAGTTCCCTTTGTCTAACCCACATCCTACTACCATGTTAATTGAGGATTTTTCATGGCCTCTTTTTTTAAGGGATGGTTCTTGTCTATAAATCACTACTATTGGTTTGGTGGTACTAATGGATCAGATTTTTTTGATGCAGATGACTCTCAAGTTCAAGAGTTTTTTGTTGTTGAGTTGCATGTCTCTTGTGGTGTTACTATTACTAGGAATACTTTTGATACACATAACCCTAGGTCTTTTAGTGATTTAGGCATTGGGGTCATAAAGCCTCTTTTGATTGCTTATGGACAAAACTTTATCTTATTGTCAAATCAGTTTTTACTCTCAAACTCAAGGGGGTGTCACTTCCTCTTACTTATACCAAGATCTCTGCTATTATGGTTTGTGTGCATAACATGGTGGGTTATGTGGAATTATAAAAACATTGCAAATTGGTGTCTATATTTTCTTGCATTTAGTCATCCCTACAAGATATTCATCAATAGGTAATGAATTCTTAGAATGCCTTATATTTTGGTACCATCGAAGCCTAGATATTGGAATTGATATATATTATTATAATACTTGTATGCAAATTATTTGTAAAGAATTTATTTAATAGTTAAGTATAAATTTTATCTTGTTGATTGAAACTTCAATCTTGGTGTGAACTTTCATTAAGATACCATTCCTAAAGAGTGGGAAAACAACACATTCATGGTGGGGGAGGAGAATATGAGATAGAGTGATTCTTCCTTCTCTAGCATACAAACATCCAAGCAATACAATCACTAGGGTACCAACCACACATTAGTCAAAAGCATATTATGAGACTATTAGCACAATGAATAGAGTGGTATAAAGACTATAAATTAGCCACCAAATATTGAACTAAATCAAGAGCAATAGTTGGAGAAGGGCTTGTGTAGCTAGAAGGAACCACACCATCAGCAAGTGGTGGAGCTATGTCCACCAAGTCAAGATAGGCCAATTCAATAAGAGCATATTCCAAGGGGAATCATCAACCTATGAGGAGTCCACAAAGTAGAATCAAAGAGAAACTTGAAATCTCAAATGGTTAAATAATTATCAATTACATTCTTCCACCAAGTAGCAACACCTTTGCAATGCAAAAGAGAACATTGTGTAGTGAAATATGTAATAGAAAAATATTGATATCACTAAAAGGGGAGGCTCTCATGATAAGCAATGTATTCCAATGCATTTCCCTTTCTATAAGCACCACACTCTAGATAATGATGTGGAGATAACCATGTCAACCTATAATGCAAGCAACACTAGAGTGGTCCATGGAAACCATAGTCATTTACACCTTCAAGAAATTACCAATAAATTTTTTGACAACCTCAAAGAAAGAAATCTCCCAAAAATTGAATGGAAGATTTGTGGCAATGAACCTACACAAGGGCACACTAAGAAATTTAGTAATAGGGTTGAAGAAGACTCTCTAGGGTTTGGCTAAGAGAGTGATTCTCCCAAATCCATGACTTGCTCAACACAAAATCCTAGCCTTCAAAGGAAGAAAATGCAAAAAGGAAAATCTCAACAAAATAAAGATTTCCATAGGAATTTTTATAGCCTTAAAATCTCATCTCTATCTAAACACTCACTCTCACCTTGTGAAAATTAATGGCCACTTATTATGAAACTTTACTCTTTACACTGTATAGTTTTACCATTTTGCATGCTTCTCCAGAATTCAATAGATTTGGAAGACAAAAGAAATGAGGACAAAGAAGAATTAACAAAGAAGAGAAACAACCAGCTTTCTTAACATTTGTCACATGTCCCTTCTTCAATATTTGATTTTCTTAGTCAACTTTTGTCCTCATCTCTATTATTATTTGCTTTATTTGACTTGTCTATCTTCATACCTCTTTCATTGAGGAAACAAAAAATGTTTTTTGTAAAGAAAATGATTTAGATTAACCCATGTTAGTAATTAGTAATAAGTGAGAACCTTTCTTCCCAAAAATAGTGTACAAGACATTTATGTTCAAATGACACTTATAAGCTTTTCAATGCTTCCATCCTATCGAAATCAATAGAAAGAGCTCAAAATTTTCCAAAATAGTAGGTCAATGTCATTTTCCCTCCTCCTCACTTCTTTAAATTTAATTTTTCAATCTACTCTATCCTCTCTCGATCCTTTACTCCTATTGGTAATTTTTTTAAATAGTTGTGTTCTATCTCTAGCTTCCTACAATAATATTTCATACCAATACCCATGGATCTATTAGCTTGATCAAACCTATCTAGTAATATATCTCTCATATCTTCTAGCATTTTCAAATTTACATCCTTGAGGCAAATCTCTATTGAGCTCTATAGGGATTGATATTGACCATCTCCCTCCCTTCTAGTTTTCACTGGATGCTCCTGCTCATCTCCTCCCATCACAATAGGAGTTGAATGGGCATGTCAGGATAGATATTTACAAACAATATATCACTGCAACCTCTAGTAACCTGATTGGGCGATTATGTCCTAAGATAGCCTTTTATGCTAAGCACTTATTGGTTATCATTGATAGGATTATTACATTAACTAGCTACTTGTTGTGGTGTTGGTGTCATGCCTTACGCATCTCCCTTGGATCTTTCAAAGTTAGCTCCCACTAGGTATGGATCAGACTAATCATCATATGGACAAAGAGGACCAAATCTATCGCTTATGCTCCTTGTTTGAGGCTGAGACTAAGACTGAGACCCATTTCATCTTTTGTTGCCTATCCTATTATGAGATCAGAGGGAGATTCTATTATCTATTCAAAGAGTGTAGTTCCCTTGTGGCTTTCCTTGCATACATAGATCAAAGGTGTTTGGCGCTCTATCTGAGGGAGGCAATGTAGTTTTGGGACCACACTTTATAGTGCTTGACCCCCCAAAAGGCCTTGGATTGGTTCCTCATCACCACCTCCTTCTCCCCCTTGTCTCTAACATGGGAGGTGAAGCGGACCTCCAATGCCTCCAGTACCCCATGGCTGGCCACTCCAGAATAGTGAGACCCCGCAACAGGTTTACTCTTACTCTTTAGTGGCACCATTCATGCAACTCACAATGATGGACCAAAGTTCCCTCTTTCCCAAAATCTTCTTGTTCAGTGTTGGATTTCTTTCAGCGGAAGAAGGATCCCTAGTTCTTGCCTCTTTGTTGGCTTCTTTGTTGATTTGTCTCTTTTTTTTCTCGCTTGCTCTTTCCTAGACATCATTGGGTGTCTTGTTGTCCACTGCTTCTTTGGTTGTATGCTCTCGGCCCCTTAGACCCTTAGTGGTCTTTTGTTGGACATTAATAGATCTATCTTATCTTATCTTATCTCTTGCAAATGTGTAAGTTTATTGGAAACGTTCAAACATGCAAGAGCTTTCTTATGTTCTAATTATTTAATTTATTTATTTTTGTTATTTAATATATTTTATTATATGTATCTTTTAAGTTTTGAAAAATATTTTAAGTAAATTTGAATTTTTTCTATAATCTAGATATTTTGTGTTAGAATACATATTTCCTTACATACAAAATTACATCATGACCTACAAACTACTATGCATTACACTAGCATACTTCAACAAGACACACAAATTTAGTCCAAGAACCTCCTACAATATACACTTTTTATTTCTATAATCAAAATCTTCATCTATATTTAGATATATTCATTAGTTTATTTGGTTGTAAGTACTCAAATGAGTGTTGTAAAACTGACTCTCAAAGACACATAATTTCCTTTTCGCAATGCGAGCCTTAAACCACCCCATAAACATTTCAATATTTTCACAATTCTCAAAGCCATAAAAAGTCGTAAGAAGGTAAATATTCAAAATGAATGCGTCGTGATTTTATGAGTTTTGTGAAGGATTTTAAATCACAGATAGTGTATCACTGTAAACCTATTGTTTCGATTTAATCAGATATAATGATGATACTGTATTAAAAAATTTCACTTATTAAGGCAAAAATATTATGATGCGGTAGACTTGAAACAATTGTTTAACTCCAGATGTCGTTGCTTGTACTTTGTATGAACTTTTGATTGATGATTTACAAAGCTAGCGATGATTTGTAAGTAAACCAAAGGTCTAACTCATGCAGGGCCATGACTCTCTAGGTTCATGTCCTTATGTGGATAATAATCCTAGTTAAATGTTCATTAACAATTCCTGAACAACCCCAATCAAGAGTATGCATGCACGATAACACAAGCGCTTTATTTAACATGGAGCATGATGCTATCTAGATATGCAGATATCGATCTGTCAACAGCAATTATACAAGGATTTCAGGTTACGCTACATGGACTTATTAACTCCATACAATATTGTGCAGATTAAATTTATTAACAGGAGTCGGTGCTAAACACAAATGGATATACGATCAGCTGACAGTTTATTTTGACACACTCAAACTTGTATATGAGTGGGTGTGTGTATTCAAGATCCGACTGACACTCCCTCTTAGAGAGGGAGGATTTGAATAATTTAACCATCTTTGAGTATGTAACTCAAATAACATCAATTTCATATTTTTCTAACGTCAGCATTGGTATCAATATGCTTATTAATAAGTATATCCTAGAAGGATGTAAGTTACCTGATTTCTAGCACATTTCAGAATAACTAAATGTAGTTTTATCAAATAACAATCTTAATCTCATAGACACCAACTTCATAAAGTCTCCATAAGTATTAGGATCTTTGACACATTCTGGGACATCAGCTTAATTTATGCTATTATAATACATTCATTATCATGACCTCTAACACATTTTGGGACAATAACTTAATGTAGTTCATTATGATAATAAATCAAGAACTCTAGAACAATCAGTCAATGTAGTATCATGATTTCTGGCACATTTTGAGATAAAAATTAACATAGTCTATCATGATAACAGGTCAAGTCATTTTTAAGATCGCCATCTTACAATAACAACCTTACAAATACATTAATTAAAGATCATCGCCTTCATGACAAAGTTCACATATGTAAGATAGTAATTCTTTTAACATTTAAAATATAAGTTAATATATATTAAATTTAACCATGATTGAGACTCAATCTCTAGAATTGCAGCTACATTTTAATCCTACCAAATATACCTCCAAAGTATTCCACTTTCAATTTTTCA
The DNA here is from genome assembly GCA_028749045.1 of Cupressus sempervirens. Classification (NCBI taxonomy): domain Eukaryota; kingdom Viridiplantae; phylum Streptophyta; class Pinopsida; order Cupressales; family Cupressaceae; genus Cupressus; species Cupressus sempervirens. Next base: position 653,193,821 of record CM053787.1, read on the forward strand.
AGAGGTTTAGTGAATATGTTTGCAATTTTTTCTTCATTGCTGATACATACCAACTTGATAGCATTCCTATCAACCATATCTCTGATGTCATGGTAGAGAGTTTCTGTGTGCTTAGATGTTTTATGTAAAATTGAATTTATTGATAGTTTAATTCAGCTTTGATTATCACATTGTATAATTGTGGGGTTCAAGGACGTCCAAAATAGTCCAACTAGTAACTTCCTTAACCACACTTCTTTTCATTCTCTCATAGAGGCAGCTACATCTTTTGCTTCATTGGAACTATGAGAAATCGTTGATTGCTTCCTACTGAACCAAGATATCATAGTAGATCTAAGGCTAAAATAACACCTTGTAGTGCTTTTAGGATCAATGGAACCATCGGCCTAGTCTGAATCTAAATTCCCTTAAAGTTGAATTTTAACATTGTAATATTTTAGACCAAATCGAATGGTTCCACACAAGTATCTCAGAATGTGTTCAGCTTCCATGAGATGAATTTTATTAGGATCACACATGAATTGACTTAATGCATTTGTTGCATAACAAATATCAGGATGTATATTCACCAAATAAATTAGAGATCTAATTATCTATATGTATTATGTGGAATTTGTAGGTTTAGATTTAGATGCATCATTTTTTAGTATATGAAGATTTATCTTTGTCGATATAGATAATGGTTTATAGTCCATCATTCTAAATTTGTTCAAGATGTCCAGGGTATATTTTCCTTGATTTAGGAAAACATAGTTTCCCTTTTTCCATACTTCTAGTCCCAAAAAATTGTGTAGGGGGCCTTGGTCTTTCATCTCAAATTTAGATGTAAGGTCTTATTTACATTTTATAATGAGGTGATCTTCCCTTGCTATTAGAATATCATCAACATAAAGAACAAGTATTAACATATCATCATCTAAAAAAATTTATACATATTTGGATTAGATTCATGCTTGGAATACCCTAGTTTGGTAAGGTATCCATCTATTCTTTCATACCATGCCCTAGGTGGTGCAGGGCACCTCTTGAAGACAAGAAGGGCCACTTAAGTGACTAATAAGTTTGAAGGTGATACAATAGCTATAAGGTCTTTTCAATATTGTAACATTGCTATTAGGCCATTGGATTTAATTACTTGATCCATGATAGATGGAATAACTTGTAATAATGCACTTGGTGCTCATATTGAATGTAATTGCCAAAACATGGCATAATAGGCCTAGAAGTTTAAGGACGAGTCTATAGGTGAATTTAGGAGTTTGGAAATTTTATTGGGGTCCTAAAAGGACAAAATATTTAGTTAGGAGTCATAGGGATTTACATTTAATGAATTTTGATTCATATTCATAGTTTAAAAGTTCAAATATCCAAGTGGTAACGGCTAGTAGTCATTCAAGAGGGAAATGGAGTTCTAGTTGTTAAACCACTTAACTAATCCCTCAAACCGGTTTGAAGAGGTTCGAGAAGTTAAGTTTGACTTTTATTTGTATTTGGAACTCCATTGTACAAAAAAAATATTTTATAAAAAATAAATAAAAATAAAAACTGGACTGTATTGATAGCTTTCAGATTCAATGAAATACATGTTTGGATCAGCAAATTAATTGTTTTAGCATTGATACTTCTTGTTTTGATTGAGATCTAACAATAGAATAGTGTTGGAAGTTTCAATAGGGTATTTGAAGGCTATGTTACATGTTTTCAAGAGTTTGAGCTGAGTCATTTTACGTGATTGTACTTGCACTTCTAGTAGATTAGACTAATTTCCCAAGCTTTCCTCTCTTTGTTTTGAAGTTTTCTTGTAACTAATAACCATTGCATGGACTCAAAGGCCTATAATCCATGTAATTATGATTTCTAACCTTGTACCATATAAATCTAACTTAAAACTTACAGGAGATTGAATAGAAAGTGTGATCACAAGCTGTAGCAAGGCATGTTCCATTGAAAGATAATGGCACAAATGTAGCAGGACTTTGGGTTGAATGACATAGTCTTTTATGATTGGAATAGTTTCATATGGTGTTTTTAATAGTGAATCAATCACCAATCAATCTTAGAAAGGTTTGGAAGAGTGAGATTGGAGAAACCCTCAAAACAAGGGTTTCAAGCAACCAAATTGGGGCTTTTGGTGTTCTACGTGTTTTGGGTCTAATTCCTCTTAGTTTAGAGGTTTTGGAACATTTCTTGATAGTGTCCAAGAGTTGAGACCTTGGGGATATTTATGGGTTGTAGTTGTGTTGGTAAACAGATTTGTCACTTGAAAATGGCCCAACAGAGTGTATGTGGCAAATTGTTCACAACAGTTGGATAGGCCCTTGATATGTGGCCTTTCTCTACATTTAGAGGGGCACCTCCCTCATATGATATAATTTTGAAATTTTTCAAATAAAAGTGAAATCAAACTTTAAAATATCAATAGAAAGCCATTGATGATGAATGCACTAGACGAATTCAAAGCTTTCATGGACTAACTTAAACCGCTAATAACAACAATGAAGATCTATGCTTGAGAATTGCAACTAGCACAATTTTGATCCAAAGATTCATAAACATCTGCACAATACCATAAAAATGTCCACTGCAAAGAGAATCAATATTTCTAACAATTTAGATTTGAAAGAAGAGAACTCAAATTGTATGTTCCTTTATTTTCTTGCACCAAGAACTGAAGAGGAATTTTCAATTACAAAGACAAAATTTGTACACACTTTCCAAATGTTATCTTCTAATCAAAATTTTAGCACAGTGTTCCCTTTAACTAAAGTCAAAAAAGTCCCTTTACAAAGCTAAGATGATTCCTTATACAGACATGGAGGTTGAGAACTACTCCTCCGTGGTTGATAACTACTTCCCAAATACATGATTTGGGTGGGGTTAATTAACCTCTACAAAATTAACCCCAAAATGACACAAGTCACTGATCACAAAGATAGAGAATTAAAATCATTACATCTCATGAAGGATAAGGTATTGGCCTTATCAAAATGGCATGTACAATAGAATCCCTCTTCTTTATTGAGATGAATCCCCACTATGTAAGATCACAAACTTTTCGATTCAATTGGGATTATGTCTTCAAATCTGCAAAATAGAAAATATTGTTAGAAGAAATAGTTGGCATTTTCTTATCTTTGACATTTTTTCAACACTTGGAACCCAAGAAACTCTGGGACTATCTATTTTGCATGAGCAGTAAGTAAACTTTTCTATCATTAGAAACTCCTAAGAGGGATACTTGATAGAATTTATGAATCTCTGAGTCATTCTCTCAAACTATGACATGTTTCCATTGGGCATTAACATAGCTTATAGTTCATAGAAGTTTAGCCATCAAACTCCCCTTAGTCAAATTTGTTTTGTAGAAATTCTTGATTCCCTACCCTCAGATGACATCCCATTCGATCATATTGTTCCATGAGATGGATCCTCTTTTCATCATGTATGAGAACCACCAACCTTGTGTGTGAAAGATAGAGATTCGGCATGGTAGAAGAGCATTCTTACAACTAGCTGGTCAAATGTTTGATAACTCACATATCCACTTCACTTTTGAAGTATATGATGCAATCCATTGTAGCCTTTTTTCAACCATCAGCCATCAAAGCCCAAGGAATAAAAGGAATTGAATCATTATATCAAACATTTAGCTCTTTTCTTTGCTACTGCATATTGGGTCATAAGATTTTCCATAATGTTTCTCACCATGATAGCATTATAGTTGTTCCCAAATATTGAGATTATTATGTATTCTAGACCTTGTACAATGAATATATTATGTCATATAGATCATACTGACATTTACCTTGGCTATGCTTCTACATTCACATGTTTCTCTTGCTATCAACGATGGTATTTGATTTGACTTTTGTGACATCATTTTGCATCCAAAGTTGGTTGCATATGAGTGTGGTTATTTCAAATATACTCACTCCACCAAAATTTTAACTCTTGAATCCAAATTATAATGGTGACGTTGAAAGCTATTCATGGATGTCATGAGGGAAGTAAAATCAGATAGAAGCATTTAGTCAAATAGTTTGCACGCCTTTCATGGGTTTCTATACTATGCATGCACGTCTTCCAATGTGGCCTCCAATATTAGTAGGGAGAATACATTGAGTAGTGCTTTGTATCAAACAACATACACTTGTCCAAGCCTAAGTCAACAATGGTATTTTGAAAAATAGTTTACTCTCAAACAATGATAGTATTGCCTTCAATGCATTCGATCAAACAAGTTAAACATCTTTAAGGTTGCTACAACTCCATCTTGGTCTCATGGCACTATGTTATTCATGCCACATACATCATCTCCTATTTTCTTCATGGGACGTCCACCTATATTTCACACTCCCATTTGAAGAAGGTTACAAAATTTAAAATCACCTAATGTTGTCGACTAGAGCTATGAGAGCATTTTTCCAAACAGTTCATGTGATTTGTTTATGACACTAGGTGCAGTCAATATGAAGGAATTTCAAATTCCAATTACAAACAAATATCCATCCGACTTCCTTGTAAAGATTAATGGTCTAAACCTTTCTAACTATTAAATCAACTTCTATAGCCACCATATGTTGTGATGTGTCTTAACCAAATATTGGTATCATTGGTCCAATAGTTTAGTTTCTCTTTACTCTTGTGACATTCGAAGCCAGCTTCAAAAATTTGGATTGGTATGTCATCGCCAATCACCAATTCTCTAATTTCATTCAATGTCTTTGTAGGCTAGACAAAGGAAATGGTATGCATAAGCTAATATCGTACATCTTCCATGCATCCCAAATCTGGCTTAGAGTTCTTTGACGAGAAGCAATGATGGGCATTCATTGGTCACATTCAGTCAAACACTTATCACTTGTCTTCCTCCATTAATGCATTATAGGCTGCAATCTGGTAGAGGAGTATTTTGTCAAAACAAATCACATGCTTCCTTTATTTTATTACTCATATGCTGATGATCTCCATATGTGCAACCTAGGTGGAAGATAAAGTTTGTCAAAGGATTTCTAACGTTGGGATATGCTCTTCAATTCATAGGTATTGTCTTCATTTGTTGAAAGATGATAGCCGAGGTGATCCTTTCAAATCGAATTCTCTTTCTGTGCAAAAATATTACTCCATTTGAACCACATATGGAATTTTTAACATTTGGATAGTGAGGTTAATAACCACCTCTAAAATATGTATTTTGGAGCTCGACCTTAACCTTTGAGATGAGAGGTTAAGGTTAATGATGTGGAAGGAAACACATGTTTTGGAAACTTATCTTAACCTTTTTGTTGGAGATGTTAAGATTTTAAGATGAAACACATGTTTTGGAGCTTGAACCTTAACCTTTTTAGATGAGGTTAATGGTTAATGATTTGTTTAAAGATATATATTTTGGAAACATGTATTAACCTTTTTGAAGGAGAGGTTAAGATTTTAAGATGAAACACATGTTTTGGGATGCTTCATTAACCTTTGATAACTTGAGACTCAGGAATCAAATTTGTAAAATTGGAAGTGTTGGATAGAGATGAAGACAACATGGATGCATCAAGGTCAGAAAATTATTAAAAATACAATGGATAATTGGTCCTTTCAAAGCTTGAAGTTTGATACATTTGAACTTTTTTTTACTCAAAATAAAGATGGATTTTTTTGCAATTTGACATGTACAAGAACCATGGCAATAGCTAGCTCTAACTGGGGACAAGGACTGACAAGGATGAAGCTTGAACCCAGAATAACTAGAATAGTGCCTTATCCATTGGGCTATAGAGTCACATGAGGAACCACTTTGCAAAGGGGGAAATTGATATCAAAAATAGGACAAAAAAAATAAAAAAACTAAAAGCAACACAAACTGACAAGAGCACACCAAAAATGGGACAACTTATATACAAAAAGGTGTCACACTACACCTTCTACTAATGATAATGCTTCAAATTTTTCCCTTTGTAAGGTAAGGGCAACTGGGTACCACTTAGGTATGATAAAATAAAGGAATTTTTCCCACATACCTCTTGTTAGATTATGGTGATTGATCAGGAAAGTACTGTACACACTTCATAATTAGTGGGCCCTATTTTATTGAGATTTGTAGATTTGCCATTCGTAGATTTAGGCCGACATGTTATAACCCTAAAGTGATTTAATACTTGTATAAAAGGGCTTAGGGTTACGGATTGTTATTATGTTGTGATGCAAAATTGCTTCTTGTGCCAGTATTGAGTGTAAGGGATTGTGGATTGTAATCAGGTTGTAATCACTGGATTATAATAAGATCAGACTTGCTGTTTGGTGGACGTAGCCCAGGGATTGGGTGAACCATGTTAAATCTTGGTGCCTTGTGTTCATTTATGTGTGATCTATTATTTTTTGTTATTGGTTATATTTGCATGTAGTTTTTATTTATGTCTGTGGTTTTATCCTAACAAGTGGTATCAGAGCGAGGTTGTCTTTTAGTTATCCTTTGCAGGAAAGTCTCACGGTTAAGTGGGAGTCTCACGGTTGAGTGGGAGTGATGGCAGATGAGGGTAAGCTGAGGGTTGATAGGTTTAATGGGTAGAACTTCCAGTTATGGAAGATGCAAATGGAAGATTATCTGTATCAGAAGGATTTATGTAAGTCGTTGGAAGGCAAAGCCAAGAATCAAGGATCTATGTCAGATGATGAATGGGACATTTTAGAGAGAAAGGCACTTGGAAGCATTTGGTTATGCCTAGCACCATCGGTGGCATTTAATATTACAAAAGCAAAGATGACAAAAGACTTGATGAAAACCCTAGTGACACTGTATGAAAAGCCCTCCACTTCAAACAAGGTATTTTTCATGAAGCATTTATTTAATATGAAAATGGCAGAAGGTGGATCTGTTGCAGATCACTTAAATGAGTTTAATACTATTACTAGTCAGTTATCTTCTGTGGGTATCAATTTTGATGAAGAAATTAGGGCTCTCTTGATTTTGTGTTCTTTGCCTGAAAGCTGGAATGGCTTGGTAATGGCGATGAGTAATTATGTTCCTAGATCTAGTACCCTAAAATATGATGATGTGATCGGTGTTGTGTTGAGTGAGGAAACTTGTAGGAAATCCTTAGATGGATCTACATCAGTAAGTGTTTTGAATGCATAAAGCAGGGCAAAACAACTGAGAGAGGAAATAACTCTAGAAATCATGGGAAATCAAGAGGAAAGTCAAAGGGGAAGAGGTCTCAATAAAGTGGACCAAACGACTGTTGGTACTGTGGCAAACCAAGTCATAAAAAGAAAGATTGTTGCAATTGAAAGAAAAATGAAGGAGATAAATCAAATGGAGACAAGGAGGCAAATGTGGTAAGTAACAAATCCGAAGAGGATGCTTTGCTTCTATCTTTAGAAAGTCTTGATGATTCATGGGTTTTAGATTCTGGTGCTTCATTTCATGCTAAACCTCATAGAGGTTATTTCATTGATTATGTCCAAGGGGATTTTGGGCTTATTTATTTGGGGGATAATGAACCCTATCAAATTGTTGGAAAGGGAAAAATTAAGAGTAAGTTGCAGAATGGGAATCATTGGCTACTACATGAGGTAAGACATGTTCCAAGGCTAAGTAGGAATTTAATTTCAGTAGGGCAACTCGATGATGAGGGTTGTGTAGTTACTTTTAATGATAAAAATTGGAAGGTTTCAAAAGGTTCCCTTGTAGTAGCAAAATGTGTGAAAGTAGGCACCTTATATCTTTGTACAGGTCATATTGTTCTTTCTACTTTGATTTTTTCAGAGAAAAAAAAATGTTCAAGAACAATTGTTGCAGTTGAGCAAGGAGAACAAATAGCTGTTGTAGATTCTGATACAACACTATGGCACAACAGACTTGGGCACATGAGTGAGAAAGGTATGAAAGTACTTCTTTCAAAGAAAGTTTTACCAGGTCTAAAATGTGTTAATATGGATTTCTATAAAAGTTGTGTGTATGGAAAACAAAAGAGAGTGAGTTTTGTAAAGATTGGGAAGGAAAACAAAAAGGAAAAATTAGAGCTTGTGCATACAAATCTATGGGGACCAGCTCAGGTATCTTCCCTTGGTGGCTCTTATTACTATGTTACATTTATTGATGACACAACTATAAAAGTATGGGTTTATTTCCTTAGACAAAAATCTGATGTATTTCAAACTTTTAAGAAATGGAAATGCTTGGTTGAAAATGAGACTAGTAAGAAATTAAAATGTCTTAGATCTGATAATAGTGGTGAGTATTGCAGTCATGAATTTGAAGATTATTGCTCCACTAATGGTATCCATAGATAGAAAATTGTTCCAAGGACTCCACAGGAAAATGGAGTGGCTGAACGCATGAACAGGACTATAATGGAGCGCGCAAGGAGCATGAGGTTGCATGCTAGGTTGCCCTTACACATGTGGGTGGAGGCTATCAATACTGCAGAATATTTAATTAATAGAGGTCCCTCTACTCCTTTGGGTTGTGGTATTCCAAAGGAGGCATGGATTGGTAAGAAGGTGAGTTATTCTTTTCTCAAGACCTTTGGTTGTGAAGCTTTTGCTCATATAGACTCTAAAAATAGAACCAAGCTAGAAGCTAAATCAAAGAAATGTGTCTTTGTTGGATATGGCATTAATGAATTTGGTTATAGGCTTTGGAATTTTGAAAATCATAAAATTGTAAGAAGCCAGGATGTCATATTCAATGAGAAAGTGTTGTACAAAGATCTGTTGCAGCAACATGAGAAGAAAGAAGATGATTACGTAGTGTTGGATGATACTCCAAAAGCTAATGTTCCAGTCATTCCTCATGATGTACAAAAACTACAACAACAAATACCACACACACCAGTGAATGTTAGATAGTCAACAAGGCAAATTAGACCTCCGCAAAGATTTTCTCCCTCTTTGTATTCTATTTTACTTACTGATGATGGTGAACCTAAAAGTTACAATGAATTTGTACAGGTGGATACTAAGATTCAGTGGGAGTTTGCAATGAAAGATGAAATGGACTCTTTGCTGAAGAATAAGACATGGGATTTGTGTAAGTTGCCTGCAGGTAAAAAGGCTTTATAGAATAAGTGGGTTTATAGGTTGAAAGAAGAGGAAGGAGGTAAGAAATGATTTAAGGCCAGGTTAGTTGTAAAAGGATTTGCATAGAAAAAGGGAATTGATTTTGATGAGATATTTTCTCCTGTTGTTAAAATGACTTCTATCTATACTATTTTAAGTCTTATGGCTACTGAAGATTTGCATTTAGAGCAGCTTGATGTCAAAATAGTCTTTCTTCATGGTGATTTGGATGAAGAAATATATATGGCTCAGCTACGGGGATTTGAGGTCAAAGGTAAGGAGAACTTAGTCTGCAAATTGAAGAAAAGTTTATATGGCTTGAAGCAAGCACCTTGGCAATGGTATCTAAAATTTGACAGGTTTATGCATGAACATGGCTATAATAGGTTTCATTTAGATTATTGTGTTTATTTTAAGAGGTTGACTGATGATAGCTACATTATTTTATGTTTATATGTTGATGATATGCTTGTAGCTGGGTCTAACATGGATCATATTAAGGGGTTGAAACGCCAGTTAGCACATGCATTTGCTATGAAGGATTTGAGGGCAGCAAAACAAATCCTTGGTATGAAGATTTGTAGAGATAGGAAGAATAGAACATTGATGCTATCTCAGGCTGATTATGTTGAGAAGGTGTTGCAACGTTTCTCTATGGAGAATGCTAAAGTTGTCAGCACACCTTTACCTGGTCATTTGAAATTGATGAAGGAGATGTGTCCTAAGACATAGGAAGAGGAGGATAATATGTCCAAGGTACCCTATGCTTCAGCTATAGGAAGCTTGATGTATGCTATGGTATGCACTAGGCCAGATATTGCACATGTAGTGGGAGTCGTTAGTAGGTATATGAGTCATCCAGGAATTGAGCATTGGAATGCAATCAAATGGATTCTCAGATATTTGAGAGACACATCCAATAAGTGTTTACACTTTGGGGGCTCTACTACTAATTTACAAGGCTATGTTGACTCAAATTTGGCAGGGTATATTGATACCAGGCGGAGTACTACAGCTTATGTATTTACTGTTGGTGGGGCAGCCGTGAGCTGGATTTTTAGGTTATAAAAGATTAATGCTCTATCCACTACAGAGGCAGAGTATGTTGTTGCTACAGAGGCAGCCAAGGAGATGATATGGCTTCAGTTCTTCTTGGAAGAATTGGGACATCCTCAGAAGGATAATTATTTGTTCACAGATAGTCAGAGTACCATTCATCTTGCAAAGAATTCAGCTCTGCATTCTAAGACCAAACACATACGGTTGCGGTACTATTTCATTCGGTCAGTTTTGGAGGATGGACAGTTAAAGCTGGAGAAGATACATACCAATGAAAATCCAATAGATATGTTGACAAAGGTTGTCACAAGGGAGAAGTTGAAGTCCTCTTCAACTTCAATTGGTCTTTTAGCCTAAACATGCATAAAAGAACAGCAGAGTCTAGGGTGGTTTGATCCAGCAGGAGCCCCATGTGGTAGTGGTATTGCTACAGGATCAATCTCCAAGTGGGAGATTGTTGTTTAGTTTGGAGCCTGATCAGTCCCCAACTGGGAGATTGTTAGATTATGGTGACTGATCAGGAAAGTATTGTACATACTTCATAATTAGTGGGCCTTATTTTATCGAGATTCGTAGATTCACCATTCGTAGATTCGGGCTGACATGTTATAACCCTAAAGTGGTTTAATACTTGTACAAAAGGGCTTAGGGTTAGGGATTGTTATTATGTTGTGATGTGAAATTTATTCTTGCGACGGTATTGAGCTGTAAGGGATTATGGATTGTAATCAGGTTGTAATCACTGGATTGTAATAAGATCGGACTTGCTATTTGGTGGACGTAGCCTAGGGATTGGGTGAACCACGTTAAATCTTGGTGCCTTGTGTTCATTTCTGTGTGATCTATTATTTTTTTCTATTGATTATATTTGCATGTAGTTTTTATTTCTATCTGTGGTTTTATCCTAACACCTCTTTGATTTGAAATGGGACTCTCCATAAGGAGTCAAATTTTCCATGTAAACCCTTTGGCTCTTTTTGCTTATCCCAAAGTAAGACAAGATCACCTTCCTGGAACACCCTTTGTTTAGCATTTTTATCAAATAACTTCTTTACTCAGGATTGATGTTCTTGTATTATATCTACAACCACATCTCTTTCCTCTTCTAGTTTGGCCAAATATAATATTATCTTTTCAAGAGCATCTTTGAATTCATGGTTTTCAATAGCAATTTGTAACTTCAAAGTAGATAATTACAGAGGAAGGGGGAAAATTGCTTCGGTACCATATAGGATCTCAAAGGGAGAGAGACCTATTGCCCTCTTCTTAGTGGAATGATCTTCCCATGGCACATCATACAAGTGTTTGTGCCAAGACCTCTGATTAACATCTATCAATTTCTGCACAATGGATATAATATTTTTATTGCTTGATTTCGCCTGACTATTTCCTTGTGCAAAATAATCTAAGGAATGAGAGAGAATGATTCCATATTGATTTAAAAAGGTTGACATTTCTTGGGAGGAGAAATTTGTAGCATTATCAGCAATAATCTTGTCAAGAACCCCAAACCTAACCAAAATATTTTTCTTGATAAAACTGCACACCACTTCTGAAGTTGTTTTCTTGACTGGAATGGCTTCTACCCACTTGATAGAATAATTAGTTGCCATTAAAATGTGAGTATGTTTGGCAGTGGATGGAGGATGGATAGGACCAATAAAGTCCAGACCCCATTGTTGAAAGGGTTCTTTGATCACTACTAGTTTCAATGGGAGTGCCGCTAATTGAACTCTTCCTTTGAAATATTGACAAGATTCACATCTCTTGACCCATTCTTCTACATCTTTGAACATTCCAGGCTAGTTAAAATAGTTCCTCAAAATTGTATAAGTCATTATTGATGCTGAGTAATGACCTCCACATGCTTTGTTATGAAATAATTGAAGCAACTCTTTTCTTTGCTCAGAATATACACATCTTAGGAAGGTACTATCTATTCCCTTCTTGTAGAACATGTCACCCCAAATAATGTACTTTGAAAATTTAGTTTTAGGGTACTCTTTTCTTTGGGTGGCAGATGAGTTGGGAATTCTCCATATGTCATAAAATAGGCGATATTAGAAAATCAATTATCAATGATGAATAGAACTAATGGTATTTCTTTTTGTCTCTTCTTCACTCCTGGAAGAGCCTTCTGCAATAGCTATACACAAACCTTTTCCTCTGACAAGTTTTGTAGGTTTGATATCGAGATCATATTCTTGTACTTTAGCTATCTAGGAAGCTCTTTGGTTCACACCAATCTCCTACTATGTTAAAATAGTCTTTATCGCTGAATCAGGAACAAATACCTTGGAGTGAGAGTTTAGGATGTAAAACCTAAATTTTTCACTACTCTGACTAGAGAATATACATTTTTTTCGATCAAATAATATTTTAATTAATGTTTATTAAGAGGGACACTTATGAATGCTATCAAGGCCTTAGCATTATCTTTGTTAGGTTGAGTGATTATAGTAGATAAAGTGTTCTTAGATGCATAGCAATACAAATGAAAATTTTTAGAAAAAATTGGATAAGAAAGGGTAGGGGCATTAGCAATCGTAGCCTTAATTTGTTCAAAAGAAACCTTACCTTTTTTTGTCCATTTAAAAATTTATATTCCCTTTCATCATATCCATAATTGACTTCGTAATTTCAGAGAAGTCTGATAAAAACCTTCTTATGAAGTTTATCAGAAAGACCTGACCCCTGGTTTACTCATGGGAAGCGATAATTGTTGGATAGCTTTCACCCTTTTAGGGTCTATCCAAATACCCTCTTTGGAGGCAATGTGTCCAAGTAGTTTTCCTTCTATCACTCCAAATATAGAATTCTTAGGATTCAGTGAGATGTCATGGGTTTGACATTGATTCAAGATAGATTCTAGATGATGCACATGATCTCTTCTATGTTTAGAAAACACCTTGAGATCATCAAGGGACATGACAATGATCTTATTCTTGAGATCTACAAATGAATGATCCATTTCCCATCGAAAGGTGGCTTTGAAATTTATCAAACCAAAAGGTATATGATTGTAGGAAAACATGCCCCATGGAGTGGTAAAAGTTATTTTATGTTGATCTTCTGGCACAACACTAATATGATTATAATCAGAGAAACCATCACACATTGACATAAGCTTAGAACTAGATACCAACTGCAAAATATGATTTAGATTTTAGAAGTTGACACATATCCTTATCTCACCATTCTTCTTCCTGACTGGGACAATATTGGCTATCCACATTGAATGGTGGATATGGTAGATAATCTTTGCTTTAAGAATTTTATCAACTTCAGTGAATATAGCATCAATGACCTTCAGATTGAATTACCTTTGTTTTTTCTAGAAGAGATTTGAACCAAGTTTCAAAGGAATCTAATGTTTAAATTTTCCATTCATGAATTCCTTCAAATCTTCACAACTCGAAGAAAAAACATCTTGGTAAACTTTCAACAAATTCATGAACTCTCCTTTTTCTTCCGATGACCAATATTTCCCTATTAGGACCATCTTTGAAATTTCTTTAGAACCAATGTTTACCTTCTCATGACCCAAGGAATTAGAAGATTTAGTATCTTTAACTTTCTCTTTCCTTTTATCTTCTTTATCAAAAATACTTTCAAGGGTGACCAATCCTCTTGGAATAACATTATCTTGTAGTTGAATAATCTCAAGATTATCTCCTCATGTCTCATCATGGTTCTTCATCTCGACATTATGTGATCCTTCAAAATTTAGATCTGAAAATGGAGGTCATCCCTCAATAAATGCAATGATTTTCCTATCATCATCAAAGACTTTCCAATGTTGATCATTATTTGGCACACTAGGCCTATAAATCATCTCCACTGTGTAGATATCTCTATTCAACTCAGGATGAGGAATAATGAGAGAGGCAGAGATTGCAAGACAATCTGCTTTAGAATTTTGTTCATGAGGAATAGCTGGTAAAGAAAAAGCATCAAAATGTTCAATTTCATCCCACACCCTATTTCTATAGGCCTTCAATCTTATATTCTTTGCTTGGTATCACCTTTGGACCTAATTGACAACTAGTTCTGCATCTCCCAACACTTCGACTTGTTTGATCCCTTTTTCTCTAGCATATTCAAGGTTGATTAGAAGAGCTTCATATTCTGTGGTATTATTAGTGGTTTCAAAAAAAAACTTATAAGCTTTTGGGAACTTCTCTCCTTTAGGTGACATCAAAACCATCCCAGCACATGAACCAGAAGAAGAACTTCCATCAAACTCCATGGACCATAATTCATTGGTTATGTCAGGCATAAGAGGCTCAGCTAAATCTTCTTCAGTAGATGTCATCATATATGTTCCATTTCCAATATCAATATACAATATTTCAGCACTCGGGTCATCTGATTTCAAGACTATATATTTATCTTTGAGTTCAACATTGAGTTTACCCTTTTTATCTCCAATCGGGATGAGGGCATGAGACATGTCCATCTTGATTTCACCGTTGAGATCTTTGCAAAAACTTTTTCTTAATAGCATCCCATAATTGGCTAGGATATCAATGACTAAGATATTCAGTTTTAACTTCTTTTCTAGATGTGTTGCAAGAGTTACTTAAGCATCTTTAACTGGCCAATCAGTAGAACTTATTTCACCTCCATAGAATACACTCTTCTGGATGGTTTATTTAGAGAGAGACCTAGGGCATGGGTCACCTTTGAAGGCATAACATTATCGGATGTACCAAAATAAATAATACAATTTCTTAACTTACATCCAGTTATATAGAAGGAAACATAGAATGGATTATGTTTATCTGATAGACAAGCTGCAACAAATGATTCTTTCCCGATCATGAGCCCTTCCAAATTTTCCTCTTCTAGAGAAATTTCTAACTTGTGGTTGACAGTAATTTTAGGTGAACCTTTTCCTTTACCAATGCCTTGAATCAACCTATCTAACTGATGTGGGTTGGCTTTCAAGTAGTCCAACTAAGAAATCTATACTTTGATTTCCTTACAATGATCAATAAAATGAAAAGAGTCTTCAACAATGGGAAAGGACTTGACTTTATCTATCTCCTTTGCTTGTGAAGGTTCTTCCAGAGTATGCTTACAAGATAGAATTCTCTTAGAAGTCTCATTAGAGGCTTTACCTTTTGCTTCTTTACCCCACTTCTCTTCCAATCTTTGTCTCCAATTTTGTGTAGACACATTGCAAGAATGATTATTAATATCTTCGGCTTTCTCACCATCAGATTCATAGTCTAGAAATTTTATGGAAGAGGTCCCAATGGTAGGTTCTATTGTATCTTTAGGGGCTACATATTCTTCTATTTTCTCTACTATCAAATGCATTTTCATGAATCTGGCCATCTCAGGACAATTTGCACCATCATGATTTGTCAATAGGTGGAAACCGCACATAGCATCTTGATTATTGGATGATGTAGGATGTTCAATGACTAATCTTTGTGTTGGTGGGGGTAGCCATTTAGATTGTTTATTTTTCTAATATGGTATATAATTCCTCATTGGAATATCTTGATATAAATGTGGAGGATTATGGGGCAATTGCTTCTTAATTTGTAACACATCATTAGCCAATTTTTGATATAAAGGGTTAGTGGTATTGACAGGAGCTTGTGGACCTTTCCCTTTTTGTAGATTGTGACTCCATTTACCTGAACTAAGCAAGTCATCTTCCACCTCGATGGCTAAAGTTTGTGAAGTTGCTAGATTAGTAACTCTCGCTCTTTGTATTTAAAATCTTACATCAAAAGGTTGAGCACTAATGAAGAAGGTCATTTGATTTTCTTCAGTGGGTCTTTTGTTGGTAGGGATTTAGTTCACCATCTAATTAAAATGAGCAATGAATTCTCACATTTGCTTATGAATCTCTTTCTTCATTTGAGTTAACTAGGAGAGAAGCAAATGTTCATCTTTGGTAGTTTTGAATCTCCTCTCAAAGGCTTGAATCAAGGCTACCCATGAAGTAACCGATCCAGGTGGCAGTTAACCAAACCATTCAGCCATGGCTTCTGTGAGTGTTTCAACAATGAGACAAATAGAAACATCTTCATGTTGAAATGTAAAAACCCCACTTGTCATAAAAAATGCACTAATGTGTTCATCAGTCGTGACTTTTATGTCTCCAAAAAACTTAGGAAGAATTTTTCTAGATCTAATGGGCATGTCATGCAATTGATTCCCTAAAGCTAAGGGACCAATAGTGGCTCCCCATGGGACTAGTGGTTGTGGTGCTTGTTGTACCATGGCTAGGAGAATGATGTTCTAAGGTCACAAATTCATGGCTATGGGTACAAGAGTACCTAGTATGATCAGAGTTTGAAAGGTTGCAAGAGAAACAATAGCCTTTGGTGGTGAAGATGGCTTGCTAATAGACTTAATCTTCCTCTTCTTCTTAGGAGTAACCAGCTTGAAATCTAACTTTCGAAGGGCTACAAAATCTTTTTCTAGCAAACCTTTGTGTCTATCCACTTGGGTGTATGGTTTTTCAGCTAGCTTATTGGTTATTATTTACTTGCCCTTAGATGTGACCAAGATTCTTCCCATTTCTTCTTGGGATAACAACTATTCTTTCAAAGACTACAATATTTTGACCAATAGGAGCTCTTCACAAGATTTCCCTGAATTCTTCTTCTTCTTCTAGAACATGATCTACTTGATGATATTGTTGAACACTTCATCTACACCTCCAAGCTAGAGTGTTCAAGTCTAAAATAATATCTTCCTGGGTGTCTTGGAAACGGAGGTTTGGTTGGAGAGCTGGAAAAATGTTCTCATGTGGTAGCACCATCCTACTTCATCACAGATGACTATTGATCTTCCTCATTTAGTCTCCCCAGTGGAGTCACCAAAAATATGTTGGCAAACATATTTGTCACTTGAAAATGGCCCAACAAAGTGTAAGTGGAAAATTGTTCACAATAGTTGGATAGGCCCTTGATATGCAGCCTTCCTCTACGTTTAGAGGGGCAGCTCTCTTGTATGATATAATTTTTAAGTTTTCCAAATAAAGATGAAATCAAACTTTAAAAGATTAATAAAAACCCATTGATGACGAATGTACCATGTTGCCCCAGTTTTCACCCCATAACCATTTTTGCAAGGTGAAATTTTTGTGTCCTAGTTAGGTCCTAGGTATATCTAAGTCTAAGTCTAAGTCCTCTTAGGTGAAGGGATACTTCATCAAATTGTTCATCTCCCTCTTCTCCACATTTCATAGTCGGGTGGCCTTCCTTTGTGTCGTGAGTTTTCACGAGTAGTCTTGTACCTAATCCGATGTAGATTCCCTTAACATGCAAAGATCATTTGCAAAGGATGCTTCGCTTGTGGCCTATCATACTCCCCATGAAAAGAAGAAGCTATTGGAAATCTAGACATCACCTTCTCCTCAATGGGTTTTCAACCCATGAAGGTGATTTCCCATGAAAAGCACCAAGTGATGCATATGAGCCATAAAAAAGAAGATGATAAAGTATCTTATATGCATTCTTGCTCCTTTTATGATTATCTACCTCAAAAAGTATTAACGATTTGTCATAGCTCTCAAAATCATCCGAGGTGAAAAATTAAAAACTGACTTCTCCTCCACGGGTTCTCCACACATGAAGTCTATTTTTTGCATAAAGCAATTCTAAAGGAAATGAAACTAGAGGTTGATCCCTAACTAAGATTCACACTTTTTATGGATACCTCCAAACTCAAGTAAACAATAAGTCAAAAGGTTAAAGTTAAAAGAATGCTTGGGCAAAGAAATGAAAATCATCTTCTCCTCGGAAGGTTTTCAACCCATGAGGATGATTTTCTACATTTAAAAGAAAATCATATTTATAAGTTAATCAAACCCACATTTCACATGCAAAGTATCTTAAGATGATAATGGAAACAATTTAACCATTGAGGGAAAGGTCTATTAAGTGGTTTGATTTGGCAGATATTTCTGTATGGAGTACTCTGTTCATAACTTCCTGAAGTCTTAATGGGAAATGGTAAAGTAAGTGTAAAAGGATGGAAAGTTACCATTGGGCCAACAGAACAATGAAAAGACACCAAGTTATCCATTAAGACCCCCACATTTACTGTCTCAATGGATTTATCCTTTAATTCATTCATAAGGTGTGAATCTTGAAGATCAATGGGTGAATTGAAACTCCTATATAGATGAAAACATAAACATTATACAAATTACCACTATCGAACTATTATTTTGTTAATTCACACAAATTTTTCAAACAGTTTGCATTTGTGCTTTCACCATTATGTTCTTCTTCTAGATTTCAAAATTCAATTCATCCTTGGACAAAATGGTAACTAGATTCACAGGTTTTAACAGACTGAATAGAATCAAGTCCACACTATGGAATTTCATGGACACTTCTCTCCATTTCAATGATATGCAAGACTTTCATAATAGAGTGAGATCAAAGCCAATTCATCCCATAACTAGAAGCTCCAAGGATGTGGACTAGTTGAAGTAGCAAGTTTTCTAGTTGTGATTCAAGCTCTAAAATTAATATATGAATGTATAAACCATTATAACCCTAACACTAGATAGATTGTATTACCAGATGACATGGTTTTGATCTCCATTGATAGGAAAACTGTGGCAAATTGCCTCAGAATCCCAAAGTAGGAAGAGTTTTCAGATTTGACTATTGGTGGAGTCGTCTCTGAGTTTTCTGTGAAGAAGATGGTCTGGAGAAAAGAGATTATGCAGTCATGGTTCCAAAATCCATGGAGTGCCAAGAGTAAGGTCCCTAAGACTCTTTTTGGCACTAATCTCAAGCCTAAGATTGTAGACATCTTAGTTCTCTTGCACAAAGTGAAAGGTGAGGTAGAAGCTTTAAATTTTATAGAGCAATATTTCTTTTTGGTACAAGTTATCTGCTCAAATACACAATACATTGATTGGGCTCATGAGGGAAGTGAGAACTTATCCAATGCTCTCAGTGCTAGGAAATTCTACAACACCTTCTACATGTCCTCTTTTTTGATTTAGATGTTAGCTTCTTTACAGTTATGGTCATGTCTCCCAAGAATAGAAAATATTCTTGAGGATGTAAAGCCCTATGAGTTCTACCCATGTTTGCAACTAAAAAATAGCTATGTAGAATATATAAGAGTTAATGATGCATTTACAATGAGAATTTTTAGGAAGCTCCAAGGATTCCTAGAGAGGAGATTCATTCCAGAGGCAATGGTGGCTATTAGTTACTTCGAAAGTTGTTTTATCTAGTTCTCATCTTTCTCGTATTTGTGTCTTGTAGCTTTTGATGGATTCCCCTTGAAACTATCGAGGTATCCTAGCAACATGATTGTGTTGATCGAGATAGTAAGGCAAGAAATCCAAGTGAACGTGTTGAGTGAGAGCTTGAAGAAGAAAGGATATGAGTTCCCTATGAAAGTGGGAGCTTTCAGCTGTGAGTCCTACTCTGATGCAAAGAATATGTTGAAAGCCTTTGAGATGAAATATAGATTGGAAATGTACGAGGTCTTAAGGCTTATGTTTGACCTGAATGGGTATTCAAAGGAAGTGTTGCAGATTGGGAGTGTAATTAAGCACATCACCACAGTCGAGGACTACTGGGTAGATTACAAAGATGAATTTGAGAGTCGAGACCATGCATTTGCCAAGTTCACAATGGGCCAAGTGAAATTGTACCAAATTGATATTAATGTTGAAGGAATAGATAACGAAGAGAAAAATATGTATAGTAATACATATTTGATGAAGTTGAGAGGCCTTCCTATCAACTTTGAACCATATGAAGATGTTGTAGAAGACCTATACATCATGGTGTCTCAAATTGTTAAGAGGACCAGGAAGTGGGTCGAATGGACAGCAAAAAGAAGCTAAAGCAAAGGCACATCCACTCAAGCTTCTCCAGTAGCTGAACTCATTTTTCCTCCCAAAGTGGTACACCAAGTGTAACACTAGCTATCACTCAAGGACCAGCTCAACCAGTGGGTGGAGGTGACCAAACTCCCAACAAGAACATTCCTTTGACCAAGACTTGTCAAGATGGATCCCCTCTAGTGATTGGTGCTTAATTAGAAGCTGAGAACAAGGGAGAAGAGCCAAAAGATAGTGCTGCTACCCCAGTTCCTTCACCTACTAGCATCCTAGTTCTTCTACAAGCCCTACACTTTTTCTCCCAAGGAGTCCTCATGTGCAGGTAGTGGACTTAGGAGATGGAGGAAGTAGTAATAGTGAATCTATTGAATCAGATGAAGCAGCTAAGAAGGCTACAGAAATAGATTAAGGTCAGGAGTCCTCTAAGCTTGTTTCTCAAGCTCAAATAAATCCTTTCTCCTTGATTGTGAAGGAAATCACTTTGGTCAAGAGGTAAATGTTCAGTATAGATTCACTTGGGATAGCTTCCAAGGTGATAGGCATTGATTCCTAGTTGGAGGACACTTTGGAGAGAAAGAGAAAGAGGAAAGATGAAGGCACTCCCACTAAAGATTTTTTATTCTTTGTTGTTCATTTTGGATCTGCATTAACTAAGGTGAAGAAGTAGAAGACCTTGTCTATACTTGGGCAAGATCTAGAAATAGGGCATTTAACAATGGAGATAGCCAAGCCCAACAAGGAAGGAAGAATCGAGGATATGACTGCTGAAAATTTCACTATGCATTTAGTAGATCTTGGGGAGGCCACACATGAAACTAAGGTCAGCTTATGGAATTCTACTAATGAAGTGATCGAAGGACAAATGGAAAGGCTCAAGTTGTCAAAGGTCCGGATGAAAGAAAAAATTTAGGAATTAAATAGTTTCATAAGATAGTTAGGCACCCCTTTGGAAAGTATTTACAGGGTGTCCATTACTAAAGATCCCAATGCTACATATGTCCAGGCACTTATCTCCCAACTTCAAGAAGATAAAAATTTTAGATAAATCATAAAAGAATGGATTAAGAAGGTCAAGATGGAGGGACTCTCTATTATAGATCAGATTGGTAATGCCATTTTAAGATTAGAATCAGAGAAGGATAATATAACATCAAATAGAGCCACCTTAGCCGCAGAGAAAGTGAAGAGTGATGATTGTGTATCTCTATTGAAAATGATCATCTAAATGAAGATAAAGGAGGCTGTTGAAGCAAAGATTTTTCCTAAGGGAGATGAGCCTATAGTTGAGTAGTTTCAGTGTATGCAATTCAAATCTGAAATTATTATAGTAGCCGAAGAAGGATTAAAAAAATTGAAGCTAAAGCAAAGAAGGAGCAGGACAGGGATTATGAATTGATGAGAGGCTTGCATACAAATTCATAGTCTAGTGGATAGGAGAAAGTGATAATTGGGGTAACTTTCATGCAAACAAACTTTACCAATTACATAGATGAGTTTACATCAATGACTTCTAGTCAACAAGATAGAGTTTTCGAGCTTTGAATGCTTAGTGGATGCGTGCACATAGCCACAGAGGAACTACAAGATCGATTGTGTGCTATCAAAGATCTAGCTCAGGAACACTCCAAGTGGCTCTTAAGATACTCAAATGTGCATGTACATAAACATGAAGAGCTGATTCTGATCATTGTTGTAGCCAAAGCCTATAGGAAAAAAGCAAAGAAAGGGAAGAAAGCGAAGTGATTCATATTTCGCCCTTTCCATTTTTATTTTTTAATCTTTGTAATAGATAAGCTTGCTCTTCGCCATTTGTTAGTTTTGAGGAGATGAACCGATTAGGCTTTGTTTGTAATGGTCATCTCAGAATCCTATATGTATGTTAGTAAAAGATCAATGAAAGGTCAGCAAATTTTTAGATGAGAGACTTGATGTTGCAGAGTCAATTGAATGGTATTTTCATATCAATCATTTTCTATTCCATTCGAAATAGTTGTTTTCAGTTTGTTGTTTCTCTATCTAGAATTAAAGCAAGGAATAAATAGAGCTTTATTTCCTCTATTTTAATACCACAAGTTGAATGTGATAGAAATTGTCACTTAAAACTCAAAGAGATTTTTTAGACATTCTCGTTCAATAGCCTTCCTTTTTTTGCAATCAGTTCAAAGATATATCAATTAACTTTAGTATGAATTCATAAGATGTGTGAATTCACTAGATTTGACTAATCCTAAAAATGTTACTTCTTGCCTAAGTTAAATTTTGTGCGGGTTTGACTTAGTTTTTCCTCTCCTATTCTCTGGTTAAGAACATATCCTATTTAGATTTAGTAATAAACAAAGTTCTTTGCAAATTTCATCATTGGGAGCTGTACCTAACAATTCAAACGAAAGTTAGCTCTCTCAGAAGAAACTTTCCAACTATCATAATCAGATATTGTTCATACATTAGGGTACTAAAGAGTTCAAAATTGAAAGAACAAATCTGTTTACCAACAGATTTTTGGTAGCTCTGTTGGGGAATCGAACAGTTGCTTAACTAATGGATCTTATAACATGAGGGAAAATGGTACTACCTCGTGAGAATATTGTCTAAGTGCTCTAACCTAATCTTGGTTTCCAAGAAGACATAATTTCATCTCTTAATACATTCATTTGGAGAAATAGAAGGAACATTGAACACTACACAAATGCTAGCCAAATATTGGAAGAAGAAGAATCTAGAGCTAAAGCATTAGAAAGAGTTGTTTAGAGGAGAGACATCCAAAGGGTAGAAAGATAGTTGAGACATGAAGCTCAAAGACAAAAATAACCTAGCACCCTAGAACAAACAAGGTTCTTTAGAAGTACCAAAGAATAGGGTGGGAAGACCCTATTTTTGATAAACTCTCAAAATTTGGTTTTCCTATCCTAGATATTCCTAAGCGAAAAGGTCAAAATAAAAGACAAAGCAAACCACCTTCCCCCATTAGAAATAAAATCTCTTTACATACTACCTACTAGGTACTAACCTAATATAGAATTCTTGTTCCTCTAGTTGTCAATTTTCTGCCATACCTTGCCAGAACAATTATGGTTGCCCCTTGGGCTATAGCAATAAGCCTGTTGGCACTAAAAAGTTATAACCCTCTCCCAGCTAGTTCAAGGAATAATTTCCCTAAATTTTTGGGTGATGGGAAGGTTACCATAGATGAACACATTAAGGCCTTCTTCGCAACTACTCACATCTTAGGAGTCGCTCATGAAGACGTAGCTGTAAGGCTATTTGTTGAAATTTTGATAGAAAATGCAACAGATTGGTTCTATCATTTGGATGATGGCTCAATTACCAATTGGGATACAATGAGAACAGCCTTCGAGACTAGGTTCAAGACTGCAGAAGATGAGCATGTCTTGTTAACACAGTTGACATCCATCAAAAAACAACCCACCATGAGTATGAAGGATTTTGTTGCTACTTTCAATAAAATAAATAGTAGAATTCCTACTGCCAATAGACCAACTGCTAGTAATCTATAAACATTCTTCATAGGTGTGATGCCCCCAGATATCAATTACGACCTAAGACAAGCACATCCCACAGATTTGGCAGATGCACAAAAGAAAATAGTTGAATTTGAAGATGAGTTAATTTCCATAGGAAAATGGAAGCAAGAACTTCAAACTAAAGGAAGTTCCAGTAATACCACATCTTCCAATGAGATGATTCAAAAATTGTCAAATGAGCTAGTAGCAGTTAAGAGACAATTACTTGGGCTTAATCAGTCTTACCAACGAAATTTTCAAAATCCACCTGGAAATAATAATGATGGGAAATTTTTGTAGGGTTTACAACCAAGGTTGGCGATTGAGGCCACACCAAAGAACGGAAACATGTGTGTGTTTCATTTGACAATAGATCATGATAGTGAGAGCTACCTAGAAAGTGGTCATATGATGTAGTTGTTATCCGCCAATGAATTGAATACTACAACTCCTTGTTTGAAGTCAGATTTGTACTCAAATAGAAACTCTAAAAATTTCTTTTTGGAGTATGAGTTGGATTCTAAGCCTAAAGGAGAATGTTATGTGACCAATGATGGAACTTCATACACAGTGTTGACTCAAAGCCAAAGACTTAAGAATCAATCCTCTAGTCATGCTCCAAGAAATGAGCCCAATCCTTTAGCAAATAATATTCACATTGATCAAGGAGCATCAACATCTCAAATAGGTAAGGAAAAAATTCCCTTTGATTTCATCCAATTGTGTAAAGAGTCAGAAATCCAAATCTCCCCTATAGATTATTTGAAGTCTCATCCCTCTGAGTTAAAAAGATTGGTAGATCATTGTAAAGGAAATACTTTAGATTTAAATCATAATGTAACCATTGAAGAAGTAGATGAAACTTTAACATCTAACCTATTTAATCAAGAGGATTCTACTGTCTTAGAAACCTCCCCTGAGCAAAAAATTGATCTATTCTATATTTCACTATATATCAATGGATGCAAATTGAGCAATTGCATAGTAGATTTAGGTGCATCAGACAATGTGATGCCTTATTCTGTACCTAAATCCTTGGGTCTCAATCTCACTGAAAGGTGTTACTCTATGGATGCCAAAAAAGTCCCCTTGCTCAGGCAGATAAAAGATGCTTAGGTAGCCTTGCCTTCACATCCAGAGAAGAAACTATTATTGACCATCCTAGTGGAAGATATCCAAGCAAGTTATGGGCTTCTTTTGAGCAAGATTTTTTGCCAAGATTTAGGAGGAGAAATAAAGTTAGACTGGTCCCAAGCATTCATACCCATAGGAAACAAGATAGTTAGATTGGAAACTAAAGAAAAGGTAAAATTTACTGTCTTGAAATCAGATGATCCTAAAGCTCAGATCCTCTACCAGGAGCTAGAGTTTGGTAATTACATGTTGTTTACTGAAGAGGCTCTAGATGAACAAGGAAATGAAAATCTTAAAAAGGAAATTCACAACAAGAATGAAGATTCAACTGATATTTTGACATTAGAATTTGATGGAAGTTGTTCTTCTTCGAGATCTAGTGTAGGTGTGGTGTTAATACCTCCTGAGGGAGAACCTAAACCCATGGCCTTCAAATTGGAGTTTGGAAATACAAATAACACTACAAAGTATGAGGCCTTACTACTAGGGATAATAGCAATGAAGGAGAAAGGAATAAAGATCCTGAAGGCCCAAGGTGATGTAGAACTCATTGTAAGAAAAACCAAAGGGCAATACTCTGTAAAGAATCACAAGTTGAAAAAATATAGAAATAGAGTTTGGGATGAAATAGAAGGTCTAGATGCTTTCGCTATTAAAGCAGTACCAAGGGAGATGAACACCAAAGTTGATTCCTTAGTAGTGTCTACTTCTATGTTGTTACCCCATCTGGAGTTCAAAGATAAGAAATACCAGGTTGAGATTATGTATCGAGCCTCTATTCTAGATAATATAGAATCTTGGCAAGTTTTTGAAGATGATAAGAGCTTGCAGCTATTCGTAGAAAATGACAAGGCTACTTGCAAATATCAGTCTAATGAAGGAAGCAATGAAGATTCTAACCACAAGCCAAAAGAAAATCAAATGTGTGAAGTCCAATTACGAGGTAATATCATTCCCTCATACTTTGTGTCTTTGGAAAAATTGTTAATAGACATGATACCTACATAAAGAAAAAGAGGGCAGAAAAGGGGCCTACTACTAGTGAGTATGAAGGAGTGAATATTGGTGATATCCATAATCCTAAAATGATCAGTATTGGTAAGTGTTGTTCACTAGAGGAAAAAGAAGCTACTAGATAGCTTTTCATACAATACCAGGATGTATTTTGATAGAGTTATGAAGACTTGAAAAGCTACAGGGATGGGAAAGTGAAACATCAAATTCCCCTAAAGCCTAACACAATTCCCTTTCGACAAAAATAGAGGAATTATAAATTTAATGTAGCTGATGCCATATTCTAAGAAGTAAATTAGATGTTGAAAGCAAGGATTATCTACCCTATTCATCATTCCACCTGGGTAGCTAATACAGTTCCGATTAGAAAGAAGAATGGAGGAATAAGAATTTGTGTTGATTTACAAAACTTGAATCAAGTGTCTTTGAAAGACAATTTTGCTCTTCCTAATATGGATCATCTTTTGCAAATAGTAGCGGGGGTTGAAATGATGTCCATGCTCAATGGTTTCTTAGGGTACAATTAAATAGAAGTAGAGGAAAAGGATAAACACAAAACAACCTTCACTACTCCATGGGGTACATTCACATACCATAGAATACCTTTTGGACTCATTAATGTTGGCGCTACATTTCAGAGGTGCATGAGTAAAACATTTTCAGATCTTAAAGATCAAATTATAGTCACATACTTGGATAACCTCATCATGTTTTCAAAGAAAAGGAAAAAATCACATAGAAGATTGGAAGAAAGTCTTACAAAGATGTTGAGAACATGGAATATCGCTCAATCCCAAAAAGCCTATTTTTTGTGTTATGGAAGGGAAACTTTTAGGTCATATAGTTTCTCAGGAAGGTATTAAAATTGATCCAAAGTGAGTAGAGGCCATCAAAAGGTAAGCTTGCTAGTAAACAAATTAGGAGTTAAGTCCTTCTTCAGACAGGTAAATTTCCTTAGAAGATTTGTTCTAAATTTTGTAGAAACTACTAAATGTATTGTAGACATGATGAAAGGGAATTCAAGTTTTAAATGGAATGAATTCAGGAAATAGGCTTTCCAAAACATTAAGACTACCATTATTAACACCCCAGTATTATGTCACCTGGATTATAAAAGGGATTTCATCATTTACTGTTATGCCTCCGAACACACTTTATCAGTGATACTTATGCAAGATAATGATGAAGGGATACAAACCCCAATAGCTTTCATGAGCATACCTTTGAAGAATCATGAGCTAAAGTACTCACAAATCAAGAAACATGCCTTTGTGGTAGTCAAAGCACTTTAAAAAAATTATTCTACATCTTGCACTTGCACTTTGTGGTTTATGTCCTAGATGTAGTAGTAAAAAGTGTGTTAACACAACAAAATGTAGGATGTAATGCCAGAGGAATGTGGATAGAAAAAACACAAGAGTATGATATTGAAATTAAGCCCACTAAGTTAGTGAGAGGCAACACCATGTGCAAAGAAATTGCAAAAAATAGAAATGTTGAAGAAGTAGAAGAATCAGGAGAAAAGCAACCAGTATTAGCAGTATGCATGCAAGATTCCTGGTTCGAGAATATTGCTTACTTATTGACCTACAAAGAATGTCTAGAAGGCTTAACAACAAGAAAAAGAAGAGATCTTAAACTAAATGTAGCTAAGTATTTAATTTGGGATAATAAATTGTTTAAAAAGGCTATAGATGGTACTTTCTCAGGTGTGTAGACAAACAATAGTAAAAAAAACTGTTGAGAACATTTCATGATGAAGCTTGTGAGGGACATATCTCATCCTCAGTCATGGCTTTCAAGATATTAAGATAGTGTTATGACTGGCTAAAAATGTTTAAGGATGCCTATTCCTGGATGGCAAAATGTAATAAATGTAAGATGCTTGTCAGATGTCCCCAGTTAGCTGCTTTGCCTCTCAGGCCTATTGTCATCGAAGGGTCTTTCCAACAATGGGGTCTCGATTTAATTGGACCTATCAATCCAACATCCAGTGTTGGTCACCAATATGTGATAACTACAACTAATTATTTCACTAAGTGGGTGGAAACAAAGGAAACCAAGAAGACTATTTCTGAGGTAGTATGTGAATTCATTAAGAAAACATATTGGTTAGATTCGGTGTCCCTATCAAATTGGTAATGGACAATGCAGTGTATTTGTCTTCGATAGAGATCACCAATTTTTGCTTTGAGCATGGAATCATAGTCAGTCATTCATTTGATTATTTCCCACAAGGAAATGGTCAAGCAGAGTCCAGTAACAAAAATTTGATTAATATTGTTAGGAAACTAGTATTTGGCAATCACAAGACTTGGCACAAAAAAATTCATGAAGCATTGTGCCGTACAGGGTGACACCTAAAAGGGCTATTGGTATATTTCCTTTTGAATTAGTCTACAGGACTGAGGCCAATATCCTATTACCCTTAGAACTAGTTGCGAACAAACTAAGGATAGTAATCGAAGATGATATCTATAGGGATGGTTTGGAAAAGAGAATTCTCCACCTAATTTAACACGAAGAAGAAAGAGAATAAATTGTAGATCATATAACACAACACCAGATGCACATGAGAACCTATTTGATAAAAAGGAAAGACCACAAAAATTCATGGTAGGTGACAGTGTGTTACTATGGGATAAGCGAAGAGCAGTAAAACGCATGCACCAAAAATTTGATACCTTGTGGAAAGGCCCATTCATTATTCATCAGGTATTCAAGAATAATTTGTTTAAATTGGCTTATCAAGATGGTGAAGTGCTACCTTTGACCTACAATGGTCAGGATCTCAAGCTTTATCAAATTTCAAATTGAAAGAAGGTAATCCCTGTGTTGTAGATTAGTAAGGTTCATTTCCTGTTCTTTTAGTTTTCCTGTTTGTTTTTCCCTTGTTTTCCTTGCTTTCAATTTTGTTGTGTGCCCCCTTTTATTTTTGTAATACCAAAGATTTTTTATTCCTCTCTTTTGTATAACCTACCCAAGTCCCTAGTCAGAGCCAATTGTTGCCCCAGTTTTCACCCCATAACCATTTTTTTTGCAAGGTGAAATTTTTGTGTCCTAGTTAGGTCCTATGTATGTCTGAGTTTAAGTCTAAGTCCTCTTAGGTGAAGGGAGTCTTCATCAAATTTTTGATCTCCCTCTTCTCCACATTTCATAGCCAAGTGGCCTTCCTTCGTGTCATGAGTTTCTGCGAGTAGTCTAGTACCTAATCTGATGTAGATTCCTGTAACATGCAAAGATCATTCACAAAGGATGCTTCACTTGAATCCTATCATACTCCCCATGAAAAGAAGAAGCTAGCAAAAATTTGGACATCGCCTTCTCCTCGACAGGTTTTCAAGATCCATCACAGCTCTCAAAATCATCCTAGGCAGGAAATTGAAAACTAACTTCTCCTCGACAGGTTTTCTACCCATAAAGTTTGTTTTCTGCATAAAGCAATTTTGAAGGAAATAAAACTAGAGGTGGGTCCCTAACTAAGATTCACACTTTTTATGGATATCTCTGAACTCAGGGAAACAATAAGTCAAAAGGTTAAAGTTAAAAGAAGGCTTGGGAAGAGAAATGAAAATTGTCTTCTCCTCGATGGGTTTCCAACCCATGAGGATGATTTTCCGCATTTAAAAGAAAATAATGTTTATAAGTTAATAAAACCCACATTTTGCATGCAAAGTATCTTAAGATGATAATGGAAATAGTTTAACCATTTGAGGGAAAGGTCTATTAAGCAGGATTTGATTTGGCAGATATTTCTTTACGGAGTACTCTGTTCATAACTTCCCAAAGTCTTAATGGGAAATGGTAAAATAAATGTGAAAGGATGAAAAGTTACCATTGGGCCAATGGAATAGTTAAAAGATGCCAAGTTATCCATTAAGGCCCCTGCATTTACTATCTCAATAGATTTATCCTTTAATTCATTTGTGTGGTGTGAATCCTAAAGATCAACGGGTGAATTAAAACTCCTATATAGATGGAAACATAAATAGTTATACAAATTACCACTCTCAAATTGTTATTATGTTAATTCACACAAATTTTTCAAGTAGTCTTCATTTGTGCTTTCACTATTATGTTCTTATTCTAGATTTCAAAATTTAATTCATCCTTGGATAGAATGACAACTAGATTCGTAGGTTTTGACAGACTGAATGGAATCATGTCCACACTTCAGAATTTCACAGACACTTCTCTCCATTTCTATGATATGCAAGACTTTTAGAAGAGAGTGAGATTGGAGCCTATTCATCTCATAACTAAGAAGCTCTGAGGATGCGGACTAGTTGAAGCAACAAGTTTTCCAGTTGTGGTTCAAGCTCTAGAATTAATATACAAATGTATAAACCATTATAACCCGAACACCAGACATATTGTATTACCAAATGACACAGTTTTGATCTCAATTGATAGGAAAACTTTGGTAAATTGCCTTAGAATCCCAGAGTGGGAAGAGTTTCAGATTTGACTATTAGTGGAGCCGTCTCTGAGTTTTTTGCAAAGAAGATGGTCTAGAGAAAAGAGATTATGTAGTCATGTTTCCAAAAACCATGGAGCACCAAGAGTAAGGTCCCTAAGACTCTTTTTGGCACTAATCTCAAGCCCAAGATTGTAGACATCCTATTTCTCTTGCACATACTAAAAGGTGAGGTAGAAGCTTTAAATTTTATAAAGCAATATTTCTTTTTGGTACAAGTTATCTGCTCAAATATACAATACATTGATTGGGCTCACGAGGTAAGTGAGAACGTATCCAATGCTCTTAGTGTCACAAAATTCTACAACACCTTCTACATGTCCTCTTTTTTTATTTACATGTTAGCTTCTTTAGAG
The DNA here is from genome assembly GCA_028749045.1 of Cupressus sempervirens. Classification (NCBI taxonomy): domain Eukaryota; kingdom Viridiplantae; phylum Streptophyta; class Pinopsida; order Cupressales; family Cupressaceae; genus Cupressus; species Cupressus sempervirens. The sequence goes on from CM053787.1 coordinate 653,224,280, forward strand.
TCATGGTCGAGTCTCCCGAGAATAGAAAATTTTCCCGAGGATGTAAAGCCCTATGAGTTCTACCTATGTTTGCAACTGAAAATAGCTATGTAGAATATATAAGAGTTAATGATGAATTTACAATGATAATTTGTAGGGAGCTCCAAGGATGCCCAAAGAGGAGATTCAATCTAGAGGCAATGGCAGCTATTAGTTAGTTCAGAATTTATTTTATCTAGTTCTCATCTTTCTCGTATTTGCATCTTGTAGCTTTCGATGGATTCCCCTTGAAACTGTCGAGGTATCCTAGTGACATGATTGTGTTGATCAAGATAGTGAGGCAAGAAATCCAAGTGAACGTGTTGAGTGAGAGCTTGAAGAAGAAGGGATATGAATTCCCTATGAAAGTGGGAGCTTTCAGCTGTGAGTCTCACTCCGATGTAAAGAACATGTTGAAAGCCTTCGAGATGAAATATAGATTGGAAATGTATGAGGTCTTAACAACTATGTTTGACCCAAATAGGTATGCAAAGGAAGTGTTGTAGATTGAGAGTGTGATTAAGCACATCACCACAGTCAAGGACTATTGGACAAATTGCAAAGATGAACTTGAGAGTAGAGATTGTGCATTTTCCAAGTTCACAGTGGGCCAAGTGAAATTGTACCATATTGATATTGATGTTGAAGGAATAGAGGACGATGGGCAAAATATGTATAGTAATACATATTTGAAAAAGTTGAGAGGCCTTCCTATCAACTCTAAACCATATGAAGATGCTACAAAAGAGCTAGACATCATAGTGTCTCAAATTATTAAGAGGACCAAGAAGTGGGTTGAATAGACAACAAAAAGAAGCTGAAGCAAAGGCACATCCACTCAAGCTTCTCTAGCAGTTGCAACTCCTTCTTCCTCCCAAAGTGGTACACTGGGTGTAACACACACTATCACTCAAGGACCAGCTCAACCGACGGGTGGAAGTGACCAACCTCCTAACAAGAACATTCCTTTGACCAAGACTTGTCAAGATGGATGCCCTCCAGTGATTGGTGCTCAATCAAAAGCTAAGAAGAAGGGAGAAGAGCTGAAAGATAGTGTTTCTACCCCAGTTCCTTCACCTACTAGCAGCCCAGTTCCTTCTACAAGCCCTACACTTTTTCTCCCAAGCAGTCCTCATGTGTAGGTAGTGGACTTAGGAGATGGAGGAAGTAGTGACAGTGAATCTATTGAATCAGATGAAAAAGCTAAGAAGGTTGCAAAAATAGAAAAAGGTCAAGAGTCCTCTAAGCTTGTTTCTCAAGCTCAAATAAATCCTTTCTCCTCAACTGCAAAGGCAATCACTTCGGTCAAGAGGAAAATGTTCAGTATAGATTCACTCGAGACAGCTTCCAAGGTGATAGGTACTGATTCCTGGTTGGAGGACACTTTGGAGAGAAAGAGAAAGAGGAAATATGAAGGCACTCTGACTAAAGATTGTGTATCCCTTATTGTTCATTCTAGATTTGCATTAACTAAGGTGAAGGAGTAGAAGACCTTGTCTATACTTGGGCATGATCCAAAAATAGGGCATTTAACAATGGAGATAGCCAAGCCCAACAAGGAAGGAAGAATCAAGGATATGACTAATGACGATGTCACTATGCATTTAGTAGATCTTGAGGAGGGCAAGCATGACACTAAGGTTGGCTTATAGAAGTCTACTAATGAAGTGATCAAAGGACAACTAGAAAGCCTCAAGTTGTCAAAGGTCTGGATGAAAGCAGAAAGTTGGGAATTAAATAGTTTCATAAGACAGTTAGCCACCCCTTTGGCAAGTATTTTTGAGGTGTCCATTACTAAAGATCCCACTACTGCAGATGTCCAAGCACTTATTTCCCAACTTCAAGAAGATAAACATGTTGGACAAATCGGCAAAGAATGGATTGAGAAGGTTAGGGCAGAGGAACTCTCTATTATAGATCAGATTGGTAATGCCATTTTAAGATTAGAAATAGAGAAGGATAATATAACATCAAATAGAGCCACCTTAGCCATAGAGAAAGTGAAGAGTGATGATTGTGTATCTCTATTGAAAATTATCGTCCAAATGAAGATAAAGGAGGTCGTTGAAGCATAGATTTTTCCTAAGGGAGATAAGCCTATAGTTGAGTGGTTTTAGAGTATGCAATTCAAATCCAAAATGATTATAGTAGTAGAAGAAGGATTAAAAGAAATTGAAGCTAAAGAAAAGAAGGAGCAGGACATGGATTATGAATTGATGAGAGGCTTGCATACAATGCAAAGTCTAGTAGATAGGGGAAAGTGATAATTGGGGTAACTTTCATGCAAGCAAACTATACCAATTACATAGATGAGCTGACATTGATGACTTCTAGTTAGCAAGACAGAGTTTTTGAGCTTCAAAAGCTTGGTGGATGCATGCACATAGCCACGTAGGAACTACAAGATCAATTGGGCACTATCAAAGATACGGCCCAGGAACACTCCAAGTGGCTTTTGAGATACACAAATGTGCATGTACATAAACATGAAGAGCTGATTCCGATCATTGTTGCAGCCAAAGCCTATAGGGCAAAAGCAAAGAAAGGGAAGAAAGCGAAGTGATTCATATTCTGCCCTTTCCATTTTTATTTTGTAATCTTTGTAATAGACAAGCTGGCTCTTCACCATTTGTCAGTTTTGAGGAGATGAACTGATTAGGCTTCCTTTGTAACGGTCATCTTAGAATCCTATATGTATGTTAGTAAAAGATCAATAGAAGGTCGAAAAAAAATTGGTATGAGAGACTTGATGTTGCAGAATTGATTGAATGGTATTTTTGTATCAATCATTTTATATTCCATTTGAAATAGTTGTTTTCAGTTTGTTGTTTCTCTATCTAGAATTAAAGCAAGGAATAAATAGAGTTTTATTTCCCCTATTTTAATACTACAATTTGAATGTGATAGAAATTGTCACTTAATACTCAAAGAGATTCTTTAGACATTCTTGTTCAATAGCCTTCCTTTTTCTGCAATTATTTCTTAGATATATCAATTAACTTTAGTATGAATTCATAAGATGTGTGAATTCACTAGATTTGACTAATCCTCAAAATGTTACTTCTTGCCTAAGTTAAATTCTATGTGGGTTTGACTTAGTTTTTCCTCTCCTATTCTCTAGTTAAGAACATACACTATTTATATTTAGTAATAAACAAAATCCTTTGCAAATTTCATCATAGGGAGTTGTACCTAACGATTAAGAGGAAAGTTAGCTCTCTCAGAAGCCACTTTCTAACTGTCGTAATTAGATATTATTCATACATTAGGGTATTGAAGAGTTCAAAATCAAAAGAACAAATCTGTTTACCAACACACCAAATGAATTCAAAGCTTGCCTGGACTAACTTAAACTACTAATAACAACAATCAAGATCTACACTTGAGAATTACCACTAGCACAATGTTGATACATAGATTCATAAACATCTGCACAATACCATGAAAATGCTCACTACAAAGACAATCAATATTTCTAACAATTTGGATTCGAAATAAGAGAACTCAAATTGTACTTTCCTTTATTTTCTTGCACTAAGAACCTAAGAGGAATTTTTTATTACAAACACAAAATTTGTACACACTTTCCAAATATTATCTTCTGATCAAAATTTTAGCATAGTGTTCCCTTTTTCTAAAGTCTAATAAGTCCCTTTACAAAGCTAAGATGATTCATTATATAGACATGGAGGTTAAGAACTACTCCTCTATGGTTAATAACTACTTCCCAAATATATGATTTGGGTGGGGTTAATTAACCTCTACAAAATTAACCCCAAAATGACACAAGTCATTGATTACAGAGATAGAGAATTAAAATCATTACATCTCATGAAGGATAAGGTATTGGCCTTATCAAAATGGCTTGTACAATAGAATCCCTCTTCTTTATTGAGATGAATCCCCACTATGTAAGATCACAAACTTTCCAATTCAATTGGGATTATGTCTTCAAATATACAAAATAGAAAACATTGTTAGAAGAAATAGTTGGCATTTTCTCATCTTTGACATTTTGTCAACACTTGGTACCCAAGAAAGTTTGGGACTATCTTCTTTGCACAAGTAGTAAGTAAACTCTTCCATCATTAGAAACTCTTGAGAGGAATTCTTGATAAAATTTATGAATCTCTAAGTCATTCTCTCAAACTATGACATGTTTTCATTGGGCATTAACATAGCTTATAGTTCATACAAGTTCTACCATCAAACTCCCCTTAGTCAAATCTATTTTGTTCAAATTCTCTATTCCCTACCCTCAAATGACATCTCATTTGAGCATATTGTTCGATGAGGTGGAGCCTCTTTTCGTCATGTATGAGAACCACCAACCCTGTGTGTGCAAGATAGATATTTGGCATGGTAGAAAAGCACTATTACAACTAGCTAGTCAAATGTTTGATACCTCACATATCCACTTCACTTTTGAAGTATATGATGTAATCCTTTAAATATTCACGCACATAGTCATTGTGGCCTCTTGTCAACCATTCACTATCGAAGACCAAGGAATAAAATTGAATCATTATATTAAACATTTAGCTACTTTCTTTGCTACTGCATATTGGGTTGTAATATTTTCCATAATGTTTCTTTCCATGATAGCATTATAGTAGTTTCCCCAATATCGATATTATTACTTATTCTAGACCTTGTACAATGAGGACATTATGTCGTATATATCATATTGACATTTACCTTGGCTATGTTTCTACATTCACATGTATTGCTTGCTATCAATGATGGTATTTGGTTTGACTTTTGTGACATCGTTTTGTATCCAAAGTCAGTTTCATATGAGTATGGTTATTTTAGATATACTCACTCCACCAAAATTTTAACTCTTGAATCCAAATTATAATGGTGACATTGAAAGCTATTCATGGATGTCATGAGGGAAGTAAAATCAAATAGAAGCATTTAGTCAAATAGTCTGCATGCTTCTCATGGGTTTCTATACTATGCACACACATCTTCCAATGTAGCCTCCAACATTAGTAGGGAGAATAAATTGATTACTGCTTTGTACCAAACAACATACTCTTTACCAAGCCTGATTCAACGATGGAATTTTGACAAACAGCTTACTTTCAAACAGTGATAGTATTTCCTTCAATGCATTCGATCAAACAAGTCAAACATCTTTGAGGCTACTACAACTCCATCTTGGTTTCATGGTACTATGTTATTCATGCCACACACATCATCTCCCATTTTCTTCATGGCATGTCCACCTATATTTCACACTCCCTTTTGAAGAAGGTTTCAAATTTTTTAATCACCTAATGTTGTCAGCTAGAGCTATGAAAGCATTTTGCCAAACAGTTCATGTGACATGTTTATGACACTAGGTGTGATCAATGTGAAGGGATTTTGAATTCCAATTACAAAAAAATGTCCATCCTCCTTCCTTGTAAATATTAATAGTCTGAATATTTCTAACTATTAAATCAAATTCTATAGCCACCATATGTTGTGATGTATCTTTAACAAAGATTGGTATCATTGGTCCAATAGTTAGGTTTCTCTTTACTCTTGTGACATTCGAAGCTAGCTTCAAACATTTGGATTGGTATGTCATTTTCAATCACCAATTCTCAAATTTCATTCAATGTCTTTGCAGTCTAGACAAAGGAAATGGTATGCATAAGCTAATATCACACATCTTCCATGCATCCCAAATCTAGCTTAGAGTTCTCTGACAAGAAGCAATGATGGGAATTCATTGGGCACATTCGGTCAAAAAATTATCACTTGTCTTCTTCCATTGATGTATCATAGGCTACGAGCTAGTAGAGGAGTATTTTGTCAAAAACAATCACATGCTTCCTTGTTGTTGTTACTCATATGTTGCTGATATCCATATGTGCAACTTGTGTGGAAGATAAAGTTTGTCAAAGGAATTCTGACATTGGAATATGCTATTCAATTCATAGGTATTGTCTTTATTTGTTGAAAGATGATAGTTGAGGTGAAGCTTTCAAACCAGATTCTCTTTCTATACAAAAACATTACTCCATTTGAACCGCATATGGAATTTTAAACCTTTGGATAGCGAGGTTAATTACCACCTACAAAATATGTATTTTGGAGCTCGACCTTAACCTTTGAAATGAGAGGTTAAGGTTAATGATGCAAGAGGAAACACGTGTTTTGGAAACTTATCTTAACCATTTTGATGGAGAGGTCAAGATTTTAAGATGATGCACGTGTTTCGGGGCATGAACCTTAACCTTTTTAGATGAGGTTAATGGTTAATGATTTATTTGAAAACACATATTTTGGAAACATATCTCAACCTTTTTGAAGGAGAGGTTAAGATTTTAAGATGAAACATGTATTTTGGGATGCTCCATTAACCTTTCATAACTCGAGACTCAAGAACCAAATTTGTAAAATTGGAAGTGTTGGATGGAGCCAAAGACAACACAGTTGCATCAAGGTCAGAAAATTATTAAAAATGCAATGGATAATTGGTAATTACAAAGCTTAAAGTTTGATATATTTGAACTTTTTCTGACTCAAAATAAAGATGGATTTTTTGCAATTTGACAGGTACAAGAACCATGGCAACAAGTTGCTTTGTTAAATTACCTACTTTTGAGTGTATTTGCAGGGATACAGGCTAAATACTCTTATTTCATCCAAAAGAACAATACCTGAGATTAAGGTATGTTATAGAATGGCCAAAAGGATGTTTGAATATGGTCTTAGTTCTTTTTGTGTTTTGGGAAATTTTTGTGTATGAAGACAAAAAAGGCTAAATGCTGATTTCTAGGCCTCATTAGGCCAGTTTGGAGTCTTTTTACCTTTGTGAATGCGAGATAGGTGAAGAAACCTTGAAATCACTTTAATAGACCATTATATACCTCAAATAACTCAAATCCATCATTGGTCTGTGTTTAGAGTCACCTTGGTTGGGTTGAGTCTCTTAAAGCCATTTGAGCACTTTAGGGAGTAAGTGGGTTTGTAAGAAAATTTGTGTAACTCATTTTGTGTAAAAGGTCCATTGCCTTTTCCTCTGCATCAAGTGGTATCAAAGAAGGGAAGGGTCTTGTGGAAGGTTTCTTGTAGTCTTGAGAAAGTCGGTTCTTGGTTAAGCCCTTGAAGTATAAATATCCTTTGAGGTGTAGCCTTGAGTTGATTCATTTTCTAAGTTGATCAAAGAAACATGGTTGAAGAGTATGAGGGAATAATCTTTTGAGCTTTGGTGTATTGAATCCTTGGAGATCCCTTAGAGTTGAGTAAATCCTTTGAAGAGAGTTCCCATTTTGATCATTTGCATCAAGGAGACAAATATTAAAGGTTGAAGATTGAAGGTAAGTGGTTGAAGATTTGATAGCAGGTATGGTGATCATCATGGCTGAGGATACAAGGTAGAGTCAAATCTATCCAATATTCAGTACACAAGGTAGATGTAAAGGTAAAAAATTTAAGGTTATTGTTTCAAATGGTTCATTTTCAAATCTTGTTTCATTTGAGATGGTTAACAAGTAGAATCTAGAAAGAGTGGTACATAGTGCACATTATAATGCACGAGGGCTTAATAATGAGGATAAGATTGATGTGAGAGAGCAGAGAAATGTCCATTTCAATATTGGATCATATGAGGATATCATTTTGTGTGATATTGTATCTATAGTGGATTTTCATTTGATCCTTGGGAGGAGATGGAAAGCGGAGAAGAGTACCCTACATGATGGAGTAGAGAATACCTACCATTTTATGGATGGTGGACAATTAAATGTCTTGAAACCATTGAGTGAAGATCAAGCAACATGGATGGTGTCTTGGAACACTAGTATTTTTTATAGCATTGGATTCCTTAGGCAAAAGGAATATTAAGATGAAAGGGTTAGAGAGATAGAAAAGGAATATACCTTGGAGCAGAGGTGTCTTGAAGTGACAAAGAAAGATATGGATCAAATGAAGATCCTAGAGGTTGAAGACAAAGAAGAAGATTCTCCATGGGAAGGACAAGAGGAGGAGATAAGCATGAAAGCAATAAGTTTGCAGTAGTTGGTAAAGAAGGAATCACAAGAGACAAAGGTTCATGAAGAGGTAGAGAGTGTTACAGCAAAGAATGGTGCTGAAAGCAACATGGTAATGACAAGGTAATGCAAGTTGGGGTAGTCATATGTCCTTTGGAGGATGTGAGAAAACAAAGCATCCTTGTGAAGATGGGAGAGAAGGCTTTTGAAGAAGTCTTGAAGGTGAACCATGGAGTGGTTAAATGCCAAGAAGAATGGCATAAAGAAGATGAGTTGATACAGTTTTTAGAGATAGAGAAGACATTAAGGGATGAATAGTTGAGGCTCTTGGAAACAAAGATGGTAAAGAAGGCCACAAGTTGGCACATGAAGATGACAAGCAAGTTGTTTGGCCCATTAGGAGTTTGATCAAGAAGAAGTTGCTAAGGGAACCTACTGATATAAAGGTTCTAAAGGATGTTTGTGAAGTAGAACAAGGTGTTGAAGAAGATGGAGCAACAAGTCTACAAGTACTTGAGAAAGAGATAGATTTGTGGATAGATTTAAATACTTAGAGGAAGAATGGCAATGCAAAGGTGGATCAGAGATGGAGAACCAAAGCATAGGGCAAGAATATGATGAGAAAGCAATGGTAGGGTCATTTGAAGACACCATGGTACAATCAGCAGCAATGAATGGTCATGAGGAGACCATAATGACTGAATTTTCTCCAAGCATGAAGATCTCATAAGATGAGGATGAAGTGGAAGAAGGAATAAAACAAATAGATATTTTGGTGCAAGAAGTTGCATGGAATTTTTTGTTTTCTAATCCTTTTATTGTAGGTTTGAAAGAGTATTATATTGATGGCATTATGTATGATCAAGGTGGAGACCTAGAAGAGAATGATGAATGGTGGAACACTTGGCATGAGACCAAGAACTTGAGAGGAAGGAACAAGAATCCATATAGGAGGAGGTATACTTATGATGTGGGATACACACAATCAGTACCAAAGAAATGGAGGACAAGAAAGAAGCAGCAAATCCAAGGGACTTCGATTATTTTGATCCTTGGGAGTATGGTGCAGGGTACCTCTTGAAGACAAGAAGGGTCACTTAGGTGACTAATAAGTTTGAAGGTTATACAAGACCTATAAGGTCTTTTCAATATTGTAACATGACTATTAGGCCATTGGATATAATGACTTGACCCATGATAGATGGAATAACTTGTAATAATGCACTTGGTGCACATATTGATTGTAATTGCCAAAACATGGCATAATAGGCCTAGAAGGTTAAGTATGAGTCTATAGGTGAATTTAGGAGTTTGGAAATGTTGTTGGGGCCCTAAGAGGATGAAATCCTTAGTTAGGAGTCATAGAAAGTTACATTTAAAGATTTTTAATTCATATTCGTAGTTTAAAAGTTCAAATATCCAAGTGATAACAGCTAGTAGCCATTTAGGAGGAAAATGGAGTTTTAGTTATTAAACCACTTAACTAATCCCCCAAACTAGTTGGAAGAGGTTGGAGAAGTTAAGTTTGATTTTTATTTGTATTTGGAACTCCATTGTATGAAGAAAAAAAAACCTAGAGTGTACAGACAGCTTTTAGATTCAATGAAATACATGTTTGGATCAAAATTCATTGTTTTAGCATTGACACTTCTTGTTTTGATTGAGATCTAACAATAGAATAGTGTTTGAAGTTTCAATAGGGTATTTGCAAGTTATTTTTGAGAGTCATTTTACATGACTATACGTGCACTTCCAGCAGATTAGACTTATTTTCCAAGCTATCCTTTCTTTTTTTTAAAGTTTTCTTGTAACTAATATATGAACTCAAAGGCCTAGGATCCATGGAATGATGATTTCTAACCTTTTTCCATATGAATCTAACTCAAAACTTACAAGAGATTGAATGCAAAGTGTGGTCATAGGCTGTAGCAGGGCATGTTCCATTGAAAGTTGATGGCACAAGTGTAGCAGTAGGATTTTCGGTTGAATGACATGGTATTTTATGATTGGAATAGTTTTATATGGTGTATTAAATGGTGAATCAATCACCAATTGATCTTGGAAAGGTTTGGAAGAGTGAGATTGGAGAAACCCTCAAACAAGGGTTTGAAGCAACCAAATTGGGGCTTTTAGTGTTATACATGTTTTGGGTCTAATTCCTCTTATTTAAAGGTTTTGAAACATTTATTGATACCATCCAAGAGTTGAGACCTTCGAAATATTTTTGGGTGGTAGTTGCTTTGTTAAATCACCTACTTTTGAGTGTATTTGCAGGGGTACAGGTTGAATACTCTTATTTCTTCCAAAAGGCCAACACCTGAGATTAAGGTTTGTTATAGAATGGCCAAAAGGGTTTTCGAATATGGTTTTAGTTCTTTTTGTGTATTGGAAAAGTTTTATGTCTCAAGAAAAAAAAAGGCTAAATGTTGATTTCTAGGCCTCATTAGGCTAGTTTGGAGTCTTTTTGCCTTTGTGAGTGGGAGATAGGTCAAGAAACCTTGAAATAACTTTAATATACCATTATATACCTCAAATAACTTAAATCCATCATTGGTTTGTGTTTAGAGTCACCTTGGTTGGGTTGAGTCTCTTAAAGTCATTTGAGCACTTTAGGGAGTAAGTGGGTTTGTAAGAAAATTTGTGTAACTCATCTTGTATTAAAGGTCCATCACCTTTTCCTCTACATCAATAGGGGCTTATTTGATAGCATATAAATATTTCTTTATTTTACACACATGGGTGTGTTATTATGAAAGATGAAGCCTTCTCGTTGTTCTAGATATACTTCTTCATTAATGATATCATTCAAGAAAGAAGTCTTTACATCGATTTAATATACCTTCCACCCTTTTGATGTAGCAAAGACAATTATAATTTTGGCAGAGTTATATTGAGCAACGGAGGTGAATGTTTCTTCATGTTCATTTCCAGCCTTCTGAGAGAATCCTTTGGATATGAATTTGGCTTTTTTTCGATACTACCATCTAGTGTATGTTTGATTTTGAATAGCATTCTAGAGGAGACAATTAATTTGTTCTAGGATATAGGCATAATTTCCTAGACGTCATTTTTCAATATGGATGTATATTCCTCAATCAAAATGTCTTTCCAGGCTTGAGATCTTATGGATTCTTCAGCATTTAATGGTTCTGATTTGGCACACTCATTTATAAGTGTAACATAGCATGAATGGCTTCTTGTTTTCTTACTTTACCTAACTACATTATTTTCTTTGGTCATTTTCCTTTCCCATAGTGGCATTTTCCTATTGAGTGAGGTTTTAGCATTTTCAGGATTAGATGATGTGGGTCGATTATCTTCCGAGAAATTCTTCCTCTAAATCTTAATAGTGAAACTTTCATCTAGTTTCGAGTTTGATTCACATTCAGTACTTCTATGTTCTTTGAGGTTAACATCTATGATGATTGGGTAAGCTTGTCACAAACTTTTCTACAGAGAGTAGAGCATGAAAATCAAGGTTTCCTAGTCTTTTGTGCCAAATTTCATTAGTTTTCTTAACTTCATGATTTAGTGCTAGATTTTGAGAATTACAAAATTTGTATAAGTTTCCATCTCTAAATCCTATGGTGCTTGCATTCTTGATATTAGAATTTTTAGGCCAAGATAGAACTTTATCTTCCTAAAACATAACCTGATATCCTTAGTCTATTAGACCAAAGATGGAGACCAAGTTTCTCTTGATGCCTAGTACAAACAGTACATTTTGTAGTTGCAAGGTAACTCTGATTTTGAATTGTATTGAACGAATCTCAATTCCTTCCATTGGATAGGTGGAGTTATTCCCTATAGTGACTTCCTTAGTTGAGTGTCCTTCAAAGGTTTTAAACAGGTCTCTAAATCAAGTTATGTGTATAGAAGCTTCGCTATCAATTATCTGTGAACTCTTGCTAGTGTTTAGTTTAGTTGATAAGGCTATAAAGAATATTGAATGTTCAGCTTCCTTGACCTCAACTATGGAGATATGGGTTTTCTTTCTATCTAGGCAATACATGTGGTTGTGTCCAAATTTATCACACTTGTGGCATTGTATTTTAGACAAATATACTTTTCTTGTAGGTTTGATTATTTTTCCCCCATTTTTCATTTGAAATGTCTTTTCTATTTATTGTTTGTGTTGAGTAACATGGATGTTTTCTACAAATGTCATAATATGGCCATTGTCATTGATATGTTCCAAATGCATATTTGGATCTCATATAATTATGAGAGAAGGAGACATGTCTCCAAGGTTTAATAATCATTTAATTAATATAAATATTTATATATAATAATTTGTATAATATTTGTGTGTGTGTGTGTGTGTGTGTTTGTGTGTGTGTGTGTGTGTGTGTGTGTGTGTGTGTGTGTGTGTGTGTGTGTGTGTGTGTGTGTGTGTGTGTGTAATATATGTGTGTGTGTGTGTGTGTGTATTATATATAATATCATACATATAATAATATATATTATTATATATAGAAAATGATGATTTACCAATAACAACAATGTATCTCAGATCGAATTTATCCAACTAAAGCTACAACTTTAACACTCCCTCTTAGCTGAGGAGGATTTCTAGAACACCCTGTGTTCTTAAGTATATGAAGAGACATCGTCACAGTATGATATTCCTAGAATAACATATACAAGGGTATCAACATAAATCACATATGGAATTTGCTTCAATTCACAATGAGGCTGAATCTCTCAACAGTCCCTCTTTAGCAATGAGAGAATTATAGCAATTATAATACAAGATTCCAAAGTAGTTGGTAACCCTTTAAGCACTAATAAGGATAATTCCATATGATCTACATCATTTCAATAGTTGAAAGTTGATCTTTAAATTCTAAATTCTCGTTAAATTAGATGTAATTGTTTGTCTATTATTCATCTTGATATGCAAAAGTTGTTGTTTCAAGGTAAGTAGACTACTCATATTATTGATCTCATATGTAGTTTGAATGGTCATGAACATATCATTAATTTTGATATGGTTGGAAGGGTGTGATCCTTTACATCATCAATAATAATTTTCATGGCTTTATTGTTATGCCTTCTTTATATAGTTTTATCTAGTTCATTATCAAGCATTAATTTTTTTTCTTCTACATATGATCCTAATTCAAGTTCTTGAAGGATGATCATTATGCATATTCTCCATGATACAAAATTTAATGCACCTTCAAAATTGTCCTCAAGTCTGACACCGCTCACTATGATTTCTCTTTCAAATAGATTTTTTGTACATCTTAATTTTGAGAGGTGATTTCACTATCTTATTTAAACTATATCAGTTAGGCTTTAATACCATGGGAAGGAATATAGATCACAAATAAAGTATAACAGTAAACGTATTGTTTTAATGTAATCAGATAAAATGATGATATTGTATCAATTTTTTTACTACTTGTCACTGTACAGTTTAAGATAAAAATATTACTGATGATTATTCTATACTATAGATGCAGAAGACTTGAAACAATTATATAACTCCAAATGTTGTTGCTTGTACTTTGCATGAACTTGTGATTCATGATTTCCAAAGCCAATGATATCAACTAATATTTATTTAAGTAAATCAAAGGTCTTACCCATGAAGGAGCATGACTATACGTGGCATAAGCCACATAGGGTCATGTCCCTATGTGGATATTAATCCAAGTTAAATATTCTTTAACAATTCCTTAACAACCTCGATCAAGGGTATGCATGCTTGATAACATAAGTGCTCTATTTAACATGGAGCATGATGCCATGAGGATATGTAGATCTCAATTTGTCACCAATAGTTATACAGGTATTGTTGGTTATATTACATGGACTTATTAACTTCATACAATCTTGTGCAAATTACATTCATTGACGAGAGTCATTGCTAAACACAAATGGATATGCAATTAGTTGGCAATTTATTTTTTACACACTCAAGCATGTGTGTGTGTATTCAAGATCTGACTGGTGCTATACCCTCAACAAGTTTACCACACAAACCAAACAAATGTATGTATTTTCAAATTTTGTTAAAACATGTAAAACAAACTTATCCTGAAGAAGATTAAAGTGTGAACTATGGATATATCAAAGAAAGGGGTTCTATTCATCAAGAAAAGAGGGTTGCATCTCAAATGCACAAGCATCCCACAATCTTGTGCACATCTCACCAAAGCTTCTTAAGGAATGAATAACACTACAAGAAGCAAAAAAACGTGTCAATCGTAAATCACATTCAAAAACAAAAAAGAATATACATAATTTTCTTATTTATGGATTTAGTTATGTGAAAATTTAACATCGATGTTTAAAATCACAATATGTCATTCATCAACAAAATGCCAAAGTAGCAAGAAAATGAAAAATGACAAGCAGACCTAGAGAATAATGAAAATGACCATAAATTTGAAAGGGAATCAACGCAAAGAACAATATTTGACAAAGGAAGGCCAAAGAAAATAAGAAATTAAAGATATAAAAATAACAATAAACATCTCATATAATCATAAAAGATTAAACAAATGAATACATATAAAAAAAAAAGATAGAAATACAATTAATGTATTAAAAAAATGAATTAAAAAATATCTTTAAAAATGAAGACCATAAAAACTAACTAAATTGACAAACATAAATAAATGAAACAAAACAATACAATAAAAATAAATGAAGAAAACATTTTAAAATACATAAAATAGTAAAATGAAAATATACAAAAAGAAAATAAAAATAAGAAAAGAAAACAAATGAAAACAACAATCAAACCCTGGTCAATATTAATAAATAAATAAAATAATAAAATAATATAGAAATAAATAATCAAATAAAAGCATTAATCAAATAAAATTAAAAATTAAAAAATTATATATGTATATAAACACATAATATTTAGACTATAAAGATATGGAAGAAACAAATTATAAAATATAATTACATCTACTATATGCATATATATGTATATAGTAAAAATGAAAATATAAGAAAATGTGTGTGTGTGTGCGATGGAGCGTGTGTGTGTGCGTGTGCATGTGCGTGTGTGTGTGTGTGTGGATATGTGTGTATTTAAAAGCGTCTTACAATGTCTTACAATGTGATACACAAGATATAACTAAACATCACAGACAAACATATGAATATTCTTTCCAAACAGTGATTTTGGGAGAAGGGAAGAGGGATTCAAATTGATTGTTCTAATTCTACCATTTACACCTTTGATTATATTATGGTAAATTTCTATGCCCATAGTGTGGTCCCTAACAGTATCTCTCACCACAACCACTTTTTGTTGATTTAGTGCTTGCTTTATGGTGACAACAGATTGTGAGCTATGTAGTGTTTGGTATCTTTTTTATGTATATCACAGATAGATCGCATGGATAAATAGGTTAAAAAAATTTCAATCTCAACCCCTCATGTGGTATAACCCAATGATGATGGGAAGTTATAAATGTTGTTGGATCAAATCATATCATTGTTGGAGCCAGATTGAGATGTAGCAACTGTTGGATGCCTTGGGTGTTAGAGTCTTGGTGGTCGTTGTGCTCTGCATCTCTTACATTCTCAAACTACCCCTAGGACTAGGATCATTGCTAACACCTCAGCTCTAATTGCTCCCATCTCAGCCCTTGTTGTGTTGGATACTTGTCTATGCATTTGAGTTGTGTGTAGATTACCTTGAATTGGTGCAATACAAAGAAAATCATATTGACCCTTGTCTTGTTCATATAAATTTTTGGACATGATCCTAGGAGTATTCGATGTTCATTAAAACTAAATTTCTTTCTTGATAATTTTAGCCGCCCATATAAGATTCGATGAAGTAATATTTTTGAACTACTTGATGTTGGAATTACAAGTGAGAAGAGAGTAAACTTCTGAGAGGGGGGGTGAATCAGAATTTTAAACTTGGACCCATAAAACTTTCACCATTCATTCATCACATGCATTAATATACTAAAATAACATGTAAAGAATATGAATCAATCATGTAAACATGTAATCAAACACACACATAACACTAGATATGATTACCTAGAAACCCTCCAAGTGAGAAGGTAAAACTGGGGTGGGGATGACACCCACAAATCTTCACTACTACAGCAATAAAGTGTATCCAATGAAGGTTACAATGATTTGACCATGAATCATGGTCTGCCCTGTGAAAGGCCTGCCTTGTTAAAGGCTTACAAAGACTGTTAAGTCCCACCTTGTTAGAGGATTTCAACACCCTGTTAGAAATGTGCCTGGTTAGAGGACTTCAACTTACACTTAAGTAAGCACTCTATTAAAGGATTTCATACAACCTGTTAGGACTACTCTATTAAGAGATTTAACTAAAGTCACCTGTCAAAATGTCTCAGTATAGATCTTGCGGTTGGCAGTTGCTTGTCTGATAATAGATCACCTCTACATAATCTCTAATTGATCCTTCACGATCTAACATATCAATGTTGTATCCTTCTATCCTCTATTCTTCTCTAACTAATTCTACAATTTGCTCTTGCTTCTAAGTCACCTTGAATGCTCTGCAAATTATCTTGTTCACTCTTCCAATTTGATCATTCACCCCTTGTACATTTGTTTCATTATTAAGAGATTAGGGCTTCGTCCTCCTTAAGAAGACTCTGGTGGCTTAGGGTTAGGTATGAATCTACGAATGAGATTCATCCATTTTGTTGCTTAAACCTTCCCATTTTCTAATTGGTTGCATGTAATTACATAGGGAATTCAAATATAGATTCGTCCTTATCTCCAAAAGATCGTAATCTATCATTAAGTCATCTCAAAAATAGTTTACATAGTTATTTGTGTTATTTCAAACAAATATATCAAAATTGTGTCACTCAGCATATGAAGTCATTGATGCTCGGCATGCACTGTATTTCTGCTTCTGACTCAACACCTACATTACTCAGTATCTACTCTTTGCTTGGCACTTGAATCACTTAGCATGGTCTATCTGCTCAACACATGAGTGACTCGGCACTCATTGTAACTCGGCATAGTCTAATATTTACATGTTGTGCTCGGCATGTATTACTAGTTAGGCATGAGCTGAGTAAATGGCTTAAGTGTGTTGACACTCACTTGTCAAAACCAATCTAAGATCAACACTTGATTTTATCAAAAGCCCTACATGATTCAATAGGTGTTTATAGAATATCAATAACAATGAATTAGAATATGTTTGGATACATCAAAATGTATTTGTAGATGATATTCCTTTTAACTTTATGCTTATACTTGCTATAAATCATTATTTAACATAAAGTGGCCCTATTTAGTTTGATTTAATTGTACTTCAATATGATAAGACCTCTTGTATATATATTTGGATGAAAAAGTTCAAAGAAGTAATTCTAGACTTCTTTAAATTGCTTTACACAAATGATGAATCACAAAATATAATTCAAAATATTGTTGATAAAATTATGCAACATGTCAAAAATTAAGTTGGATAATATACTCACAAGTATGGAATATATTACAAAATGTTGACAAAATTTATCATTTGAAATATAATTCAAAATGTTGATTAAAGATTTTTACATAATCAATTAATCAAATCAACAATTAATGGATTGGTCAAAATTTGATAGCTAGATAACTTGGGAAATTGATCTTGAAAATATACATGCTCTAAAAATGATAGGTAGAGATCACTTGCGGAGTTGTAAAATCCTTGTGTTGTGAAGAGTGTTGGGATCACCCTAGCCATTATCGTTTCATGATCATAAATTTCACAAATCATAGTAAAAATATGTTGAGCCCTTTAGTGATCTATAGTATTTTAGACAATGGTTTTCAAAATCATAGTCTCTTCCTCATCTAGACTAACAATGTTTTTTTAAAGTGAATGGTGGCGTCCCATGACTTTAAATAATGCATTTTTTTAACCTTGCAATTGTTGCTTTCAAATCAAAACTTTTCCGTGCTAATTTTATGTTTGCTAATGTTAAAATATAACACTTACAAATGTTGTGTTCCTTATTATTGAGCTTCAACAAATTCTATTGTGAGAAATGTTGTGTTTCTTAAAATTAACTTTAAAAGGGATAAAATATCTATACTAAATTGATGAATAGGAGATAAAATCCATAACATACTCTATCACCTTATCCATGAACCTCTTATAGGTGCAAGAGCTAGTTATATGTGTTACAATAAAGCATTAATTTAATTTCATTTATTAAATTACCTTTACTACCTTCTTAAGATTTTAATTTATGCACTTTTAATTTTAATTTAATAATTAATTAGTAATTATTAAATTTATTTTACCTTTAAGTTACCCTTTTTCGAGTTTCGATCTCCTTCGATAAGGATTGATCTTTTGTAATTATCTATCATCTTTTTCATTTCTAAGAATATAACTTAGATATTTTTAGAGCAAAACCCTTGCCTCTTCTTGTCTTTTCTTCTCTTTGACAAGTTCTTGCATGTAGGTATTCTTCAGGCTTTGTGGATTTGTATTGATCAAGTCCTTCATGGTATCAGAGCTTAAAACACCAAATTTGAATGTAACAAATGCAATACCGCACCAAGCAAGGTTGGAAGAAAACGAGTCTTATTATATTGGCCACCAAAATATTCTGGCTTTAGCATCTTTTTCTGGCGAAAGTGACTTTTCAGCACACTAGATTTATTTTTTCCGCCTATTGGGCCATTTTTTAGGCTTTTTTTTGCCTAAACAACTGTCAAATTTATCACTTGTTAATGTCAGCACTGCATCTGCCTATCTTGTCACTCCTTTACGCTCTGTTTGGGCCTACCTTCACATTTTTACTCATATCTCGGGCATATAGACTCCATTTTTTGCAAAAAAGATATCGTCGAAAAGCTAGTTCCAAAGCCATCATAGTGGTATAGCTACTTTTAAGTTTTGATGCCTTTTTATGGCTTTTTTGTTGTCGAATTCAGGGGTACAATTTTACACTCTGGGAAAAATATCTTAAGCATCTAATCTTTGATTTGGGAAATCCTTATATCGTTGGAAAGTTCTTTTCGAGCTCCTTCCAATAATGCTAGTTGTTTTTCTAGATTCTACTCCAAGCATATTTTATTCAGTCTTTTCCATTTTTTTATTTTGGTGGATATCTTGGTTGTTTCAGATCTAGGGATGGATTTTATTGCTTCAGATAATTTGTCGTGACTTGTATTATATATTGTATAAGTCTTATGTCTCTTTTGATCTTTTAGCCATCATTTATATGCATTTGTGCAAATGCACTAAGATAAATTATCATATTTCATCTGTATTTTGTTTATGCAATTTTCTCTTGTTTTGCCTTCTGATTTGAGTAGTGTCAGCTATAGACACTCATACAAATTATTGTATTCTTAGGATTCACCATATCTTGTCCTTATTGTACATGCACTACTCATGATTAAAGTGCCATGGGGGGTTGATGTGTTGCCTTTGTTTGTCATCTTCATTTGTCCAGTGATTTTCCCTTCTGTGACATTAGTCTCATGACATGTCTGAGATTGATCACCTCAGCACACACATATGTACTCTTTTGTGCATCTTGATCGTGATTCCTTAACATGTAGTAATTTTGGCCCACTTCTCCAATTGCATGTCACCTCACCCTTGTCTACATTAAGGGGGGTTCTTCTGTTGTTTCTCATGCTTCCTCGGTTTGGTGGAGTGAGTTATGTATTCAGTATTTGTTCCTATGTACTAGGCAAATGCAATGGTTGGGTACCTATGCATTTCAGTAAGATGGATCATTTACCATATAGACACTCTTCTTTTTGTTCCTACTTTGGAAGCAACCTTCCATGTTTGATTGATCAGCTCTTCAGGCTTTGGTGTTTTATGTCATCTATATCTTCGAGTTCAGTTGGTTGCCTTTGTGTGCCTCCTTATTTGATACAAATTATAGTCTTCTCTACCTGGTCAGGTTCTATTTTAGTAGAGGTTCTTCAAACTAGTAGTTACTTTCGATAGAGTTTTGCAACTTATACATGCTTCAGTGGTGTTCTTCTTGATCATTTTTTGTTCCTATCTTCTGGGACATTCCGTAGCTTGGAGGTTTCTTTAGTCCTTCACTAGTTCTTTCCAACATTATTTCAATCTCTTTTTGGAGTAGGGTTTTCCCATGTGGTTTTCTCTATTTCTCTTCTTTTCAGAGATTTGGTTGTGCTTGGGCACCTCATCAAACCTTTTTGTTGGGACCCAAGTTTTCTTTCTACATTGCATTGTAGTTTCATTGCTCTTTATGCATTGTTTGTAGCTACATTGTTGCTCATCTTAAGGGGGGTGTTAGAGTAAAGGGTTAATTTCATTTTATTTATTGAATTGTCTTTACTTCCTTCTTCATTTCTCACTTTATGCACTTTGCATTTCCATTTAATAATTAATTCATAATTATTAAATGTCTTTTACCTTTTAGGTTACCCTTTTTCGAGTTTTGATCTCCTTCTAATAGGATTGATCTTTTATAATTATCTATCATCTTTTTCATTTATGAGAATACAATTTGTATATTTTTAGAGAAAAACCCTTACCTCTTCTTGTCTTTTTCTTCTTTGTGATAGGTTCTTGCTGTTGGAATTATGATATATTTGTCATTAGTGCAAACACTTATTTGATTATGAATTCTTATCTAGCTCATCACTTAGTCTACAATGTATACCGAGCATTCAGTGGTTACCTTGTAAGTTTAGCAGGTAAACAGTTCTCACCGAGCATTCTAGAGGATACCGAGTGAATGAGAAGTTCAGCAGTGTTTACTGAGTGAAGAAGGTAAACAAAGGATTCAGTGTTTATTGAGTGAAAAAGGTAAACGAAGGACTCAGTGTTTACCGAGTGAAGAAGGTAAATGAAAGACTTAGTGTTTACCGAGTGAAGAAGGTAAACGAAGGACTCAGTGTTTATTGAGTAAAGCAAGGTAAACGAAGAAGTTAGTTTCTACCGAGTGACACTATATCTACCGAGTCACCAATGGTTACCAAGTTTCAAGAAATGTTGTGTGGCTAGTATGGACCGAGTCTCTACTCCTACCGAGTGCATGATGATGCTGAGTAATGTAGTGGATGCCTAGTATCAGAAGGTCACCGAGTCAGTTCAGTGAACCCGAGTTATTTACTATTGGGCTGACTCGGTAATGTTTTGTACACTTGTGTTTTGGCCAACCTTGCAATTGTAAATATTGGAAAGGTACATATGTAATATATGATATCATTTATAGTATGACATAAACTGATATAGAGAGTTATGTTCGTATGTGAAGAAGGTATTGCTATATTTTGAGAAAAGTGAAAGCGAATCAGCAGCAGAGTAGAAGGAATACAGCAAGGTCAACATAGGAGCAAAAAAGTTATATCTATCACATCAAGTGATCAGTACAAAAAGGGATCTTATCAACAAACAGTTGTAAGCAGATCCACTGCTTCATCCTAACAGGTGAATCAGTTTATAAATCCTTTAACAGGGTAGACTTGACAGTCTTTTGTAAATCTCCTAACAAGGTGCATACTTTACTATATGTTTGTAAATCCTCTAACAAGATGGATCTAGCAGTCCTACTTGCTCCTAACAAGGCAGATCACCAAAAGTGATCATTGTAAGCCTTAACAGGCCAACTTTATACTGTAGTATTGAAGTTTTGTGGGCATCATCCCCACCCCAGTTTTACTTTCTATTTGGAAGGTTTCTGGGTCACCAAATCTCTGTGTACATGTACAATGAATGTTTGATCTTTCATTTATGTAGTAGATTAAATAAATGAATGATGAATGGTTAAAATGATGAATTGTTTAAAAGTTTTATAAGTTACTAATTCACCCCTCCCCTCTCAGTAACCTATCTTCTCCTGAATATTTCCAGCAATTGGTATCAGAGCATTTTGGTTCACAGGAAAAAGTTTGACAGCTTGAGCAAAGATCAAGGACAATGGAGATATTCAGACTTGACAAATCTATTGAAAATGAAAAGCTAGATTTGGAAATGGCCATGGCTCAACTCAAAGAAGCAAAGGAGAATCTTTCTCAATCTCTAAAGAGAAAGAAGGAACTTGCAAGACAAATGAATGATCATCAGTATGTTGAAGAAAATATTGAAGACCTTTTACCATCAAGCAGTTCAAATGAAGCTAATGAAGCAATCAAGGAACTCCTAGCAAAGAATGGTTCTCTACAGGAAGAAGTAAGAAAGCTTAAAAGAGAACAAGAAATTCAATCAATCAAGCTATGTGAAGTTTTGGAACAGAGAAACAAGGAAAATGAAGACTTAGAGGCAAGAAATAATCAATCCCTTCAACATGAAGATCTTGTAGGTCAACTATCTAATGCAAATGAAGAAATTATGAATCTAAGATCTGAGAATGAAAGTTTGAGAAATGATTTAATCACTGAAAGACAAATCAATAAAATCTTGAAAAGCGACTTGAGATCTGAAAGACAAATCAATGAAATTTTGGAAAATGACTTGATCACTGAAAAGAAAATCAATGAGAGAATGGTGAAATCTCAAGCAGACATGACTCAATTAAATCAGCAAAGTGAGCAAAATCTTCATAGATAAAAAGGCAAAGTTGGACTTGGCTACAAGGAAGAAGGTGAAACCTCCAAACAAGGTGCCCAAAGGAATCAAAGACCTACTTGCAAACATTGTGGTAAGCTAGGTCATACATCAAATAAGTGTTGGAGAAATGGAAAAGGTAAATTCAATGGTAAATGCTACAATTGCAATCAGCATGGTCACAAAGCTAATGAATGTAAGGAGAAACCAAAATTTGAAGGCAATTGTCACAAGTGCAAGAAGCATGGTCACAAGGCATCCCAATGCAGATCCAAATCATTCAATCCAACTAAACAACTTGTCAAAGCAATCTTTGGATGGGACTACAATACCTGGTGCAGATGTCATTATTGTGGATAATATGGACACATTGGCAAAGACTGCTCAAGGCATCAATTAAGGAAAAGAGACACAATAGTAAGATGTTATACATGCACTGAACTTGGTCATATAGCTAAAAATTGTATGAACATAGAAAGAGTTGAAGATGAAAAGAAAGCTAAAGCTGATAACATTCGAAAGCAGATGAGACAACAGTGGATTCCTAAATCTACCGAGCAAGACAGTTCAAGTAATGGCAATGTCACTCAAGAAATGAGTGACTCCATCATTTCCAATTAGATTCATAAAGAATCTGGAACTGTATCATCAAGCCATATCTTAAGCAGTTCCAGAGTGAAAGAGTGCAAATCATGATCAAATCAGTATTTCAGATACAAGGATCAAAGAAAAGTCATCATTCACTGTGTTGCATCTACCGAGCAAGGTTGGCTAAAGACCATACCAAGCAAGGTTGGGAGTATCAAAGATTTTGTTTGACCATCGATTTGTAAGGTTTTATTGAGTAAATCAATGACAGACTGCCACACACTATGTCATCTCAATGACCTTTGTACCGAGCATTAATGACAATGTTTCCATCAAAAGGGAAGAATTCAACTTCATTCTTCATCGCGACTACAGAGCTAAGAAATTTCCAACGATTTCAAGCAAATTTCCAAGCGATTTTAAGCAATTTTTAAAAGTGAAAAATATATTCAGAATTTTCTTACACTTACCGAGCAACTATGGCATCCGGGAGTAGCAGCGGCACCAAGGCAAAAAGAGGTTCAAAAATGTTGGTAAAGGGTACAAAATGGAAAGCGCCCAACTTCAAGATTGTTCCGCCCGTTGAAGAATCACTCGACCCAACTGGAGCTCAATCACAAATACCACCTAAGGTACTTCTTATCAATGACATTCGTACTCATTTCAAATGTTCTATTCAAAAAATCAGAAACCTAGAAATGGACAATGCCCTAGGTGAAATGAGTGTAGATGGCTCTCTAAAACCTGAGTTCAAGCATCTTGAAACCAAAGGCTTGACTTATATCTCGCATATGCCTAGAAACTTTCAAACCAAATGGATTAGGTATATTTTGAGTCGGGTGCATATTGGAAAATTATGGTTAGAGCAGCCAGTGCTAATCACAAAGAAGATGATTCACAAAATCACGGGTCTCCCAATGCTCAGTGAAGAAAAAGCCACCAAAACCCTAGGTCAAGAGGAGTTACAGAAGAAAACCCTAGCCGAGTGGGATGGTAGAGGTTTAAAGGTCAACATTGTATCAGATGTCGAACTAAGATTTGGCATTCATGTCATTGCCCACAAAATCTATAGCTCTAGTCGACTAAATAGTGTACCTTGTGAAGCTGTGGATTTGGACCTCAAGATTGTAAAGAAAAACTTTGAATTTGATATGTCGAAAGTATTGCTGAGACAATTGAATAAAAATATGGATAGTATAAGGACTTCCAAGAATAAGCCTTGTAAATTCAGTTCTCTGTTGATCTGTTTATTTTTCTACGTTCAAAAATTATTTCCATCTAAAGGAACTGTCGTATGGAGAAAAAACATTCCAATTTTGTATCAGATAAATGAGTTTGTAGCAGAGATGGGTGAAAATTTTGATAGCATCATGGACAATTATTTTGAAGATTTCAAGGAGAGAATGAATAACAGGTTCAGAATTCCTCCTAAGCTTATTGAGGATTATAAAGATGATATATGTTTCATGGTTGACTGTGATAAGGTGTACATCCAGGCAGTCAGACCCCAAGTTGCATGGGTAAAACCTCTTCCCTATGAGGTAAATATTGATGAAGCCAGAGACATCATAGAAGCACTGGTAAATGAGCCAATAGACCCAAGGCAACCAATTTTTGGAACCTATGATGAAGCAAAGGCCAGAATTGAGCTTGAAATCAAGCTACCTCAGGCCATAAGCAAAGGCAAAAGGAAGATAGCCAAATTGAAAATTGCAACCGGTCCTCTCATACTAACAGAAGGAAAAGGTGAAGATGAAGAAGGTGATGAAGAAAAAGGAGGAGAAGAAGAAAAAGAAGAACAAGAATCCGAAGAAGAACAGCCAAAGAAGAAAGGTAAGGTAATCATTACCAAACCTAAGAAGAAGCCTACTGCAATATTCTCCAGAAGAACCAGAAAAGGAAAATAGGAACCTATACTGGTCAGGCCTTCACTCACATTTGAGGAAAGGCTTAAACAATTAGAAGAAGGAGTTGGCATCACAAATTTCAAGGCATTGAAATTTGAAACAAGAATAGATGTTGAGAAAATACAGATTGAGGAACTGGTACTCAGCAAGATGGGTAAATGGAAATACTCCCCGGACCAGATTGCCCCCCAAATCTCAAAAGAACTGTTGGAGAGATTGCAACCAAGATGGGAGTCAGCCACCCAAACGGTGAAGGATATATATGAGCAATCCTTGAGATAGTTGCTACCGAGTCTCACTGATGCAGAGGTGAAAGAGGCATTGAAGAAAAATGAAGGCAAAATGATGATCAGATTTCACACATGTTTAATTTTGATCAAAGACATTGAGCATGTTGTAAATGATGCAACAAACATGTGGAAGAATATCTATCATCTACAAAAGCCCAGTGAAGAACTAGTTGAAATCAAGGAAGATGATAGCAGTGATAGTGATGATTTTGATAGCACTCCATCCATTACAGTCACACCAGGAGAGCTACATGCACTTATGGAAGATAAAGAGGAAGAAGACAAGGAAGAAGAAGCTGAAGAGGAAGATAAGGAAGAAGATGATCCAGTAAAAATTGCAGCAGCAATTATTGCATCCCTTCCTCACTCTCCACCTAAAATTGTCACATCATCAAGGTTGGAGTCAGCTTCAGTAGGTTTGATAGCATCTACATCAGATTTATCATCTGCACCTGCCACATCATAGCTCTAGGTATCATCAATGGAAGTATCTACCACTTCATCTACCGAGCTGCAGCCCTCATCTTCAGCTACCGAGTCAGCCTCCTTAGCTCCATCATCATCAATCAGTATAATAGTAAGTTCCACAATTTTGTCAATTCTAGCTTGTTCTACAATTTTTTCAGCATTATCTGCATCTACTTCAAATCCAATTAGTTCAGATACTACTATACCGAGTGTATCATCATTTTTGGGAAGTATTCCAATTTTTGATCTGGTAAATACTTCTATTGGCATTCAATCCTCAAGTCCTATCCCAGTTTTTATTGCTAGTCCTTCCATCTCCACTATTGTGTCTATTCCTAAGATCAAACCAGTCATCACAGAAGTCAAACAAAAGCATCCATTAAGACTTCTGATCACTGGAAAGGAAATTCCAGAAGATATTGACTTAGACACAGAGATAGTGATTCCAAAGATTGACTATGAAAATGCTACCATTGAAGAGATGAGGTTTGCTAGTCAACTAATAGAGATGAAAGCTACGCAGAAGCAGTTAAGGTCTGAAAGGGATAAGGAATACAGAATAATTGAGAACGCCAAAAGAATATAATTACAGATGCTATAGGTGTTGAAGTAGATTCTACTCAACACATTTTGATTCAGTTAGAAGAGGTTGTAAATAAATTCAATGAGGACACCTATGGTCAAGAAAAATTGATTGAAAAGGCTGAAAGAAAATTTGATAATAAGGTGCTTGAGCACATTGCTCAACACATTGCAATAAAACAGATAGAATTATCCACAATTTTGGCCAATCTTGAAAATTCCTTTAATAATGTAACTTCACTTTTTGCCAAACCTTGTGATGTTACCGAGTACATCAAGGAGATCAAAGAGAAATTGAATAAAATTGATGAGGATATGAAGGTCAGTGCCCAAATGCTGCAACTTGACCCCAATTCAAGTTCATCCCATCATCTCAGAATCAAATTTTTGTCAGAAAAGCAGGCAGAATTGTTGAGAGAGGAAGCAAGGATCAGGTCTACCTTGATTGACATTCAGAATATGATCCTTCCTATCATGGACACAATGCAAAAATACATTGCCTACTCCAAAGCATTGATCCATGACAACAATTTCTCAGTTGCAGATCATATGATTGAACTTTCAGCTGAAGTTCAAATAGCACTCTCCACCTGCAAAATTTTGCAAGAGAATTGGGATAAGACTTTGGCTCTTATTCTCAAGGTACACTCTGAGTTTATCTCCCATTTTGGTGTCTCTATGTAAATATAAATTGTTTAATTTGGCATTAATGTCAAAAAGGGGGAGATAGAGTACCAAAGAAGAGATAGAGATATTTGTAAATACTATGTGCATATTGTATGGGGGAGATATATGTAAATCAGTACGTCAAATTTTGCACATAAGTTTTGGTTCATAAGTGTTTTTGTCACTAATGCCAAAGGGGGAGATTGTTGGAATTATGATATATTTGTCATTAGTGCAAACACTTATTCGATTCTGAATGCTTATCTAGCTCATCACTTAGTCTACAGTGTATACTAAGCATTCAGTGGTTACCTTGTAAGTTCAGTAGGTAAACAGTTCTCACCGAGCATTCTAGAGGATACTGAGTGAATGAGAAGTTCAGCAATGTTTACCGAGTGAAGAAGGTAAACAAAGGATTCAGTGTTTACCGAGTGAAAAAGGTAAATGAAGGACTCAGTGTTTACCGAGTGAAGAAGGTAAACGAAGGACTCAATGTTTACCGAGTGAAGAAGGTAAACGAAGGACTCAATGTTTACCGAGTAAAGCAAGGTAAACGAAGAAGTTAGTTTCTACCAAGTGACACTATATCTACCGAGTCACCAATGGTTACCGAGTTCCAAGCAATGTTGTGTGGCTAGTATGGACCAAGCCTCTACTCCTACCGAGTGCATGACGATGCCGAGTAATGTAGTGGATGTCGAGTATCAGAATGTCACCGAGTCAGTTCAGTGAACCCGAGTTATTTACTATTGGGTCGACTCGGTAATGTTTTGTTCACTTGTGTTTTGGCCGACCTTGCAATTGTAAATATTGGAATGGTATATATGTAATGTATGATATCATTTGTAGTATGACATAAACTAATATAGAGATTTATGTTCGCATGTGAAGAAGGTATTGCTATATTTTGAGAAAAGTGAAAGTGAATCAGCAGCAGAGTAAAAGGAATACAGCAAGGTCAACATAGGAGCAAAAAAGTTATATCTATCACATCAGGTGATCAGTACAAAATGGGATCTTATCAGCAAACAGTTGTAAGCAGATCCACTGCTTCATCCTAACAGGTGAATCAGTTTATAAATCCTTTAATAGGGTAGACTTGACAGTCTTTTGTAAATCTCCTAATAGGGTGCATACTTTACTGTATGTTTGTAAATCCTCTAACAAGGTGGATCTAGTAGTCCTACTTGCTCCTAACAGGGCAGATCACTAGAAGTGATCATTGTAAACCTTAACAGGCCAACTTTATACTCCAGTATTGAAGTTTTGTGGGCATCATCCCCACCCCAGTTTTACTTTCTATTTGGAAGGTTTCTGGGTCACCAAATCTCTGTGTACATGTACAATGAATGTTTGATCTTTCAGTTATGTAGTAGATTAGATAAATGAACGATGAATGGTTAAAATGTTGAATTGTTTAAAAGTTTTATAAGTTACTGATTCACCCCTCCCCTCTCAGTAACCTATATTATCCTGAATATTTCCAACACTTGCATGCAGGTATTCTTTGGGCTTTGTGGACTTGTATTAATCAAATCCTTCAATATCTACCTACAAATGTTCAAACATCTTACAATGTGAAACACAATATACAATTGAACATCACATTAAAAATAATATAAGGTCATTGAAGCATGTAAGCATGTATACATCATAACACTCATCCTAAATAAAATTTAAAACATGTATGCCTCATGAAGACCAAACCCCCTAAATTTGAGATATAAACAAGATATTCTCATTTGGTTCCTATCACATCCTAAAAATGACCACACACACATCAGAAATTTATGTAGTTCCTATCACATCATTAAAAAGGCCATCTTTTAGGCATATAAAGAGCTTGATTTTGTTTACCAAATATTTGCATGATGTTATTTAATTAGTTATAATAAGACATTAAAGGTGTTACAACCACTATAAGAGGATCTCCAATAACTGCACAAATATAAGTTATATGACAATTAGATGAAGGATTTATAAAGACATATAAGATGTGTATTCTCATACCACTTGCATATGTTTACCAAATTAATGAATACAATAACTTAGTCTTTTTTAGCTACCTTAGTATCCATTCCCTTAATTTTTATGGAGGTTTGTTTTAGATCTTACATTAACATTTTCCCCCTCAAGACACTCAAAGTCCTTTTGAGAAATTTGTTGAACATAGCTTTTACATTATGCATGTGTTGCCTTCAAGACATCATTTTTAGCACAATTTGTTTAGAAACACCTCACAAGAATATGTGCATTGAACATTCATAATGCAACACGTAAATGTTCAACTAATAGTGCTACTCACTTACTACCTACCCATATCAATAAAATGGTGCAAAAGTTTCCAAAAATAGGGTGTCAAGTGTTTTCCTCTCCTCTCTTTTAAATTTAATATTTTCAATCTAATCAATCCTCTCATGGTTCTTGGCTCTTGATGCTAATTTTTTAAAGCCTCTCTCTCTCTCTCTCTCTCTCTCTCTCTCTCTCTCATGGTTCTTGGCTCTTGTTGCTAATTTTTAAAGGAGAGCTCTCTCTCTCTCTCTAACTTGTTGGAGCAATCTTGCATAGCAATATCCATTGATTCTAAATGCTTCATGTTGCAGCACATATTTCCTTACAAAATTGCATCATGCCCTACAAACTAACATGCATCAATCTAAATGCTTCATGTTGCAACACATTTTTCCTTTGGAAATCTTCATCATGCCCTTCGAACTAACATGCATTGCACTAGTGTCATTGGAGCAACATTCGTTGATTCTAAATGCATCATATTGCGGCACATGTTTCCTTATCAAACTTCATCATGCCCTACAAACTAACTTGCATCAATTCTAAATGCTTCATGTTGCAGCACATATTTCCTTACAAAATTTCATCGTGCCCTTCAAACCATAGTAACGAGAGTCATGATGATTCACGTGATTCGGTGATTCGGCTCAAGGAAAACGATTTTTGTGAATTGGTTAATCGAATCAGCAATAAAGGGTTTATGAAATAAGTTGCTAAATTTAGAGGGTTTTTTTAATTTGTCAATTCGTGACCAATTCAATTTCAATTCATGGTTGATTCATGATTCGATTCAACCTTGCCGATTTCAATTCTCATTACTTTGCTTCAAGCTAATAAGCACCGCACTAGTGTCCTTGGAGCAATCTTGCATAGCAATATCCATCGATTCTAAATGCTTCATGTTGCAGCACGTATTTCCTTGGAGAACTTCATCATGCCCTACAAACTAACATGCATTGATTCTAAATGCTTCATGTTGTAGCACCTATTTCCTTACAATAACTTCACCATGCCCTTCAAACTAACATCCATCGCACTAGTGTCCTTGGCCAAGATGCTCAAATTCAGTCCAAGAATCCCCCTACATCTACATTTGAAACATTTTTGTAATCGAAGTCTTAAACATCTATAATCAAATATCTTCACGAATTTATAATAGTTATAAGCATGTAAGTGATTATAAATAACATATTTCCTTACACTAAGTTCAGCATCCTTCAAAATAACATGCATCGCACTAGTGTCCTTGGCCAAGATGCTCAAATTCTGTCCAAGATCCCCCTACATCTACACTTAAAACATTTTTGTAATCAAAGTCTTTATCATCTATAATCAAATATCTTCAAGAATTTATAATGGTTATAAGCATGTAAGTGATTATAATAACATAATTCCTTACAATAACTTCACCATGCCCTTCAAACTAACATGCATCGCACTAGTGTCCTTGGCCAAGATGCTCAAATTCAGTCCAAGAATCTCCCTACATCTACACTTAAAACATTTGTGTAATCAAAGTCTTCATCATGTAATGAAATAACTGTACAGTTTCCCTAACATGAACCATTCCAGATCTGTGAGACCCCGTAGGGGACCTCTTCACCAACAACACTCTTCTCGTAGCACTCAGCCTCATCACAGGGCCTCTAGTAGTAGCCCAGATCAATCGATGTTGGACTTTTTCCCTGTGAGGACGAATACCTAATCTTTTCCATTATGTCTCTTGCTTTCTTCTTCATTTGTTGTACTTGTTCTTTTGTGGACACCGTTTGGTGCTTCTTTTGCCTACTATCTTCTTGGTGTAAGCTTCTAGTCCCATAACCCACGTTGTGGTCTTTTGTTGGACATTAATAAAATTATCTTATCTATAATCAAATATCGTCACAATTTTATAATGGTTATAAGCATGTGAGTGAGTGTTATAAAGCTTTATCAAAGACATTTTTTCCTTTTTGCAGTGCGGGCCTTAAAAAAACCCCATAACACACAAATCTCAAAGCCATTGAGGTAAGAATGCAACATTATTTTACTCGAGTTGTAAGAGCATTTGTATACACATTAAATCTTGACTTTTGGCCAAACCATACTAGGCAAAGTCAATTTGTTGATAAGTAGGAGATAATTTCCATAGCAAGTACAATTGTAATATTGCTATCAGGATTTAACTGTGTGATTTTGAACTCATTGACCCATGTTTCATGAGTAGTGATTCAACATGAATCCATCTCTCATGAGAATAAATGGAACACTTAGCACTCACTGAATCTAAGTGATGCTCACAGGGGTGAAGCACTAGGACTTCCTAGGAGGTCACCCATCCCAATACTACTCCAGCGTGAGTGGACTTAACTATAGAGTTCCCCCATGGTTAAACCCAAAGTCAATTTGTCTTTGTTGTTCCAACAAACTACAATAGTTCACCAACTAAACCAAAAATAAATGTGCATTTTAAAAACATATCAAATAACACAAGAATAATAGTCTCCTAAAGAATATAGTTTTAAAATAATTTAATAAATACCACATAAAATATCTGTTTAAATTATAATATTTAGAGATATAAATCATCCATTTCTTAAGAAATTAAAATAAAAATTTAATTAGTAAAAACCTAAATAAATGGAGATAAAGGAAATATAAAATTAAGATGTAATAAATTAAATTATAATTATTTTGTAGTGGATATCTATTAGATTTATTTAAGATATCTATACTAGTGTTTTATAAACATTAATATTATTTTTATATTTTAAAAATGTTTTTAAAAAAATTATGCCAACAAAATATGAAATGCAAAAATTTCATAATTTTATTATGTAAAATTAATTTAAAGAATACTAATTAATAAAAATATTATAAATACATTAAGAAAATATAATTAAAAAGATTTTATCAAAATTTACACAAGTTAGGTAAAATTGTTTTTGTTATGATCATCAAAATTTATTTATTTTTCGCAACATTTCAAAAACAAAATTGTAAAGGATTTATCATTTAATGTTAAATAAATTGTAGATTTATTCTTATATCTATTGAGATTAATTTAATAAATATATTTGAAAGTATAAGTGCAAGAAGTTTTTTTTAGTATGCTAGTTAAAAAACATTTTCTTAGCATGATTACCAAAATTAATTTTTTTTAAACATTTGAAAAAAACTATACCAACAAAATATGAAATGCAAAAATTTAATAATTTTATTATCTAAAATTAATTTAAAGAATACTAATTAATAAAAATATTAAATACATTAAGAAAATATAGTTGAAAAGATTTTATCAATTTACACGTTAACATTATTTTTGTTATGATCATCAAAATTTATTTATTTTTCGCAACATTTCAAAAACAGAATTGTCAAAGGATTTATCATTTAGTGTTAAATAAATAGTGGATTTATTCTTATATCCATTAAGATTAATTTAATAAATATATTTAAAAG
This sequence comes from Cupressus sempervirens, assembly GCA_028749045.1. NCBI lineage: Eukaryota > Viridiplantae > Streptophyta > Pinopsida > Cupressales > Cupressaceae > Cupressus > Cupressus sempervirens. Next base: position 653,257,041 of record CM053787.1, read on the forward strand.
TATAACTGAAAGAAGCTTTTTTTAGTATGCTAGTTGAAAAACATTTTCTTATTCTTAGTATGATTACCAAAATTAATTTTTTTAAACCTCTGAAAAAATATCAAAAAAGATAATGAAACTAAAATTATTAAACATTATATATCTTATTACACACCAACAACATTCCAACAATAAAAAGAAAATGAAAATATGATTTTTTACGTATAAATACTATAATATTGATATTGTATTAATAATAATCTTTGGTGGCTCCAAGTGGTCTTTCTCCAGCCTTGATCTGGCAATTTCTCCGCCACAAATAGAGGAGAAAGGTGTTGATGAAGATGTTGTTGATGACTATTCCTAGTCCACCTGCAAATCTCAAGGATTCTTAGGGTTATAATGATGATGATAATGATCCCCCTTCGATTGGCATTGCTCTTGCAGCAAGAGGGCTTTAGTTGCATGTTTTGGTGAATAATTGTTGTTTCTGACCTAAATAGTTCAAAACGAACCAAAAAAAAAATTGTTTCAATATACCAATATTCCATGCACAGTAATCAAATAAGAATGCTCTATTTTATATTCCTATAGCCCTTAGCAACACAGTTTATAAAATCTTCTCCAAAATTCTAGCTAACAGGCTTAAAGGACTTTTACCAAAGCTTATTTCCGAAGAACAGACAGGTTTTGTCCCAAGAAGATCGATTTTGGATGGTATCCTAACTATTCACTCGGCATCTAAAAACAAAGAGGCGTGTATGTTCATGAAATTAGATATTCAAAAGGCTTATGACATGATTGATTGGCGTTTTCTCTGTAAAGTTCTTGAAGCATTCGACTTTTCTCACCAATGGATCAACCTCATTTTCAAATTTACCTCGAATCCAAAAATCTCGATCCTCATTAATGGAACGCCCAAAGGTTTCTTTGAAATCTCGAGAGGAATTAGACAAGGCAATCCTTTATCCCCCATCCTTATTCATCATTATGGCAGAAGCATTTGGAAGAGTGATTTCTGATGCTTATCAAAAGCATACAATTGTTGGTGTTACAATGACAAGGAATATTCCTAATATCACCCACCAACAATATGCCAATGACACAATCCTGCCAGGGAAGAGTTCAATTTCTGAGGCGCTAGGTTTTAAGGAGATTATTCTATCTCATATGGATGCCTCAGGGCAGAAGGTGAATGAAAATAAATCAAAGATATTTTTCTTGAATACAGATCCGGATTTGGAAAATCGAATCTGCAAGTTAACGGGTTATAATAAAAGGTTTTTTCCGTGTAAATATTTAGGTATCGCCCTAGAGAAGGTTCGAAATCTAGTAAAGTTTGGTCAGATACGCTTGAGAAGCTAGATAAGAAAGTGGGTTGTTGGAAAGATAAGTGGCTCTCTAAGGCTGGTAAAACTATCAAAATTAGATCAATTCTATCAGCCATTCCTACCTTTCCTCTTTCATGTCTTCCTTTATCAGAGTATATGTTATCGAAATGTGAGACAAAGTTAAGGAACTTTCTATAGAAAGATAATGTAGATGATAATAAATTAGCTCTCATTAAATGGGAGAATTTATGTAAACCCTTGGACTGTGGAGGCCTAGGGATCAAAAATCTGAAGTGGCAAAATGAAGCTTTAGGGGCGAAACTTGTTTGGAGGCTATATTCTGAAAGAGATCATAAATGGGCCAAGATATTTTATAACAAATATCTTGATCCTGAAGATCCACTATCTCTATTCAAAATGAAAATTGTTCCAAGGGTCAAAATGCTGGAATTTTATGGCTAAATGTCGTAAATTGATTTGCAATCTCCTAACTTGGGATGTGGGGCTAGGAGACAGCTTTATTTTGGAAAGATTCTTGGGATGGATGCCCCCCGATTTCTTCCTCTCCATTATTTGCTAATCTCAAGATTAGATTGTCCACTAAGTGGGGTGATAAAGTGAAGGATTATAAGATTAAATCCATATCAGAAGGATCCCATTTATGGACATGGCGCAATGGATGGGTTAGGTCTAGATCCAAACTCTATTAAAGCTTATGAGAAGATTGTGTCGAACCAAAAGATTAAACAGTCTAAAAGACCAGATGATCTCATTTGGGTTGGCTCTCTAGATGGTAAATACAATGTGAAGAATGGTTATAAAGCCTTGGTTCGTCGCATAATTGGAATCCAATGGAGATGCCCCTCAAACTGTGCTAGGATGGTTCATGTCTCCCTAAGGCAAGATTCTTTTTGTGGTTGGTTCTCCATAAAAGGATTCTAACTACAGATAGATTAGCTAAATTTGGTATATGTGGTCCATCTAGAGGTGTACTATGTAAACATAACTATGAAGACATAAATCATCTTTTGTATAGTTGTCCATACGCACGAGTCTGTTGGGATTGGCTCAGATCTCGTCTCAAATGGTCTTCACCTCTGCCTCAATCTTTCCTTGAGTTCCTGTCTGCATGGCCTGTTTACATGTCACATGGAGTTTATAGTAAACTTTGGATTATCAATCCTTCCATTATAACATGGGAGATTTGGAAGGAGAGGAATCATCGTATCTTTCGAGATTTGGAAATGAATGTGGAAGGATTATTAGCAAAAATAGAAGTTTCTATCGTAGAGGTGTTGAACTCCCACTTGAGGAAATCTAGTAAAGAAGAGGGATCATTCTCCTTCTGGGATGGTCTTATGAAAAAGAACCAACCAAAACAAATTAATCCACCCCTAGTTTATTCTAAAAGCAGTAAGAAGGCGAGGGCCAATTGTAGGTGGGAATGTCCTCTTTTCAGTTGGTGTAAACTTAATTTTGACAGAGCCGCCAAAGGCAATCCGAGTGCGGCCAATATTGGTTGCATTATAAATAATGACTCTAGCAAATGGTTAGCTAAGTTCGCTATGCCTATTCCTCCGAGACTGGGAATAACATGGCAGAGCTAGAGGCCCTATATCAAGATTTGTAGTTATGTATTAACTTAAATTTGTCTAAAGTCATCATTGAAGGCAATTCTCAGATTATTCTCAATGCTATTAAGAAGCGAGCAACTCCTAATTGGGTAATCAATTTTAAATTATATGAAGTTCTACTTCTTGATTGCATTGAAGATTTCTCAAATTCGTCATATTTTCTGGCAAGGAAACCAAAAGGCAGAAAGGTTAGCCAATAAAAGAGCATATGGTATCACTATTCAAAGCTTCAATGATACGCAATCCCTTTGATTAGGACTCTCTGAGGGTAGTATTAGGTCGAGTTTTGATTTATCACTAGCATAGTATCTTTGAGACGATGAGTATGTTGGTTTAGGTTTATTTCTCGATTTGGATGTTGCTTGCTGTTTTTTAGTTCTATATTTTTCCTCTAAGCTTTTGGTTCATTCCCTCCTTTTCCTATTACTTTTTTTTTTATAGATTTTTAGGTTTTGTCTTTTTTGGTAGATATTTATATTATATTTTTTAGGTTAATATATTCTCCTTTTTTCTTTTTTTTGATCTTTTCTCAGGTCCTTTCAAGATTCGTTGTCCTAAGTTAGTGTGTCTCCCTCCTTTTCTAGGCTCCTTATCTAGGTTTAGTCCTAGATGCTGTTGCCTTTCCCAGTATTATGTTAGTACTCTTATACTCGGGATCAATCGTTATGATTAATTCTTTTTCTTAGATTTATTAGTGCATGATTATCGATGAAGTAATTAGTTACTAAAGTTATTGAGCCCTTATTCTTCTAATTGATATGCATGTTATTTAATTAGTCTTGCTGTAGTTTATTGTTTCTCGAGATGCGAAGATATGTTATTGTTCCTTTTCTTCATTTCTAATAATTCCATTTACTGATTATTATCTCGCGAGGTGCTAATTCTTGATATACGTAATTTATTTTTAACTTTATAATAATTGCAAGATTAAGACCGTTTGAACAGTAGGTTGGTGGATTGATTTCTTCTAGCCCGTTCATGTGCTCTAATATGTTGATTGTTTAAGCTAATTAGGCGGAAGCTAGTTTGGCATGAGTTATATGTCACTCGCAGGCGGTTTTCTTCTTTCAACGACAGTATATGTTTAATTATGTAATTTTAAACAAGATTGTATCTTTTCTCTTATCAGGGGGATGCCTCTGTTAATGATGTAAATTAATTTATATTGAGTATACTGGGGTATGCCCCTTTTAAGATGTAATAATATAAAACATTTGTCTCGAGCTAGACTGGAAGTTTTCTCCTCCGTTCTTTCCTACTAGTGGCCATTTGAACGGAGCAAGCTTTTGTAACTCTTTTATTAAATTAATCAAATCTATCTAGGCTTCGGCCCTTTACCAATCAAAAAAAATGCTCTATTTTTCCACATAGAATATTCTAATATGGAGCAAGAAAAAAACTAAAACTTTCAGTACCTCACTTTTTTATTCATTACGTCTCAGCAAACATGTTTATTCAAACACCTAATGAAACAATACACCCTAATTCTTAGAACAAAAATGTTGCAGTTTCAACATGATTTCAACATGATTGCACGTGTTATTAAGCAACGAACTTGGAATTTAAAAGACTACTGATTAACTAGGGAAAAACTGCTAATAACCATGCATTCAACAATTATGCATCACACTTTATTTTTATTTTAATTGCTACGAACAGAAAGATGTGTAGTGGAACTGGAACTGGAACTGGAACTAGAGATTGCAATCTGTGTAGACTCCTCCATGGAGGACATAAATCTTTTGTTGAGGCAGAAACGTGAGTACTAATCACGTATTAGGATTGTTATGAGCTTAGAGTAGAGGATGGCCATGACGTAGTTCTCTGCTGGGATTTGGAATGTGGAGGTTTATACATCGAGTTTCATTGTGGCAGTTGGTGTGAAACCAAGATTGTCATTTGCCTAGCATCCTTCATTAGGCATCTAGTGACCTCCCAGGAAGTCTCGGTGCTTCACCTCTGTGAGCCTCACCTTAGATCCAATGACTACTAAGTGTTCCATTCATTCTCATGAGAAATGGGTTTGGTGAACCACTGCACATGAAATATGGGTCAAAGAATTTGACTCAAAAAACACAGTTAAATCCTGATAGCAATATCATGATTTGACTTGCTGTGGAATATAACTCCTACTTATCAACTGATGAGCTTAAGGGGCTTTGTAATGAATGGTTCACAAGGCACAACACTTGGTGAAGGTTTTGCAAATAGGGTATAGCAATATCATAATACCAATGTTCACACACCACCACAAATAGAGGCACATTCAATGACATTACAAACCATCACCTGATTGGCAATGACGAGTTTTCAAACAACAGCCAATGTAATTTGCCTGCTGGCAAGCACTGGTCTTTAAACTATTTATATCTCAAACAAAACTTAGTAGCAGGCATATCCCTTGATTCTCTACAGCTTGATATCAAGTATTGTACTCCAGTGAAAATAAGGTTTATCAACTCAATCTTTCATTCTATGGTTTATGGGAATTTTGACCGATCTTTGACTTTTAAATTACCATATCAATTAATAGATGAGTGCTGTTAAGATTCCAACTCTTGAAAGTATTGATGCTCAACATTCTTTGAACAAGCCAGGTGATAAGATAGTATTAGTTTGTCCAGATCATTAAAATATCTGAATCATACAGAAGCCTAAAGGGAAAGGCATGATGAGTGCTGTTAAGATTCCAACTCTTGAAAGTAGAGATGCTCAACATTAACAAGCCAGGTGATAAGATAGTATTAGTTTGTCCAGATCATTAAAATATCTGAATCATACAGAAGCCTAAAGGGAAAGGCATGAATAATGGGATACAAATCAAGGCTTTTTGAAGCAAATATTGCCAATTTGAATTTTATGGGAAAAGAAGAAGTTGACAGTATATAACTAAAAACATTGAAGTTGGTAAAACAAGCTTAGAATCACTGATAGTATAGTACATAAAATTCAAGCTAAATACCAAACCATTGTTTTTGGAGAAAACACTGCCCTACTTTGAGCTGCACTTTCACATCCCCAGACAAGACTGTACTGCAACCTATAACTACAAGTTCCATATATCAAGGCAGCTTATTCATCATGCACAAGCTGTATATAGTAAAAAAATTCAAACCATGTAAACCCTGTCATCAGGTTATAGAAACCAGCCATTAGCAAATAAAGAAGAATTACTACTTCAGATGAGGGAAACACTGATTAACATCAGACTTGGGATGCCTTGCTTCAGCATGCTCCCTGCATTTCACTTCTGATGTTGTACAGATGAATGTCTGCATGCAAACCTTGCACTGCAAAAGACCATACAGAAAACAATCACTATACCAACCCAGAAACATAAGGAAAACCGTACAGAATTAAACCAAAAAATATTTAAAATAAGTACTGATCAAATGAGGCCTGGGAATGAAAGGAATGCAAGGAGCAAAATTATCTCTGCACAATTGAAACACTTAAACTGCATCTCTACGGTGCATTATCATTACAAGGATTCCAGTGCCCAGAATTTAGTCAATTCCCTGAAATACAATTACTCAAAAGATATACAAGTTGATACTTGTTCCTAAAAACCTTAACCAAAGCTTAGCAAAAATTACACCTTAACGCACAAAGTAACTTAATTGTAATTTTCTATCTGCCTGTAACTGTTAACATGACTTTCTGAAGAAAAGCAACAATAACTCATTTTGAAAAGTGATTCTGACAAATCTTTTAAAATCTTATGGCACTTTCCAAAAGCATTATATTTATAATCTGGAACATCAACCAAAAAATCAGCCCAGAATTTTACATGAATTTACAGAACAGTGGCATAAAAGTATGCGTGCACTTTCATGTAAATATCAGGACCATAGTAAATGGGTAATTGCTACAGATATCCCAAAGCCATAAGCAGAAAGTTCAAACACACTTGATCAATAAATCTTAAGACTTTCTACATAGAAGTGGCATGAATAGAAAGCATGCATTTTACATGGAGTCTCATACCAGAGTTTATAGGTTATTGCTGCACAGTTTTCCACACAAAAAATCGACAAGTCAACAAGAGATGGCAAATTGCAAATGTTTCAGACGTCATGCATTTTACATGGAGCCTCGTACCAGAGTTAATAGGTTATTGCTGTACAGTTTTCCACACAAAAATTTGACATGTCAACAAGAGATGGTAAATTGCAAATGTTTTTCAAATCTTTAACAATATAACTCCACTTTTCAAGCTGATACATTGATTAGGTAAGCAAAAGCCATTAAGCATATATTAGAAACAAGAAATTGTTGGCCAACTTGTCATATAGCAACAGATGGGAAAAGCACACAGCTACTTTTAGATATGTTCATCACTTGAAAGTGTGTGAAAAGCCAAATTTACCCTTGCATTCTCTCTTGTTTCTTCCTTTGAAATATACACTGTAGATTAAATTTCAATGTACAAAAGCACACTTGAAAGGAAAACAAAGACAGTCATGAAGACTTTCTTCAGGGTTTATCAATTTTGCTAAAGCACAGAATGTGGCTAGGACTCTTTTAAGCTCCTAATCACTCATTCAACAATATATGGTGGGTACGACTCTTTTAAGCTCCTAACCACTCATTCAACAATACATGCTCCTTTAATCGCATAAAATAAACATATATAGTGCACCCTACACTCACCAAAAAAAAAGCGTAAACTGTAATTCATAAATATAGAAAGTTTGCCATAGAACACAGCATCTTTGAACAAGATTTCGCTTATCCAGATTATTATGTCAAAAAAGTTAAAAACAAAAACAAAACTCGTACAAATTAAAATATGCAATTTCCATCAGTTATCTTACAGAAAAATAGAGGATTCAACAAGATATGGAAAGAAGCAAGAAAGAATTCTCAGTCCAAAATTGAAGTCATCACCTACATCATTAGACAAAAAAGTAAACAAAAACAACCATCCATCCAAGCAACAGACAAGATCACCTGAATAGTCATTGCCTTTTTGTTTGTTTCAAGTTGACTCCCTGCAAAACAGCCATAAATATGCAAATATCAGAATTGGGTAGCAATCTTCAACTATTGACTTCCCCTTCTAATTAACATTTGAGAATAGGATGAAATTACAAAAAAAGCTTCTTCTACGCATTATCCATTCCTAATCATCTTGTAAATTTACTTTACATGATAAAAGCTAATTTAAGAAAGATTCATTTTAAAATGATTCCAAAGAAAAACTTGAGCTCAGGGATTCCTCATAAAATTCATGCAACAGTATGCTAAACAAAAAAAACAAGCATATTCCACATCTTTTAAAATTTTAAAAATAGCATCAATGCTACCAGATCGCAAGCCTCACATCAGCCTTTCAACACAAACATATGACTTCTAAGCAAACACTTCTCCTGGCTGACCTTATTTGACAGACATAAACTTCAAAAAAGAAAAAAATCAACGACAAAAACATGAAAAACACAGCAGTAGCTGCAAAAACCAGAAATTCCTCTGTGAGTATGGACTCTACTAAGAAAGACTAATCACTTCCTTTTCTGCACTTAAATGATAAGATATAGGAACGATAGATGAAATAGATGAATCTCTAGTCCCAGGTTTAAGAAATGTTGGACTGAACACTATTCAGAAAAGTTGGATTACACACTATCCAACTGTTTTAGACACTCACATTCAAAACTCAAATACGATCAAATCATCCAGCCAGACAACCATTTCAAAAATACATAGGATATGGCACTGACAGAGACTATAAGATTCATCCCAGCTCTGAAAAAACGTGTCTGTCAAACTACACAATGACATCTTTGATCTCATGTTATCAGATGAAAATAATTTGTCCTTACTTTCTAAAACAGGTAAATTTTCCAATTAAAATCACAAAGTTCCACAGTCCATGATAATAATTTCTCACAGCCCACTGAATTTGGATTTCATTGAAATCAAAAATAATTATTTTCCTACAAGAACTATATTTCATTAGTACAAACAAGGTATACTGGTTTCCATGAAATGCACTAGCAGAAACTATCAAAGATGAAATTGCAAAAAATTGATAATGTGCAAGTGATGTTGAGTACTGAAAAAACTGCGGAAGAAACTGGACATAGACTTCAACAGTTTTGGCATTTTGGTTGGGCTCACTAGTAGTGAAGATGAAAGAAGCTGTGGAAAACACCACCAATATGTATTGTCACATGCCATTACTTCAGCTAGCTTGTTATATAAGACTTGAAACTAAATGAACAACAAATCGATAACAAGACATTCAAGAGAGAACTGAAAAAAAGGAGACCATAACACCACTGGAAAATCTTCTGTGATGTGATCTGCTCTTAAATGTAGGCACAAGCCTCACAAGAGAGCTCTTCTGTTATTGATCATTCCGAACGTCCACAAGGGCAATCACTATAGACTAGTGCCAATGCCAAACATAATCAGGTCTCAACATGAATGTGAAACCAAAAATAACAGTAACTATATTTCTTGGACCTACAGCCACCAGGGAAGAAAGTAAAACTTGAATTCCACAAAAACCAATTGGGATAACATCATCCACAAATGTGGTCAAAATTGTGGCTCATAAACACTACTCAAGAACTAGTGTATTAACATAAAAATCAACAATTTGCATGACAGATTCCGTATAGCTCAATTGGTATAAACATATAGTGATATGTAATAAAGGCCGATTTATTCAATGGAATGCAATACCCTCGCTTGTGGCACCTAAGCCAAGTATTATCTCAAACTAGCAAATAAAACAGCCAAATCAAAAAGAACGAGTAAACACCAGTCTCAAATATTCATTCCTAACACTATTGCAGAGAGCAAAAAATGAAAAGCACAACCCACAATGTTTTGAAAACCAACTTTCACTGGTCTAAGATCCACAATACAAACCACGGAAAATTCAGGGTCAAAGTAAACATATATCTAAACAGTAAGCGCTTCTACTAAACTTCAAGGGGCGACAAAAGACAGAAAACCCCAACAGACAGGTGTATAGCATGGCATAAAATTGCGCACCACCCGAGGCCCAAAATAAACTCCCAGTGAATACTCATATTTAATTTATTGACATACTGGTAAAACTCTTGCGAAATAAGATGGGTGAGCCCAATTGGTCAGCATATCGGGGCATCGACACATTATGGCAGACAAGAACAATCGATTCACTAGAAGAGACGCCTCTATGACAACTAGGCTTAACATTTTTCCCAACACGAGGAATCAAACCAATTTTAAAAATAAAACATTAAGTTATCCCCGGATAGATCTGTATAGGGGGAGTCAAAAAAATAACCCAGGATATATTTTCGCTGATCTATCATCCACAAAACAAACCAGGGAAACATGGATTTAAGATGACCCACAAACCCCAGAAATTTACAACTCTAATCTCTTCAGAGATATTTAAAAAGTTAAAACAGAAAAAAAACCCTAACACAACAAACCCAAACGAGCCCTAATAATACTGTCGAAATCCAAGAAAATGCAAGCCCTCGGACTTCTCGAACACATGAAAAAACCCACGCAAGACCCAAACACAGCAAAAATTATAGCTATCAGAAACTCATCATATTTATTTTTTATTGAAAAGGAATACAAAACTGACCTTTGGGAGCTTTATTTTTCTCATTATTCTTCTCGCGAGCCATCTTAGCTTTCTGTCCATTTCCGCCACCCATTTTCCCTTGAATAGAAAACTTGTGCAATCTCTTGTCTTACCAGGAAATCTCCTCCAAATTGAAAACCAGAACCTTATTTCTTGTTTCTCTCTAAATTTACAGAGAAAAACAGATAAAAATCAAACTATGTCGTGTGTGGCAGGCAGGGCTGCCCCTGAGGCGGAACGATGATACTACAATAACCTTTCTTCGTCGCGCTTCCCTCTTTTTATATGCCCTAAACTTTCTTTGAGATAAATTAAATACTTAAAACTTGGTTTATGTAGGTTAATGGGGCCAGGTTAGAATGTCTGTGCAAGTTTTCGTGTATGGGATTAAAGGGTGTTGCTGTATTACACTGCTTTTGAGTTGGGTATCCATTAATGGTTTGCAGGTGAATGGTGAGGGAAAGTCAATAAATGACGGGCCAAATGAAAAGTTTCCCTTCAAAGATGTGGAGTTGAAGTCTTTTCTGTCGGTAAAAGTGTTTATTTTTATTTTTAATTTTTTATTAAGGATTAAAATATTAAATGTTCAAAGTTAGGGGTGACAAAAGAAGAATATATGTTTTGAGTTTATGGTATATAGACTAAGAATGGATATATTTATCGAGCAAAAAAAAAAAAAAGAATGGATATATTTAGTATATCTATTGATTTAAAACATGGGGAGGTATAAATATTCGAGTATAATTGTATTGAATTTGTAATATATGTCATGTAGATGTTTCAAGATTGAAAGATGTATTTATCGTAAAGTATGTTTAAGTTGGAGTAATATTGGGATGAGTAACCTCTTAGGAAGGCCTTCACTATAAATTTCACTTTATAAGTGTTAATTAAGTTTACCATTCATTCTCATTAAAAATGGATTCTTGTAAACTACTACTTATGAAAAATGAGTCCATGAGTTTGATTTGAAGTGCATAGTCAAATCATGATAACATAATCATAATGTGTCAATGTATTTTAAATGGATGTCATAGACTTATAGGCTAGTTTATTGATTTCTAGTTTTTAAGGAATATGGTGTTTCTTTTGGATATGTAACATAGGTTAGGTGTCTAGAGGCTAGGAGACAGTATAAGACATGGGATTGGGATAACGTGGGGTTCATTAGATCTAATTCAAAATAAGTGTTTATCTATTGTAATCAGCATAAAATAGGCTAGTGGATTAGAAGCCATATTTGCTCTATATCAGGACATACATCTCAATTATGCTAATCCGATTATTTTCTAGGAAAGCTCTCCTTCAAGTGGTTGTTTTCCCATTTTCGTTTAACTATTATACTAATTGTATGTGTGTAGTGGTGAAAATGTGAATCAAGGATATGAAACCTAAGTTTGTAACGCCTCTCCCATTTTATTTCTGTAAGTCATCTTGATGGATGTTAATCCGATTATTTTCTAGGAAAGCTCTCCTTCAAGTGGTTGTTTTCCCATTTTCATTTAACTATTATACTAATTGTATGTGTGTAGTGGTGAAAATGTGAATCAAGGATATGAAACCTAAGTTTGTAACGCCTCTCCCATTTGATTTCTGTAAGTCATCCTGATGGATGCTAGCTTGATGATCTCTCTTTGTGATGTGATTGTACTACGAATATTTACATCATTTTTGCAATAATATTTTACTATTGTGCAAATGAACGATTTAAATAGATTATGTTAATGAAATTAATTAGATGCTTTAATTATGTGATTTTGTATAATTGTTGCTTTGGCTATTATATATATGTGCATCTACACTTGATTGTGTTTTTATTGTGCAGGGCTTATATCCCTGGCAGTGGCATATGGAGTCAGTGATCAGACCTTTCATGTTGAGCCAATATTGTCCCTATATGGGCGATGTATCTTTTATTGTTATTTAATCCTCTGGTAATTGGTAAATCCATATTCATAATGCATTATGTGATTAGATTCGTGAGTGTGTCCATGCATTTAGGAATCCACAGTGGTCATGGAATTTATCTAATTATTGTGATTTAATGTCTTAAGGGAATTTTATATTGATTTAACTTATTTTAATTATCGACAGCTTTGTCGTAATTAAATTTCATTTAATTAGAATTGCCTGATTTTGTCTAGGTTAAGAAGGGATTTAATTAAGTAAGCTAGTTATTTTTCTAATTTTATATTGCACTTTTAAAGTGAATTTATATCCCAAAAAGTGAGTTATTTCTCACTTCTCACTTTGGAAACTTGATTTTGGAGAGAAAAATCCTAAATCCTCTTAAGGAGGAATTATTGTTTTGCTCGTTGTTAGAGTTGTGGGTGTGGGATCGGTGCAAGGTTGATCTCGTTGGATCCATCTCGGAGAGACCTTGGTTTATCAAGACTTTTGACAGTTTTAGCGGAGCAATTATTTTATCGCGAGCATTCTCGTATTTTCCCTTTTGGCTGCCATGTAGGGCTCTCCCATTTTTACATTTTAGCTCTGTTTTAGAGTATGTTTTGGATAGCAGTTTGCTAGGAGGCAGAGAACTAGTGTTCCCCTTCATTCTTGTATGCTGGCTCTACCCGGTTGGGTGGGTACGAGCATTTGATTACCTCTTGACCTAGGGTTTTGGGTTTCTGAATCGTTATGCTAGTCATTTTTGCATACCGACTCTGAACCCAAATTTTATTTGATATATGGGGCTTTTATACCCGATTGTAAAAAGGGTTTTAATTTTGTTGAATTTTGGTTTTTTTCACTATGTCTCAATTTGCATACCACCCAGCTTTCTTGGGTATTTCTTAGCACTAATTGTGGGTCATTGATTTGGAATGAATTCTAGGTTTCCAATCTAACCATGGTTTTTATGGTGTTTGTATTGGGATTCGTGTAGAATCCATACTCCTAGATTTAGCCAGTTGAGTGATTTCTTGATGTTGGGTGTTTTGTTGCCATTTTGGGATTCATGTTGAATCTGTACTCCCGAATATAAGTCAGTTGAGTGAGATTGTACTTGTTTCATTGTTGCATTTCTCATATCCAACCCTTGCATTGGTATTATGTGATTATTTCGTGAAGTTGGTTGTGCCCAGACACGAGCATGTGTGTGTGCATTTGGCAGGATCTTGCGAGACCCGAACTCCTAGATATAGGATGGTTGAGGGATTGTTCATTTGGGGTTGGTTTGGGAATTTGTATTGCTTTTGGGCACTCATCGTATAATGAGCATGGGTATGTAGGGTAGATGTGTGGAGTGGCTTCTCCTATATACCCCGGTGTGTATTTCGACAAGGTAGCGTGAAGAAGTTCGAACAAGTGATAACTAAATTAATAAATGGGTATTAAAACTTAATATCAGATAAGTGAACGCCTATACAGTTTATCCGAGGGCATGGTGTGATGGTTTCTAAGGGATTCGTTCTACAGAGTGTGATGGTTTCCTGAGGGATTCATTTCGCTCTAGATATAGTTTGGGCTTCCTAATGCCAAGTGACTTACACTCCACTATAGTTACTACATAGTAATCCATAGAGGGTCTGACCAGTGACCCGATGTATTGCATTGTCTTCATGAGCATATAGATGTTGGTATCATGTTTGTGATTGGCATGAGTGTTAGCCATGGGTGATTGTCTTATGTGATTGTAGTCGGATCATTATCTCCATCAACACGGTAGGAGTGGACCTACGGGTTCCACGTGGTTGGGAGACATAGCTACCTATACCATTGTTGGGAACCAATGTATAGAGATGGTCTACCTCAGTTTGAGACTAGTGTTGGGTATTCACTCGATACTTCAATGTATCTAGAGTATGTTTCCTTGTGATGTATGCTTTACTTTGGATGCATTGATACCATGTTTAGATGATGTTAGTTTATTACTTGATGCATTCCTTTATTATGATGTTGTATCTTATTGGTAGATGATGTTTCTTACCATTACCTTGGATTAGTGATGTTATTGGTAGATTAGCATGTTGGATATAATTATTCTTATGATGTTATTTGATGGTTTTGGTAAGAATCATCTCATGAAATAACTCCAACTATCTTGTTGGCAATTTGAGATTCATGCTTGGGGGATGGCTAGGGCCTTTGACGTCTCATGATGCCATTATGGTTGGGAGGAAACAAGCACGGTTGTTTTTAGTTCGGTAGCTCTTTGCTTGTGTTTTCCTTCTTGAGATAGTTGATTTATGCACATGTATGTTCATTGTGATGTTGTTTTCTGCATGATTACAATAGTAAATTTGGACCCAATTTTTGACTAATTTTGGTCAAATTTCGACGAAGGTTCGTCACTATTTTTCTCGTCAGAATTTTGACCAAATTTCAGGTTGGTCAAAATTTTGACAAATAAATTGCATGTTGGTCGAAATTTTGATGAATGTATTTGTCAAAATTTCAGCCAACCTACAATTTGTTTGAAATTTTGACGAGAAAAATAGCGACAAACCTTGGTCGAAAATTGGGTCCAAATGTACTAGTGTTACATTAGATGTTAGAGATATTTGATATCCTTTATGCTTTCAAGTGTTTGTACCTCAACATTTGTGTTTTTGGTACTCCTTGATGTGGAGAAATTATTTTTATTGTATTTCCTTTTACGCATTTTTATTTTGTTGTCAGCCATTTTCGCATCAAAGATGCCTTTCCTCACATGAGGAAAGCATTCTCTCATGCAGGCTATGGTAGATGTTTGTGCAAGAGTACACACTCACATGCATGGCCTAGAGTTTACTCACACAAGAAAGTACTGGCTCGCACTGAGGGTGTTTCCTCACACGGCCAGGTGTTCTCTCACCTAGTGGTGAGTTTCCTTACCCATGTTGTGATGCTTACGTGAGCATGTGATCACTCGCGCAAGTCTAGATTTTTGTACTTCCTTGTGCGGGAGACAGGTAGCCTTTTATGCAACTTCGTGAAGCATGTTTGGGTGTTTTGGATACCCTATTGGATTGTACATCTTCTTAGGTCTTGACAAATCAGAGATTAAGTATTTCTTGGTTTGTTTAACTTTCATAGTTGGTTTACAATACGTTGGTAAGTAGTGATGCTTGGAGAACATTGGTTGCTTCGGTAGTTTGGTTAAGTCTTTCATTGCAATCTTTTGATCAGTTGCATGTTATGTTATTTGATTCCATGTTTAATCCCTTAAAAAAATGTATTGGATTCTATTGGTACTTGTTCCAAGAATATCTGGGCAAGGCATTACAAAGTTCATCACACAACCACACACGTTACATAAAAGGAGATAGATCCTTTCAATCCCAATTCAAAATAACTAGATGTAGAAATATTAGTGTTAACCAAACAAGAAAGGAGCACTAATGCAAACTAGATCTATGAAGAATGAGGGAAAAGATTCTAAATCCTTGAAAACCCTAGATGATGTGATAAGGTAGAGATAGATACAAGTGGTTATGATGAAAAGACAAATAAGGTGGAGAGCACATCTTTAGAACATATTTTTATGCTTGTTGTACTGATCAGAATGGGTGAATATTGTTGGGTCTAGGCCAAATTGCGTAATAGATAAAACTCAAAAAATCATTTGACAATCTGTCAGGGTTGAAATAGATGATTAGGGGTGAGTTGATCGCCATCCATGCATTAGGGGTGATTTTACTAGCCTTGATGGAATGAGTGTGACATTGTTTCTAATTTTCTAGTTCTAAAGAAAGTCGAAAAGGGTACTCATATCTACAACATGTTCGTTAATATGATATTCACAACCTGCAATAAGAAAAGGCTTTTGTTGTGGATGAATGCTTTTCTTTAGGAACTCACCTTACATTGAAATAATTGGCATAGCATGAATGTAAAGTAAATGTATGAATTTGCCTTACACTAGTAGGATCCCTCGAATCGAATGAAATGTGCTAAATTCACCAATTGATTTGGATCAAGAAGATCAAGATGAATAGATATAGAAGATGCAAAAGGGTTCTTGAGTGGATTGAAAGGAGATCTTGAAGATGGCTCACTCAATTTCTTGAATCCTTGATCTTCAATGAAGGATGCTTGAAGTATACTTGAAGACTTGAAAACTTAAATGCTTGAGTGTGAATGCTTGAATATATATATATATATATATATATATATATATATATATATATATATATATATATATATATATATATATATATATATATATATATATATATATATATATATATATATATATATATATATATATATATATATATATATATATATATATATATATATATATATATATATATATATATATCATGGATGCCAAATGGAGAAAACAGAAGGTCTTATATAGAGCTCATAATGACTAACTCTCGTAGGTTGACCTGCCTAAGAATTAACACACCAAAGGCATCTAGACATAAGACCCAAAATAAGGCCTAATTAGGGGCACATTGCATCCCTAACTGGGCTATGAGGGGCGCACTAAGTCTCTAACAACCAAGGCTCAAAACCTCCAAGATCCCCTTGAGATCCCAAAATAGGTTTCAGGTCCCAAAAATTAGACACAAAGTCCGAGATATAGCCATTTTAGTGCGGAGAGAATATTTTTAGTGATTAAATGGAGGGAAGGGGAGACCTAGGATCATAGATCCTACCTCGAGCTTAATGCCATGAAAATAGGAGCTTTAAAGAGGATATATATTAGGTTTTACCCCAATTCCACCTACGAGAAAGGATGAAAAATGGAAGAAAGAAGGAAAGGTGCAAGGAGATTGATGATCTCAAAAAAATATGATAAACCTTCATTAAATTGGAGTGCTTCCAAATTAAGATGGTACATTTAGCCTCTACTTTATTAAGAGTATGGACTCGATCCAAACTCTTCATAAAGGAGAGTACAAGGCACACGATACTCTCACTATAACTAGGGAGACAAAGAATTCATTGAGCCCCCAAGGGATTGAGTCTTTGCTAACTCCTAGATCATAGGAAGAGACAAATCACTAACTGAAAATAAAAAGGAGAAGAGGAGTGATTATCTCACCTAATAGAATACCTACCCTACTATGAATCGCTAAAAGAGTTGTTGCAAAAGATGGCATTAAATATTGTAACGGGGTGGTAGCCTACTAGTCAACCCATCGGAGGGCCCATCCATAGATCAATGTTCTTTGTATCACCATGGCATGGTCCCTTAAGACTACATTATCCATGTATGGGACTTAGCAAATTTTTATGTGTTACCCATAGACAAGATTTAACATATGTGTATGCAAAGGAAATAAAATTCCAATGTTAAGGATGCTCACTTCCTTTATTGAATGTGTGCATGAAGAATGCATTCTTTAGGATTGTGCATAATCCATAAAGGGATTCACAAATGTATGCATTAAAAAGGGATAAAGTAGCAATGTATAGATTTGAGAATAACTTAGGAAGCATATTAAGCATCTAGTGCTAAAGTAACCCAATCCATACTCAAAATTTATGTTGACTACCCCATGACTGGAATGCAAAAATGAGCAAAGTGTATGTCCCCACATTAAAGTCATTGTTAACTCTCTAACATGAGCAATGACTTTAACAGAGTATACATATATCCACGGAGAGATATTTCCACTATGAGATGCCCCCAAGAGAAGACAAATTAAGGGAAATGAACATGTAAAATATAAAAATCACAAAGGGATCTACTAACTTTTGGAGCCAGTATGACCACGTGATAACATGTAAATATTATATCATGTATGAAATATCATCATCCCCCAGAGGAAATAGAAGTACAACACAACAGAAGAAATACACGTAAGAGTGATGATGTAATACCTCACTAGGGAACCCAAGAGAAATTATCCCATAATGATGCTAAGTTTGCCAACAAAAAAAAATTGAAGATTAAATTAGACAAGAGATAATAATGTGGAAGCAAGAACTCAAATACACATCACATATATACACAAGCGAAGCAATAATAGTTACATTTATCAAGGGTTCCATAATGTTGAATCACATATGCAAGTTTTATTAAGTTTAGCTTGAAAGTTAAACTAGTCCATCACATAGGAATAACTACATGTGCCAAAATCTCATAAAAGAATATACAAGTACAAAAGGATGCATATCCATCGACTACACATGTTAGTGTATGAAATGTTAAAAGACTAGTAATTGTACCTTAAGGTAAGGTAGAATGAGTACACTAGTGATATATTTAAAGTCAATTCAAGAAAAAAATTCATATATTTTTATATAATGAGTTAGAAAACTACTTAATTAATAATGTCAACTCTACTAATAAAATTTTAACCCTAACCTTGCACTTATTGAAAACCCAAACTCTTATCCAAACCCAAACTTTAAAGTTTAAACCTAAACAAGATCATAACCTAAATTGTAAACTCAATTGTTACCCTAACTATGAAGTCTTATCCTAACTCCAACTTTATAATATTAACCATGATATAATCCTTTACACTAACCATAATTGTAATTGTAAACAATATTCACTACCTTATCCCCAAATATTAACCCTAACCTAAATATTAAATCCTAGTTCTTAATATTAATTTCAATTCTAAACACAAACCTAACCCTACCCATGAAGCTAACCCTAAACTCTTATCATAATCCTAACTCTAAATTTTAAATCTAATAAAGATCCCAACCCTAACCATAATTGAGACCATGATATAAACCTTTCATTTTTTACAATTATGATAATGATAATGTGATTTACATTAAAAAAAAAAACAATGTTAGTTATTTGTAACATTTGTAATAAAAATGTGTAGTGATTTTTTTTTTTTTTTTAAATAAATAAATTTGTAATAATTTTTACATTATTTATGATAGTAAATATTTTATAAATAAATATTAGACATTAAGTATAATTAATTCGATTGAAATTTGTATATAATATTTTTTATTTAATTCAAAATTATAAATTGGAGCTTTTCATTAAAAAAAAAAAAAAATTTAAGTGGTGAATTTTTTTTCACTAGCTAGCACAAATGAATCAAACATAAAACAATCTAGAACTAGAACTTATGAAAATTGTCTTCTTATCAATTCCAAAGATAAAACAACCTAGACCTTATAACATTTATCTTCTTATCAACCAATTAATTGTAGGAAAAAATAACAAAAACCATATGAACCTTAAATTTTTAATTTTTATTTCCATATTTACACTATAATTTTTCAATTATAACAATTTAAATCAATAAACCTTTTTTTTTTTTTTTTGATCAGTAAATGGCCAAGGCCTTGATGTATATTATTAATTTAAAAGAAATTACAGTATCATATCTCCGTTCAAAGGGGCACTGGTAGGAAAGAATGGAGAAGAAAACCTCCAGTCTTGCTCGGGACAAAATGTCCTTTATTATTACATTTTTACAGGGGCATACCCCAGTGAAATCATCAATCTAATTACATATGCATCGGGGCATTCCCCTGATAATTAAATTATTCAGTAGAATCTGTAGTCTCTGCCAAGTGGAACAAAGGTAACGGTCGGAAGATTGATAATGAGCTATCACTTCTTCTTTGCTGCGTCTAACCATCTAGACCGCTTAAAACACTCAGAAGATTAGTATGTTAGGAACAAGATCAAAAAACAAAGAAGTTGATTACAATCAAGTGAAGAGATAAGACTTAAAATCTAATTATAGAATAACTAAAGGGGTAAAAATTAAGGAGGAGAATCACCCAAATTAGAGGAATAAAGGACGGGCTAAAACTACAAAATGATTACAAAACTATAATCGGGACAAATAATAAAGAGACCATAACATGACAAGTTCAGCATCTATTACTATGATTAGTGAAGCCAAACATTACCTAGTAAATTTCCATAAGACAGAAAAAGAATCCCAAGCCATGATTCCATCACCACTTGCAAAAGTTAGGTCGGAACACACATAGACTAACAACCTCGAATCGATCTTCCAGGCAAAAACTGATGGGAGAGACTTAATAAAAGTCTGCACATTAAAGAGTCCTCAACATACAACCATACGTCTACCAGTTAGGATATCCACATAATCGATCATGATAGGGAATAAATACCAGTTTCATCAAGGAGATAAAGAGGAGAAAAAGGACCTATAATTTGGGGCCACTACTTCTTTATCCTAATAAGGAGATTTCAATTTGAAAAACAACACCCAGTAACATAATCCAGAGAGTCTATCTTGAAAGAAAAGCAAAAGGCGATTACGAAGCCACTGTATTCATACCGAGAGCCAGAGCTAGGGACTTTCTGATTAAAAAACTGCCTGAACATTTATACCCATATTGAAATTACTGCAATTATACCTAATCTGTTGAGAATTCAAAACTATGAGCGAGCTTGAGGTATTTAAAGTCTACAAATTCAAAAATATAAGCTTAAATTTTAGTGTTATGACATATACAGCTACTAAGAGAATTGATACCCAAAGGTAAATCATACAAATACGCAGCGCCCAATGATAAACACATATTGTAGTCACATCAACTTAGAAGGAAATCAAACCAAAACACTACAGAGTGAATCCAACATCACAAACCAAAAGATACGCAAGTCATATTTCTATAAACATAGTATATTTCATATTGTCCATATACATAGCATTGTAATTAACAAACTCGATATAGCCTTAACACCCATTAACAAACCAGACACTTATGAATAAGGTCGGAGGACATGCATTTGGAAATATACAATGGATGGCAAAATCGCTATCAATATAGACACTATAGCACCTATAGGATATATCTAGCTGGGCTCCTGCCCCTATTCTACGAGCTACTTGTAGTACATGACTAACTGTACAGCTTAAACCGAGAAGTCTTGAGCATAAGACAAAATGCTTAGCCTATGTAATTTAGGACCTTATATGTTTACTGGACCTCGGCCTTCCTTCCAGTGGACCCTAATTACATCTAAGATGTCATTGTATTGCTTGACCTGGTAGTTTGGGGGAAACTCAAAAGTCGTCCTCCTTCTGCTTGTCCTCTCTGCATTCGGCGTGCTGAATTCCAAATCATCCAAATTTTTGAAAGTCACCCCTGATTGAATGTGAGCATTATTCAGGTGAAGGTACTCAATAAGCTATACCACATTGTCTACCAGGATGATGCCCCTCTAGCAAAGAAGAAAGTTCAAGCTGGCCTCCATCTTTGTCCATTCATGATAGAAGGCCAGATTCTCTCTGGTAACCAGAGGCTGTCGTCGAGGAGCCGTTACTAGGTCCGAATGACCTACAGGGAGGGTCATATATCTTTCAGGAAGGGGGATTCTAAGTTTGATGTCTATACTATAGACCGCTTTCTCTAGCCCCTTTCTCCAAGCGGGAATGAACAAATCCCTACACAGCCTGATGATATCATTTGCTTGGATTTTGGCTCTAGCCAAAACACCAATAAATGACCCAATGATATCACTGTTCGTTCTCCAAGTGAACTGATAGTTGAAAACCCCTTCACCTAAGGCTTTATTCAAAGCAAAACGTGTCATATCATCCACTAGAAGTAAAATCTTGTTCCATCTTTCCGGTTTAACCTCTCCACAAAAGGCCATAGTGCGAAATTCTGAGGTGTGGAAGAGAACGCTATTGGATTCCATGACTAACGATAACTGAGATCCCACCCAACTTAAGTGTTCGCAAGAGTAACTCAGAGAAATGCAGGAGCAAAACAAGGAAACTTCAGGGGCTAATTTGGAAATGCAGGAACATTGATAAATGAGTTCGAGGAGCCTATACTCGTGAGAAGCCATGATGGAAAGTTGATATTTAGGATCTCCTAGAGATTTCGCATAAGAAACTGACGCCAGAATGATGGTAGAGGTACCACCTCCAACCACAATGAGAAAGTTAATGAAGACTCAAGATGTGTCTGGCTATTAAATAATCATTAATAGAGTCAGGGAGGATGTTTTGGGAAATCCTGAACCAACACTAGACGGGTTAAGTATAAATAAAAAACGAATAGATGTCGGTTCCCTAAACCTGGAATACTCTAATAAACTATGACTAAACGGAAAGGAGATATGTTCATTGCGATCTATGGGAGCACGACCAAGGATGAAATTATAATCATAGGTTCAGCTTGATCTGTTACTAGATTGGTGGACGAACTTCGAGTTGACAACCTACCCTGTGTAATACTGATTAAAGGAATATGTAATGCGGTTTTAAATTTAATTTGTTGGTTTAGAAGACAATTAAATAATTCTTATTTGATTAATTGTTTCTCTGTTGTTGTTGTTGTTTTTTTTTTTTAATTATAAATATTTATATATTTATTTATTTATTAATATAATAGTATACCTGCAAATTATAATAGGTAATCAAGTAAAACTATATATATATATATATATATATATATATATATATATATATATATATATATGTATGTATGTATGTATGTATATATGTATGTATGTATGTATGTATGTATGTATGTATGTATATGTATGTATGTATATAAATATATATATTATCTCTATGTCTAATATATATATATATAGGTGTATGAATATGAGTCAATAAAAATACCTATATGAAAATAGAGTCTAATGAGCAGGGAGTGGGTCGGAATTGAATATCAAGATCGACTCACCATCCGCACCCATTTTGGCTAATCCATCAGCTAGCACGTTTCCTTCTCGATAGATGTGACTAATAAGGATATCCTCAAAATTTTCCAGTAGTAAGAGCACTTCTTGGACTTTTGAGTTCAGGATCCAATTAGGAGTCTTTTTCTGTCTAATCGCATTTAGTACGATTTGAGAATCACCTTCGATGAAGATTTTGGAAAGTCCTAATTTATTACAGAGTAGTAGACCTCTCTCCAAAGCTTCTATTTTTGCCACGTTATTGGAAATAGGAGGGAGAGGGGAAGCTAGCTTTGCTACCCAACGACCATCCTCATTATTTATGATACATCCTACACCAGCAATGCCCGGGTTGCCTCTAGCAGCACCGTCGAAGTTCAATTTATGCCATCCAGGAGGCGGGGGGGGCCATTTGCATTTAGCCCTTGCCTCCTTATTGTTGGCTGTGTAA
The DNA here is from genome assembly GCA_028749045.1 of Cupressus sempervirens. NCBI lineage: Eukaryota > Viridiplantae > Streptophyta > Pinopsida > Cupressales > Cupressaceae > Cupressus > Cupressus sempervirens. Next base: position 653,280,571 of record CM053787.1, read on the forward strand.
ACCAGGGGTGGATTGATAAGATTTGACCATTGTTTCTTCATAAGTCTATCCCAGAATGAAAAGGACCCTTCTTCATGTGAGGTTTTCTTGAGACTGGCGTTCATTACTTCTATGATGGATGCTTCGAGACTATAAAGAAATCTATCTAAACTCCTTTCTTTAGCATTGAAAATATGATGATTCCTTTCTTTCCATAACTCCCATACCACTATGGAAGGGCATATATTCCAGAGTTTTCTATACACCCCACGGACCATGACCGTAGGCCATGAGCAGAGAAGTCCCTTAGGGGAATTCTGCAAGGGGGAAGACCACTTGAGACGCGACTTAAGCCATTGCCAACAATCTTGAGCAAAAGGGCAATTGAGGAAAAGGTGATCAACATCTTAATTACTCTGTTTGCACATGATGCACCAATTGGGACCTGATATACCAAATCTTGCTAATCTGTCAGCGATCAAAATTCTGTTATGAAGGGCAAGCCATAAAAAGAAACTAGCTTTAAGAAGACAGGCTGTATCCCAACACAACTTTAAAGGAATTTCCACAGAATTCCAGTGTTGTGAGTGCATAATGGCCTGGTACCCTAATTTCACACTATACACTCCATCGTTTGAACCAGCCCAAATGAGCTTATCCGACCTTTCAGATTGTTTAATTTTTCTATTAGAGAGGATTTTTCCAAAGGCTACAACTAAGTCTTGATCAAAATCTAGACCATCCAAAGAACACCATTTCCATTGTGTTACCCCATCCAAGAGTTTCTTAACTTTGTAATCTTTAACCTTGCTACCCCATAATGATTTTAATCTGATTCTGAGATTTTCTAAATTAGAGACGGAGTGAATAGGAGGGTGCTCATCCCAGGAGTCTTCCCAGAACAATGCTTTATCTCCTGCCACCACATCCCAAGGTAGATATTTACTGATGATAACTCGACATTTTGTCATGAAATTCTAGCACTTCGATCCTTTAGGCAGACTTTTCATCCTAAATAGTGATTTTGGATCCTTCGGATCCAGATATTTATGATATAGTATTTTAGCCCACTTGTGATTAAGTTCTAGGTATACCCTCCAAACAAGTTTAGCTCCCAAAGCCTCATTTTGCCACTGTGGCTTCTTTATTCCTAGACCCCCACAATCTTTGGGTTTACATAAATTGTCCCATTTAATGAGGGCGAGTTTCTTGTCGTCTTCTTTATCCTTCCAAAGGAAGTTCCTGAGTTTGGCTTCAAATTTCTTAGACATCCAATTCGTAAGAGGAAGACATGCCATGGGAAAAATTGGGATTGTTGAAAGAACATATTTGATCTTAGTGATCTTACTTGCCTTTGAGAGCCATTTATTCTTCCAGTTTCTAGTCCGCTTGTCTACCTTTTCGATTGTGTCCTACCAAACTTTGGTGTATTTAGAATTCATTTCTAAGGAAATACCCAAATACTTGCATGGGAACACACCCTTTTTAAAACCCATAATTCCACATATCCTACTTTCCATTTCAGGAGAGGTATTTAAAAAGAATATTTCAGATTTTTCTCTATTAACCTTCTGACCTGAGGCTTCCATATAATGTCAAAGAATGTTTTCAAAACCCATCGTCTCTTGTACAGAACTTTTGCCAGGTAATATGGTATCATCTGCATATTGTTGGTGAGTAATATTAGGGAGATTTTTGGTGACTGAGATACAAAAAATCTTTCATTTGTGGTATGCATCGAAAACTGCTCTGCCAAAAGCTTCAACCATTAGAATGAAGAGAGAGGGGGATAAGGGGTCTCCCTGCCTAATACCCCTGGAAATCTCAAAAAAAACTTCAAGCGTCCCATTTATAAGAACAGAAATCTTTGGAGTGGAGATAAACTTAAAGATAAGATTTACCCATTGTCGTGAAAAGCCGAAAGCTTCTAGGACCTTGCAGAGAAAATGCCAATCAACCATATCATAAGCCTTCTGTATATCTAGCTTCATAAACATACATGCTTCTTTATCTGTTGTTGCAGAATGAATGGTCTCCTGAATAACGAGTATGCCATCCAAGATAGACCTCCCAGGGACAAAACCCGATTGCTCTTCAGAGATTAGTTTTGGTAGAATTTCCTTAAGTCGATTCGCTATAACTTTTGAGAAAATTTTATAAATTGTATTGCACAAAGCTATTGGGCGAAAATCTCCAGGATGTTCTAGGCCTACTTTTTTAGGGATCAAAGTGAAGAAAGAAAAGTTGATTCCAGCCAGCAAGGAACCACAATTCTGAGATGCTTCAATAGCTCTCCATAGATCTTCCCCCAATATATCCAAGCATTTTTGGAAGAAGAAGGCTTGAAACCCATCAAGTCCTGGGGATTTATCCGGGTTCATATTGAATACCACAGTTCGAGTCTCTTCCAGGGTTATTGGTCTATTCATCAATTTGTTATATTCTGCTGTGACCAACTTTGGGATATGTTTGAGCATACTGGACTGAGCCTCCCTGTTAGATCCTTCATGATTGTTGAGTAAGTTCTTAAAATGTGAGACGATCGTGTCTGCTATTTCTTGAGGGTTTTCTGTACACATACCTTGCGCGGTTGTGATACTAGTAATTTTATTTAAGGATCGCTTGTGAACTGTCGAATTGTGGAAGAACTTAGTATTTCTATCTCCCTCATCCAACCATTTCTCTCTAGATTTCTGTCTCTAGAAGATCTCTTCTTTTGAAAGGATGGTTTCCTGTTTCATGAGGAGTTCTTTTTCTAATATGTATTTCTCGTGATTCATACCGTATTTTATAATTTCTTGATTTAGATTTTTCAGTTTTTCTTCAGTATCCAACTTTTCCTTAAAAATATTGTTGAAGTGCTCTCTATTCCACTTCAAAATGTTTTCTTTCAGCAGTTTAAGTTTAGAGACGAAGATGAACATTTTAGAACCAGTGAATTTTGCTTCAGTCCACCATGTCCTAACAAGATCCATAAATTTTGGATCTTGAAACCACATCTTTTCACACTTAAAAGGATTTCTGGGAGGTTTGGAAGGTTCAGCAATCTCCAAACATATTGGAAAATGATCCAAGCCTACGAAGGGCAGGATGGAAGACTGAAAGTCTTTATTATAGTCAGTAAGGTTTCTTAAAATAAAGAATCTGTCAAGTTTTTCTGTAATAAATTTGGAGTCCTTCCTTTTATTATTCCATGTGAATATACCATTCATGGTAGGGAACTCTAATAAACTATGCTTATCAATCCATAACTTGAAATCTATGGAGGAAGGAGTGAGGTTTTGAGATCACTAAACTTTTAATACCATGGAATATTTAAATAAAAGCATAAACATTTTTAAAAAAATAAATATATAATATAATATATCTCTTTGAAATTCATAATTTCTAGTTAGTGATTTTTATATATTATGAATTTTCACTAATTGAAATCATTGAGCATGAACTATCATCTATATACAATTAAAAGATGAAGTTTCAAAGTTTCAAACAAGTATTTATCATTAAATGCAAAGATAAAATACAAGAGCTCCTGACAACTTTCTCAAATGTAAGTGTTTGCTTTTGAACTGCATGATATTTAAATAAACTTACTTTACATAGATTTTGTAGAAACTTTTTTGACTATTTTCTCTTTGAACTGCAAGATATTAGAACAAAATTACCTTTGAAATTAATAATTTCAAATGTAAAATCTAAATTTCCTATTGATTGTAAGATCTGCAAACTCTAAGAAATTTCAAAAAAAATTGTATTACAAATATAAAACCTAATCACTAATATAAATGGAAAATAGGTGCAAAATCTCACCTCTTCCATCTAAGATGCCGAAATTTGAAGGAAATAATTCACAAAATATACCTAAATGAGTTCATCATGGAGATTGAGAAGTACATGAAAACAACTAAAGCGATGAAGAGCTATCAAAACTCGTTGTTTTAGAGTAATTAATATGGACTTGAATAGGGCATTTCTAGAAAGCAAAGACATGCATAGGAATGTTGGAATTTACCTATTGCGCACTACTAATAGATCTGTTCAAGCTCTACCAAAAGTGATCTCTTATGGTGACAACCACATTTGGGAATTTTATAGCAGAGTAAGATGATGGTTTTCTTCTTAACTGGAAAGTGGTAATTCAATAGATGGTACCAATAAATCTAAACATCCATACATTCAGCCAAACGAAAGACTCCTGGCCACTTTGTCTGATGGGGAAGAAGCTCTATCCAGTGCAACATAACAAGAAAAAACACTTAAAAAAGGATTAAAAATTTGGGGTTTCATTTTTAAAGCATGTCACCAGAAGCTATACTTCAAATAGGCTAACAAAACACATGGAAAGCTCCTAACATAAATTGCTCATGCAAAGAGACAATGCCTTTTCGAAGCTCCTAACACAGTGTCGCACAAAGGGTGTGGTATTAACCAAAAAATCAATAACTTTAACAAAATGAGTAAAAGGGATCAGACAATGGATAACATTTCAATAATCTTGCATTGCTTTTTAGTAAATGCACAGTGTCATTTAATTTTGAGGTCTAAAAACTTCAATATAGATATGCCTTCAATGTAAATATACATCATGATAAGATACAACATCCTGTAGGATCTCAACAACTAAAGTATAAATAATTAGAGTATGAACATGCAACATAATCATAATGTAGAAAAGATGGAAAATTTGCATCAATGGTATATCCAACATTGGTGTCCAGCTGTTGGACCTCAATGGAAAAGAATCACTACCTCTCGACCTCGTGGAACCTAAGTGGCCCCACTTCCACCATGTTGAGGAGATAATCTCAAGTCCCAAACAAATAACAATACAAAATCACAACAAGAAGCTAAGTCTCAAGATCCTAAAAAGCATTCTATCTCAAAGGTACTAATTACACGTGGTGATATCTAATTCTAGAGGCAACAAGACACGTGGGAAACCTGATATGCATATGGGAGAGTGTCATCACATGAGCCAAATTTGAGGTTACCATGGCAGTCTCTTAGGACCATGACCTCCTAGTGATTCTATGTGGCATCAATATCCTTTCATATAGACAAGGCCAACTCATGAAGCAAGGTCATAAACAAGCATCCTCTCTACTCCCATCCTAGTTTGTACTAGCACTTGAGGCATGGGCGAGGTATCAAAACTGGCATCTAGTTAATTCTCTTTATCTCCATTAATGAAAGAGTTATCACTTATTAATTTAAGTTGCAATGAGTTACCTAGGAAACCTCTTTAGGGCTTTGTTCCCAATTACAAGTCAGTTCCCAACATACACATAAATTAGCTACCCTAAGCTCATAGAAATGTATCTCATAAGAATTCCCCATAACTTCACAATTTTACACAAGCAATTGTAATCACAAATATATCATATATCAAAACCCCTAATAGGTCGCATCAGAAGAATCACAACACGTGTTTGCATACAAACATTGATCCTCATCATAAGAAATACATGAATATAGAACATTGGTTGGGTAAGAAATAATCATGACTAACAACATTAAAGTCATCATAAAATTCAACTACTCCCCAAGCCTTTGGTAAACATTCCTATTTGCCCGAACTACTAAGTTTTCCCAAAACCCATCATAGGATAATACATAACATCATAGTCGAAATTTAAACAAGTGTAGTTTTCCAACCATCTTAGTCTTGACAATATTTTGTAAGGTTCAAGATTTATCTGTTTTGCAACAATTACCCAATTGATAGTCTTAGTTTAATTTTATCATAAACTAAGTTTCATTTTCTTCATAATCTAAGAAGTCATGTTCCCAATGTATATAATAGAGTGTGGTAATAATTCATTAGTTTACCCCCCAAATATTAATATTTTTTACATAGAAAATTTCTTGGTTTAAACATTACATATAACTCATCTTAAAATATTGGAGGCCTATTTTAATTAGCATTAAATATTAACCATATTTTAACATATTAATTTGCATAAATAAATAAATAAACTAAATTTAAAGTTATTAAATTATAGTTAAAACTTTAATTAATTTAATCTAAAAAAAAAACCTAACACATTGAAATAATATTAAAATGATATAAAAATTAATATTTATTTTTTGTTTTAAAGATTTTTTTATTAAAAAAATCTATTAAATTGTTATTTTAAAAATATTATCAACCCTAATTAGGGGTTGATTGCACGCATGTGACCTAGGGTTGCGTGACTACACTTCAGGCGGCCTAGGGCTACCTACAACAGTCTTTGGTGTTGTTGCGGCAACACTAGTGCTGCTTGCGGCAACCTTAGTGTTGCACGCAACAATGCCAATTACGACTGCCAGGGACGGGACTTGGGACACCCCACCCCCCAATCATTTTATTATTATTATATTTATTTTTATAAAAAAATTACATTAGACCTCCCCTACAAAATACAATGTACGATCCCCGATGAACAAAAAAATTATTACCATAGTAAATTTCATTTACTGTGGTAAATATTTTTGTAAATTTTTATAAAAATATTTTTGTATACAGATCTAATAGAGGCAATAATTTCAATCACTCAATTTTTTATTAAATCAAATCTAGTAAATTTTCTTTTGTTCCCAAAACCCTAGTTGTAGATTTGTTTATGTAAGTTTGATCTCTTTCCTTTGGGTTTTCAATTCCAAGTTTCCACAGATGTTTTCAAAACAAGAATCATCGATCTCTCTATGAGGGTTTCAAACTTCACCTACCAATTTTACAGAAATAAATTCAATGTGAATTTTTATAGATCATCCATAGTAAAAAATTCCATTTCCCACATGCACGAAGAAGACAACAGCTTTGAGAGAATTTCTAAAATGGCCTTCTACAAAATCCTACCTCAATATGATGCTAAACAATTGGTGAATCCTTGTGCCCACAAATTCCTATCTCCAAAAGCCCACAAAGAAATTCTCACTTGTTAATTCTCAAGTTGGTCCTCCAAACCTATGTCTGGAGAAATGAGCTCCAATTACGATTTAAAAGGCATCTAACCCTAGTTAGGGTTTCTATTTTCCAAATGGCCTCACTTAATTAATTTTATTTTAATTAAATCTTTCATGCACACTTAGTTCCTTTTATATTTTATTTTGTGATTATATTTTTTTTAAAATTTCCACTTGTCTTAATTTAGAAAGCTACTTTAGAAAATAATATTTAATTCTAGTATTTAAAAAGCAAGTTCTAAATTTACAAAGGCTAAATTAACTAATTCTTATTTCACCAATTTTAGTTTTTTGGCAAATCTAATTATTATTAACTCTAAATTTATATTTTTAACTAAGTCTTTCAATTTAACGTTTTAATTTATTTAATTCTTAATTAGTTAAATAAAATATGGTAATGTTTTTTTAAGGAAAAAAAGGGGTTAAAATTTATTAAAACATAAAGGAATACAACAAGGAGAGCTCAACAAGGAGCTCTATCCTGAACAACAAGTTCATCAAATTCTTGTAATAGCTCAAGGGGAAGCTACCCACTATTCATAATACTCCAACCTGAAGCATGACCAAAAGCCCATTTGGCCAAACAATCAACATCTTTGTTCCATTCAAAAATATGGTAATGTTACCCTTCCTAAAGTTTTCTACTTAAGTTATTAATTTAATTTCTTCCCTTGGTTGTCTAATTACACTTAAAGTCATGAGGTAAACCACACACTCAAAAAAAACTTGACAATGAGACAAAGCATAAGAATCAAACTCAAGGCTTAAGTCATCGGATTCAAGTCACCTTGATGAATTTGGAAGGGAAGAGTAATCAAATACTTGTCCTTTACCATAGGACAAAATGGCTTGGGTTGGGATTTGGACTTGAAAACTATCCCCCCTCTTTTACCATTGAGATATTGCGATAGGATATGCTCATCCTGGCAATTCAAGAAAGTCAATGCCCAATATTTGTAATCTGCATAAAAGTCGCACATGTATGTATGTATGTATGTATGTATGTATGTATGTATGTATGTATGTATGTATGTATGTATATATATATATATATATATATATATATATATATATATATATATATATATATATATATATATATATATATATATATATATATATAAACATATATACACACACATATGTATGTATGTATATACATACATATAGACATATATATACATATGTATATATACATACATGTGTGTGCATATATATATATATACATACACATATATATATATATATATATTTGTGTATATATGTATATACATACACACATGTATGTGTGTATGTATACATGTATGTATATATGTATATACATATACATATACATATACATATACATATACATATACATATACATATACATATACATATACATATACATATACATATACATATACATATATATATATATATATATATATATATATATATATGTATACACACACACACACACACACACATATAACTAAACTAAATAGGTAATGGTGGGGAGTGGTACATCATGTAGATCTCGACAAGCAGGTGACTACAACTCCCTCCCTCAACCACATCAATCACAACAAACAAAAAAGAAAAAAAACATGCACACCATACACATGCAAGTATGGGGTAAGTATCCATAGTCAATATAAAATATCATTATAATCCTAATTGTAATCATTTTATAAAAGTATTTAAATATCATCACATGAGTAACCATGAATCATAGTAACACATAATATCTCAAGTACAAAGTCTCTTATCAATAAATATAAGCAAGACACGAAGATTGTATCAACCCATTCGAGTAAGCAAGTACCATTACAACAAATAACATAACATGAAAATTGGCCTAAAAGTGTTTGACAACATAACTAAAAGCAAAATGGGATAAGCACTACATCCTCCCCCTACAATTAGGCTTACTCTTGGAAGCCTACAAATAAATAGGGATATAAATCCTGTAATCTAGTTGCATCCTCCCAAGTAGTTGATGCAACATTAGCAGGGTCTCATTGGACCCTTACCTACTCTATGGCCTGACTCCTAAGGGTCAACTCCCACTGCTACAAAGTGTGTGTGGGCTCCAAAGCTAGCTACTTGTCCTCTACATGTAATGTGTTCATGAGCTCCAAAGCTAGCTACTTGTCCTCTATAGAAACATAGAAAACATCATGAATATGAGCTAAGTTGGGTAGTAATGCAAGACAGTAAGTAACTAGACCTATCCTCTCAAGAGTCTCAAATAGACCCACAGACTGAAATGCTAACTTCAAACCTTTTGCATGATGGATCAGATTCTTCCACAAACAAACTCTCAAGAATACCTCATCTCCCACTACAAATTACTTATCTATCCTATGAGCATATGTGTACTCCTTGTGTCTATCTTGTGTTGTAGACACATCCAAACAAATGCACGTTATCGATTTCTCTATACCTTGAAGCATCTCAAGACCTAACATGATGTGATCCTATGAACTATCCCAACTTAAAGGTGTATGATAAGGATGAACATATAATGCCTGAAAAGGTGTCATCCCAATCGAACTATGGTACCCAATATTATACACAAACTCAACTAGGTAAAGGTAATCCTCCCAAAGGGTTTGACGGTCCATGACATACATCCTCAACATATCCTCCAAAACTTGATTCACTCTCTCTGTCTAATCATTTGTCTCTAGGTAATATGCTGAGATAAAATTCAACTGGGCTCTAAGATAATGCTATAATGAGGTCCAAAATATGGATGTATATACAAGATCCCTATCTAAAATGATCTTTTAGAGAATACCATGTAATCTCATAATGTTACACATAAAGACTTTAAATACTAAAGATACTACATAGGACAACTTCATCAGTGAAAAGTATGCCACCTTAGTCAACTAATTAGCAGTGACCATGACAACATCATGTTGCTAAGGAGTCATGGGTAATCCCATGATGAAGTCCATAGAATATCCCACTTCCACGAAGGAATGAGATTAGGTTGAAGAATCCTTGCAAGATGTTGGTGCTCTGCCTTAACTCCCTGGCACTTAAGATATCTAGCCACAAAATTGGCAACATCATGCTTCATCCTAGAGCAAAAATACAACTATCACAAGTCTCCATAGATCTTGTTGACACCTACATGCGCCAAGTAAGGTGCACATTGGGCCTCAGATAGGATCAATGTATGAAGACCATCTAGTGATGGCACATAAATCCTCCCTAAATGACATAAAGGCCATTTGACTCCAACACATAGCCTAAAATTCTACCCTCTAGAGATCTACCCGAGTCAATCTCTACAATCACTTCCTGATACCATGTATATATGGAAAATACATGAAATATATGACTCCTCAAATCAACACTAAGAGTCAATAATGATATCTCATGTCTTCTGCAACTCAAAGTGTTAGCTACTAAATTCTCCTTCCCCTGAATGTACATCACCTCAAAGTCATACTCACACAAAACTCCATCCAATGCCTCTTCCTAGCATTCAAATTGGGTTACTTGAAGATATAGTGTAAGCTATGATGATTGCTATGAAGATTGAAATAATGCCCCAAAAAGCAGTGTCTCTATCTCACTAAGGCAGGAACCATTGCGGCTAACTCAAGATCATGAGTGGAATAGTTTATCTCATGATCCTTGAGCTCGTGAGACTCATATACAATCACCCATCCTTCCTGCGTGATAAATGCTCCAATCCCTTCTAGGGAAGCAATGCACTAGTCAAAAGCTCCTTGATTTTTTGGAAGGCCTCTTCACACATCTCTGTCCAAACTATCTTCTTTCCCTTTCTCTAGAGGGATGTGATAGGGTAAGCAACTTTGGAAAACTTATGAACAAATTTATGGTAGTATCCAACCAAACCTGTGAAACTACGAAGCTTGAAAACATTAGTGGATGCAGGCCAATTATAACACCCTGCCAAGGGATCCAAAAGAATTAACCTAAAGTTTTACTAAGTTTGCCAAATATTTAAAAAAAAAACAAAACAAAACAAAAAACAGGAAAGATAAATCATTCGCATCAAACACATAGTAGTGGAAGCAATAACATACATTCAACTAAAAGCATACATAACAGGTTACATTCCTTAAGGATCCCATGATATTGAATCACATTTAAATTTAATTAAAACTAAGTCCATCAAATACCACATCTATATGAAAGAATAATTAGAAAGTCCAATGTCCATTTTAATAATATACATTTGTTCTGAATGCCTCTTGGCAAATGAAATTCGGAATGTTCAATCATCCACTATACATGTCACAGGGTAGGAAAGGCTAAAAGAATATACATATGTAGAAATAGAAATGCATCATCCTCCTCAGATCCATGATACAAAGTACAATAAAATAAATAAAAACATCCACCATGAAAGATATAAACATCCATCATAAGATATAACCATCCATCAAATAATACAAGATAGAATGAAAGGAAATGCAGGCAAGGAAAGCTCCAGCCACGGTGACTACAGACAGATCTCAATGGCAAGAGTAAAAAACACTACCACCTGACTGTGTGGAACCTAAATGGCACAATCCTACCGCACTGAGGAGATAGTCTCAAGTCCCAAACAGGATATCAAATCACATAACAAAAATACTCTCTAAGTCTAGGAAAATCCTAAAAGTATACTAACTCAAAGGTTCCAAAATAGATTGACATCTAGACCGAGAGGCACATAAGATACGTAGGAAACCTACTATGTAAGTGGGCAAGTGTCATCACACAAATCACATTGGAGTTACCTTGGTAGTCTCTTAGGACCCGTGGTTCCCTAGTGATCCCTATGCAACCACTAGTATCCTCTCATATTGACAAGGCATACTACAGATGCAAGGTCACAACTAGGCATTCTCTCTACTCCCATCCTAGTTTGTACTAGCACTCAAGGCATGGGCGAGAACATACAAAGACTCTTATTAGGTTTATTTTACTCTCATTTAGTGTAATGTTTTCACTTATTAAACAACTTACAATGGGTTACTCTAGGAACCACTTAGGGCCTCGGCCCCCATTGCAAGCCACTTCCCAATAACAAATAGATTATCTACCCTAGGCTCATGAAATCACAAATCAAAGAATGATAATAAAATCACCTCAGTCATATATAAGTGACTCGAAAGCATCATAAAGATAATCATAATAATCACATCAGTTCTATGTGAGCAACTGTAAAGTATCAACGATAAATCACAATATCCATCGGTTCTCAACGAGCAACCAGAAAGTATCCCAATAATACTGATCAACGACTCAAAATGGTTAAGTCAAACATGTCACAACATGACATCACCAAGATCAAAGCAAACACTTCAGTCCTATCAAAGTGATTGGAAAGCAACCCATATATAACTGATTGAGGACTCAAAAATGGTTTAAGTCAGATATCTCATAGCATAAATCTCGCTATCCCATAAAGACACTGAAAACAGTAATCAACAATATAAAGACACTCAACATAGAGCATACCATCACATACCATGGTTAAGTAAAAGTAATCAAGATCGAGTCAGCATGATACCACACTCACAAAACCCCCGAGCCTCTGGTTGACGTCCTATAATTGGTCAACAATCTAGTCAACCCCAAATACAAACAACATACAAAAACAAGATGTAAGTTCATGTTTTGGTTTGTCTTGAAAACACATGGTCAAGTTTAAAAGTAAGGTTTAAGTTTCTAGATTAATATATGTTTCGAGTGAATAAGTTTCATAGTTATCCCTTATAATTAACCCATTCTTATATTTAAATGATTACATAATTACCCCTATTCGATTTTAAATCAATTTCCTAAAATATTCCAAAAGTAATTATTTATTTAAATTATTATAATTACACTTGTTGATTATCAAATACGATAATCTATGATTTTATCAAAATCAATATTATAATAATTAAATAAATTCAAAACCTAATTGAATGCCTTCCATTATTGATTAATCTTAATTAAATTTACATTTGATTAACTAATAACCATATGAAATATCCATAATTAATATTTTCATTAATTATTTATAAAATAATAAATATTAATGACATTTATTAATAAAATTCATTAAAAATTAACTAAATTCAAATATAATTAAAAATTTATTAATAACTAAATTTAATATTAAAGAAAACTTATTTATAAAAAAATTATTAATAAAAATTAAAACTTAAAAAAAAAACTATACTACATGTTTATAAAGGCCCGCGCAGCTTGGCCTATGACGGCAGGTCTTACTGCCGCGACCTTTTGCATGCCATGAGCAGCCAATGGGGAATAGGAGGTGGGGGTGTGGTGGCCCCGCCTCCCCCCAATAATTTTTATTTTATTTTTATTTTTAATTTAAATTTATTAAAATTTACAAAACAAAATTCAATAGTATATATTTTACAATATATATATATAAAATTTTTATTTTTATTTTTATTATCATTTGCAAATACAGTCTAATAGAATAATTACTATCAACCATTCAAATTTCCCATTTTAGAATTTTCTTCTCTTTCAAACCCTACCCAGATTTAATTTCTCAATTCCATTTTAATTCAAACCCAAATCCTGATTTAATTTCCAAATTTTGATTCTATTGAGGGAGCATTGCAATGATATTTTAATCTCCCATAACTAGACGAAAACAACATGCATGCCTGAATTCCAAATTGCAAGATTGAAAGATTCGTCACAGAGAATTATTTAGACAACCATTAATAGACACGATGAAGATAGGAAAGAGAAAGAGCATATTAAAATATGCGAAAATCACAAGCGTCTACCTGGACATTGATGCTAATCGCTATGCCCCAGAAAATTGTAGAGAAAATTCCTCCTCTCAGAACCTTCTCCTTACCGAAAATTTCTTCCTTCTCCAATTTCACGGTTCTTTCCCCAAATCTTCTGTCCTTTGAAAAATGAACCCTCAATTGGTGATAAAGAGTTCTCTCCCTAAAATTGTGGCCCTAATTGTGCGTTCACCCGAGAGAACTCTTTGCTCACAACCCTTAACTCTAAATTAACTTTTCTTAATCTTTCTTTAGCTTTTCCATGCACGTCAAATGAATTATTAAATAACTTTATTTAATTTCCACTTGACTTCTCTTTTAATTGATTTATTAATTTTAATCTCATGCGCACTTTATGCGATTAAAATATCTTTATTAAATTCACTTGTTTTATCTTTTTAATTAATTTCTTATATTTTAAATCTCATGCATACATCATGTGATCTAAAAACTTTTTAATAAATTAATTTCTCTTCACTCTTTAATTTTATTTTCAAACATTTAATTGATAAAATATTTATTAACTCACATAATAATAGTATTTAGCATTTATTTAAAAATGACCTCTAAATATATTATTAGTAAATTAAATAAATATTATCAAGTTCCAAATTTATACTTATAACTTTTACCTTCAAATTTAATTCTTTTTATTTAATTAATTAAATATAATTAAATATTAAAATATCATAATAATTTTTCATTAAATTAAATCATTAATTTAATCTTTTAATTAGACTTAACTAATAGAAAATTCATCAAAGACTCATAAAACAACATACAAAAACCCATCATAGCAAAACACATACAAAATCAAACTAAAGGGTTATAATCACGAATTAACATCATTCGACGCATTCGAAGGGTACTCGACTAAGATACCTATCCTAATTTTCTAGGACAAATGGCTTAAAGATTTAGGATTGGGACTTAAGAATTTATCTCCCCTCTCTTACCATTAAGATAATGTGATAGGGTATGCTCATCCTGGCAATTCAGGGAAGTCGATACCCAATACCTGCAACTTGCATAAAATCCATGCATGTACAAACATAATATTCTAAGCTAAATAGACAATGGTAGGAAGTGGTGCATCGTGTAGATCCCGACTAGCAAGTGACTATGACTCCCTTCCTTAACCACATCAGAAACACCATACATAAAGAAAACAAACACGCACACCATACACATGCAGTATGGGGTAAGTATCCATAAGAAGACACATAATAATCCATCTAACTCATCATCATCAATAACTGAAATCATTGAATAATCATCATGCATACATGAAATATAGAGTACCAAGTAATCTCATCATATAATAAACTGAATGTAAAACAATATCTGATAATCTCAAAACAATACTACTAATAATCAAGCATAAAACTGCCCTAAAAGAGTCCGACAATGATAGCAAAAATGCAAACTAGGGGCAGGCACTACACCAATCAACTATAGCTTGGATCTTTGTGGGATCTACTGAGATACCTTCTCCTAAAATAACATGTCCCAAATGTTGTACCTTATACTAGAAGAACTCACATTTCACCGCATTGGCATACAATTGGTTGTCTCTAAGATATTGTAGGACTAACTGAAGGTGCTCCTCATGTTCCTCTTGAATTCTAGAATAAATCCATATATCACCCAATAACACAAGTACAACTCAATCAAGGTAAGCACATAATACTCCATTCATCAGGTGCATGAATACCGATGGAGAATTCGTCTAACCAAATGTGACCATTATGAACTCATAGTGACCATAACGAGTGCAAAATGATGTCTACATCATGAATGTGCAATTGATTGGTACCTTGACTTAAGATCAATCTTAGAAAACACCTTGGCTCTCTTAATTTAGTCAAATAAATCATCGATACTTGGTAAGGGGTATTTATTCTTAATCGTTACCTTGTTCAACTTTTTGTAGTCAATGCACAAATGTAATGGTCCATCCTTCTTCAAAAGGAGCACATGAAATCCCCATGGAGAAACGCTTGCTCTAATGAAACCCTTAGCTAGGAGTTCCGCTAGCTTTAGTCATAACTCATCCAACTCCTGTGTAGTCATCTGGTACAAGGCTTTTAATATGGATTCTACTCCTAGAATGGGGTCAATATAAAAATCAATATCCCTCTTGGGTGGCATCCCTAGAATATTGCTAGGAAAGACATCAATGATCTAGAGTCTTGTCCTTAGATTCCTCTTCCTCCCCTGGTTTGTTCACCATAATGGCAAACACCTAACATCCCTTCTGGATGCTTTTCCTAAGATGCATCACGATGATCATGCAAAGTGATATGGCTCTCTAGATGCCTATGATCTCAATGTCCTTCCCCCATCATCCTTGCACTTAATAATCTTTCTCCTATAGTCAATGTTGGCTCCATGCACTCCTAAACAATCTAGGCCCAACACTACATCATATGATCCAAGAGGAATAACTTGAAGGTCTACTATAGTAGTGAATCCTCCTAGGTCTAACCCATATTGATGCACTAGAGATTTTGTGGCTACCCTAGTTCTTGAAGCTAGTTCCACTTGCCAACCCATGTCTTTCTTAACCACCTCAAGCTTGCACTTGGCTACTATAGAAGGTGACATGAAAGAGTCTGTAGCACCAGCGTTAAATAAAATAGAAAGAGGTGTATCTATGATAGATCTGGTGGTCTCAACAATGATACCTTGATGATCCATCTGATGGTGGTCTATTGTTGCAAAGACTCTAGATGTGACCTCCCCACATCACCCACTATAGGCTCAAAAGTTGTGGGTTTTTATATAGAATATTGTGAAGCACATTGTGGGTAGTTGGCTACAATATGCTCAAACTATTCACATGAGAAATATCATGTACTTCTATCAGAACTTCTACCAAGTGGAGGTGCACTAGATTGTTTGTGGCTACCCTAAATGGTGAAGGAGTGAGTACTTTATGCTGGTTGACTGTAATGATTGTGCTTATTGCATTGTGCATTATGGAAGTTTCAAGAGTTGGAACCACTGACACCATTCTGAGCTAATTGAAAAGATCCTCTCTACTGATGTTGCATCTCATTCCTCTAATTTCCCTAATTGCCCTTTGAGAAAGGAGGCTTAATGTTACTATCTTCTCCTTGGTTTTGTGTGCCTTAGATCCTAAAGGTACATTTCCACTGGAAGTTGCCCCCACAAAACCACCATATCCTAAAGTAACATTCTACTCCACAATAATAGCCTGCTAAACTGCATCCTTTAGGATCTTAGGTTGGAATACCTTCACACCCCCAATGATATGGTTGTTTAGTCCTCGAATGAAGTGTTGTAACATTAGTGGTGAATTTTCATTGATCCCTACATATGATATGAGCTTAAAGAACTTGTGCTCGTACTCCACCAAGGTCATGGTTTACTGCCTTAGATCGTGAAACTCATCTGCTCTCTACTGGTGCTACTGCTCTGGTAAAAAGTTAATCTCATGGAAGTTTTTAAGGAACAACTCCCATGCAACAATATTCATCTTTAATCTGAGCTTCTTTTCCTCTATTTCCACCATGTGGCCATAAAGATATCCAAGTGGGTAATAACATACCTTGCTTTGACATTAGAATCAAAGTCCTACATCACAAAGCATCTATCTGAAGCAATCAACCGATTCTCAACATCGTAACTAGTACCTTCTCCTAAGAAAGTTTTAACCTTAACCCATTTTAGTCCTTCATTTGGGTAGCCTTGATTGACCTCAACCTATCATCAAAATATTCTCTTTAAGGGATCTTAGATCTCCATTTCTCATCATCCCCAAAGTGATGTAATTCCTCTTGATTGATATCCTTTTGAGGAGGTAGGTGCTCTAAGATAATCTTTAATGTTTGTCTAGTGTTGGCCTCTTGTGAGTTGGCATGATGCTCTCCACTATTCTCCTCCTGAGTGGGACTCTCATGATCAATTGTATGAGGGTTGTTATGCATGTCCCTTCCTCAACCTCTACCTAGTCCTGAGCTATGACCCCTCACACCTGATCTAGTCTCACTCATCATCTCCCTACAACAACCAAGCGAAAACAACAACATATTGAACTCAAAAAAAGACATGATATCATAAAGTAAAAATCACATGAATATTTTTTTTGAAGAAAAATGTTATAAGTTATCCTAATTTCCATCTTCCTATGTTTTATTTTTGACAAATTTGTTTTTCAAGTCATTTCCAATTATTTTCAAGTTTGTAGTTGTTGATTTTGATGTTCAAGTTTGATTGTAAGTTGTCTATTTGGCATCTAGTGGATGCACATTATGCCCAAAGTTCCTAGTGTAGAAACTTGGCTTTGGTACCAGATGTAATGCCTTGCCAAGAAAACCAAGAGAAATTATCATATAATAATGCCAAGTTTTCCAAACAATTTTTTTTGAAGATTAAATCATACAAGAGATAATATTATAGAGCAATAACTCAAATACACATCACATACATACATAAGAAAAGCAATGACAATTACATTTCTCAATGCTTCCATAAAGTTGAATCACATATGTAAGTTTTATTAAGTTAAGCTTGATAATTAAACTAGTAGATGACATGGGAATAACCACATGTGACAAAATTTCACAAAAGAATATACAAGTACAAAAGGATACACACTCATCCACTGCACATGTCACATGGTATGAAATGTTAAAAGAATATACATCATGATAAAATACAACATCCCGTAGGATCTCAACAACCGAAGTACAAAATATTAGAGTATGAACATGTGACATAATCATCAAGTAGAAAGGATGAAACAACTGCATCAATGATATATCTAGCATTGGTATCCAACTATCGCATCTCAACATTGCAAATAATCACTACCTCCTGACCTTGTGGAACCTAAGTGGACCCACTCCAACTATCCCGAGGAGATAATCTCAAGTCCCAAATAGATAGAAATCCAAAATTACAACAAGAAGCCAAGTCTCAAGATCCTGAAAATTATTATATTTCCAAGGTACTAAGTACACAGGGTGGTATCTTCCAGAAGCAAAAAGAAATTTAGGAAACCTAATATGCATATGGTAAAGTGTTATCACATGAGCCAACTCTAAGGTTACCTTGATAGTTTCTTAGGACCCTAACCCCCTAGTGACTTTATGTGGCATCAATATACTTTCATATAGACAAGGCCTTCTGATGAAGCAAGGTTACAACCAAACATCCTCTCTACTCCAACCCTAGTCTATACTATCACTCAAGGCATGGTCGAGGTATCAATACTCACTTCTTGTTAATTCACTTTAACCCCATTAATGAAAGAGTGATCACTTATTAATTCAACATGTAATGATTTACTTAGGCAACCTCTTTAGGGCTCCAATACCCATTCCAAGCCACTTCCTAACATAAGCATATATTACCTACCCCAAGCTTATAGAAAAGCATCTCATAATAATTCACCATAACTTGTTAGTTTTACACAAGCAACTAGATCATATATTGCAACCCCCAATGAGCTTGAATAGAAACACTAATTCTCATAATAATAAATACACGAGTGTAGAACATTAGTTGGGCAAGGAATAATCATGACTAATAGCCATCATTAAAGCCAACTACTCACCAAGCCTCTAGCAAACATTCCTATTTGGCTAAACTAATTAGTTCTCCCATAACCCATCGTAGGATAATGTATAACATCATAGTCAAAAGTTAAACAAGTGTAGTTTCCCAACCATCTTAGTCTTGACAAATTTTCATAAAGTTTTTTTCAAGTAAAGTTCAAGATTTCTTTTTTTGCAACAGTTACCCAATTGATAGTTTTAGTTTAATTTTATCATAAACTAAGTTTCATTTTCTCGTAATCTATGAATTCATGTTCCCAATGTAGTTAACAGACTATATCAATAAGTTAGTTTACCCCCAACTATTAATACTTTCTACATAGAAAAATTATTGTTTTAAATATTACATAGAACTCATCTTTAGAATATTGGAAGAAATGTGTCAATGGGCCCTTGGTCTACCGATGAAGTTGAAAGGTTCTTAAAGAGCCCACTAAGGATCAAGTCTCGCTGAGTCCGTGGCTTCGATATTGAAAAGGGATGAGGTTGAGATCATGCCCTCGACGAATTTGGTGGAATGGATACCCCTTAGTCCTTGGCTCATAGATGAAGAGGTTCACCCATAAGGCTCATGCTCCCACATCTAGTAGCTACAAATATTTCGCGGAGGACCTCCATCTAAAAATATTGGAGTAAATCTATTTTAATTAACATTAAATATTAATCATAATTTAACATATTAAATATCATTAAAAAAACTTTATTTCATATTTAATTTTTTTATATAAAATTTATTGGTAAACGATTGGAGCCTTATATTATGTTAGATTAAAAACAATTTTACAAGAATCTCTATTCTGACGAGCACTGGTGGAAAAGAACGGAGAAAGAAAACCTCCAGTCTAGCCCGGGACTAATGTCCTTTATTATACATAAGTAAAAGGGGCATACCCCAGTTAAATAAATGTTAAGAAAATTTTAATGTTTCATTACATAGTTATACATCTAACATGAGAGAGGGGATCAAAAGTTCTAAGTACATTTCCTCCAGTAAGCTGGAGAAAACCTAATAAAGAGGGGATAGCACAAACTAACCACCAACCAGAGTTAGGCGTTAAAATAATAAAATCATAAATAATTTGAGGAGTTAACCAGAGATCAGTAGCTGAAACCAAACACAATAAAGTTTGTTTATCATTCTTCTGATGTTATTATAGTCTAAATGAATGTCAAAGTGGGAGAAGTTTGAGGCAAATTGTTGTAATAGTTGGAGTGAATACTAGTTTTAAATCCTTAATCATTCGATATTGAATAAAATGCAAATTCACTCATCTGACCTTAAAGTTTTTGGCTTATATAAATAATTTGTATACTATAATTCGTAATTAATCTACATAATTTAGGGTTAGCTTACAATGTAAGATCGATTAAAGATGTGGTCTAAGAATAATTATCTTGAACTAGCTTTGATTAAATAATAGTAGATCTTCTCCATCTGTACCTTTGTTTGCTAGTCTATCTGCTTCCATATTGCCTTCTTTGAATATATGCCAAAATCTTACTTCTTCAAATTCTTCTAATATATTTAAGGTTGCTTGTAATCTGGAGTTTAATATCCAGTTTGGGGTATTTCCTCTCCTAAGTGTGTTTAATATTATTTGTGAGTCACCTTTGATTATAATTATTTTAATGCTTAGGTTAATACAATTTTTTAGTCCTTCTTCTACTGCTTCTAGTTTAGCTATGTTATTTGTTGTTATATCTAGAGGCTTTGCTCTTTTTATTAACCAATTCCCTGTTTCTTCCCTGACTATGCACCCTACTCCTACCTTTCCTGGGTTGCCTCTAGAAGCCTTGTCAAAATTAAGTTTCTTCCATCCTATTGGTGGAGGTTCCCATTTGCATTCTTTTTAGATTGCATTATTTTTCTTTTTATATGTCAGAGGTAGGTTAGTAAGGTGCGCCCATTGTTTTCTAATCTCTGCATCCCATTCTGAGAATGAACCTTATTCTTTCAATTTTTTCCTTAGATCACTATTTAATACTTCTGTTATGGTGGCCTCGACTTTATTACAGAGGGATTGTGAGTTAAGTACTCTGCCTAGGAATATATGTCTATTTCTTTCTTTCCATGTTTCCCAGGTTAAGATTGCTGAAGTGATATTCCAGAGTTTTCCATAAACTTTCTTGGTTGATTTTTTTGGCCATCCAGTCAAGTGTTGTCCCACGTTTCTGGTAGGGGGGTTGTCTAACTAAGTTTAGCTTTGAGCCACATCCAACATTCCTACACATATTTGCATTGGTATAGAAGATGCTTTGTGTTTTCTAAGTCTTCTTTATAGAGCATACATCTTGATGGGCCTTCTAGTCCCATTTTTTGGATTCTATCTGCTGTTAGGATTCTCTTTAGGTAGGCCACCCATAGAAAAATGTTTTCTTTAAGAAGCCCTACTGGATCCCAACAAAGGTTTATTGGGATGTTTATTGCTTCCCATCTTTGTGAGTTGATGATTTGTTTGTAGCCTTCTTTAACTTTATAAATCCCGTCCTTAGAAGTTGCCCAAATAATTCTATCCTCCGTATTTTAAACTATGATTGGGTATTTTTAAGAATATTTTCTAAAATATCTTGGTCTGCTTGGTTAATACCACAGTTGGCAAAGAATCTCCATTCCCAGAAGGTTCCTTCATCCGATTGTATTACTTGTATGTAGTATTTCACTTTGGAGCCTCAAATTGACTTCAAGTGTGTTTTAATATTAAGGGATACCTCAGTATGATTAAGGGGGGATACCCGTTCCAGGAGTCTTCCCAGAACAATGCTTGATCACCTTTCCCTAAGACCCATGTTGTAAATTTGGTTATAAGGGGCCAACACTTTATTAGGAAATTCTAAGTTGCTAAGCCCTTAGGAGGCATCCTCATTTTGAATAATGAGGTACTATCAGATGCATTAAGGTATTTGTTATATAATATTCTAGCCCATTTGTTGTCTCGTTCTTGAAACATTCTCCATACTTGTTTAGCTCCTAAAGCTTCATTTTGCCAATCTAGATTTTTGATTCCTAGACCTCCTTCTTCTTTAGGCCTACATTTTTTTTCCCAACTGATTAAAGCTGCCTTCTTTTTTTCTTCTAAGCCATTCCAAAAGAAGTTCCATAATTTCTTTTCAATTTCCCTGTTCTTATTCTTTGATAGTTGTGACCACGAAAGTTGATAGGTGGGAATGATTGATAATAAAACTTTAATTTTTGTTGCTCTCTTGGCCTTAGTCAACCATCTACCTTTCCAAGCCTTGGTTTGATTGTCAAATTTTCCTAAAGTTTGATCCCATCCTGGCCTATTCTTATTGCCTTTATCCAAGAATATTCCTAGATATTTAAATGGAAAGGTGCCCTTTTAAATCCTAGTTTATTGCATATAGATTCTTCTCTTTCAGTTGATGTGTTTAAGAAGAAGATTTATGATTTCTTTGCATTAATTATTTGGTTCGAGGCTTTCGTGTAAGTTTCTAGGATTTTTTGTATGTGTTCTGCCTCCTTCTTTGTACTAACTCCGGCTAATATTGTGTCATCAGCAAATTGTTGACGCGTAGTATTTTCCACATTGTTGGTGACCTTTATTCCTTTAATTTTGTTGTGAAGTTGCACTATTTTGATTGCCCTTCCAAAATATTTTTCCATGATGATAAAGAGAAATGGGGATATGGGGTCTCCTTGTCGGACCCCCCCAAAAATGCTAAGGAATCCTTCTGGAGTTCTGTTGATAAGTAGAGAGATTTTTGGGGTGGATATACATTGAAAGATGATGTTTATCCATTGTTTAGAAAACCTGAAGGCTTTGAGAGTTTTGCATAGGAATCTCTAGTCTACTTTGTCATAAGCTTTTTGTATGTCTAACTTTAATAACATGCATGCTTCTTTATTTTTGTTTGCTGAGTGGATTGTTTCTTGGATGATAGAGATACCATCTAGGATGGATCTACCTGGTGCAAATCCTATTTGTTCTTCTGACATTAATTTGGGGAGATGTTTTTTTGAGGCAGTTAGCTAGAGCTTTTGAAAACATTTTATATATAGTATTGCATAATGCAATAGGTCTAAAGTCGCTAGGTTCTTTGCTTTTGTTTTTCTTGGGTATAAGCATTAGGAAGGTTGTTATTAATTTCTGATAATAGGGACCCTCCATTACTAGAGGCTTCCAGTACTTTCCATAAATCTTCTCCTAAAATATCCCAACATTTTTGGAAGAAGAATGCTTGGAATCCATTAGGTCCTGGTGATTTATCTGGGTTAATGTTGAAGAGGGCCATTTTGATTTCTTGTATTGTAAAAGGCTTATTTAAAGTTTTATTGTCTTCTACTGTAATCAACTCAGGTATAGTTTTTAACATTTCTTCTTGATTAGATCTATTGGAAGTATCATAATTATTGAGTATATCTTTAAAATAGTCAACACAAATTTCTGCTATTTTGTCTTGATTTTCTGTAGAGTTACGTTGCAAATGTTCAATTTTTAATATATTGTTGCATGCTCTATTATATAGTGTGCTATTATGGAAGAATTTTGTGTTACGATCTCCTTTTGTTAGCCATTTTTCTTTGGATTTTTGCTTCCACTAAATCTCTTCTTTTGCTAGAATTTCTTCCTGTTTTAGAAGGTATTCTTTTTCTGGTTGATATGTTTCATTATTCATTCCTTTTTTGATAATTTCTTTTTTTAATTTTTCCAATTTCTCTTCTATTTCTAATTTTTCTTTAAATATGTTTTAAAATTGTATTTTGTTCCATTTTAATATCTTTATTGTATTTTGTTCCATTTTAATATCTTTTCTTTTATGCTTTTTAATTTAGATACAAAATAAAACATTTTAGATCCTTGAAAGTATTCCTCTTGCCACCACTTTTTTATCTGTTCCATAAAAGTCTTATCTGTAAACCACGTCTTTTCACATTTGAATGAGTTCCTGTTGGGTTTTGCCTATTCTCTAATTTCCATTTTTACTAGGAAGTGATCTGATCTTGCCATTGGAATAATTTTTGTATTGATCTCTCCGCCCATTCCACTTTAGTAAGCATTTCTTGCTAGGAGAATTTAGGCCCTCAACATTCCATGTGTTGATTTTCATTGTTCCTTGGGAAGGCTCTTCCCCTTCCCACCTTATAGGATTTCAAAGATCTTACTTTGTTCCTTTTCTTGTCTTGCAGCCTCCCTTAATTCTTTTAGTGATTCTTCCTCTCTTTTTTTTGGGTTTTCCCCAATTAGGTGTTTTTAACCCTTCTTGATTTATTGCTATACCTATATTTTCCAAGTTTAGTTGCTTGTTTACTTTCCCCGCTATATTTGATTCCTCTATTCTTTGATTATCTTCTAGTAATATTTCCTTGAGTAGTAATTTATTCATTTGGTAGTCTTTTGCTTCTAGGGTTTTCTCCTCTTCTCTGTCTCTTTTCCTCGATTCCATTTTCCCAAATGGGACTTTCCATCATAACTCCAAAGTCATTTCATATTGATTGTTCTTCTCTCTGATTTTCCTGTCTTTTTTCTTGCATACAGGTTTGCTCTCCAACTTGCTCTGTTTCTGATATTATTTTGCTTATTTCTATTTTTTTCCCTCTTTCTTCATTATTTTGGTCAAACATGTCCTTACCATTGCCTGGAGTCTGCCAGAATTTGTAACTCTTCTTTTTTTCTTTTTTCCCGATTGTGATGTTACTCCAATGAGCTGAATCTATTGGTAGAAAATTTAGTTTATGTTCTACCCTTTCCAGTATTTGGGCTTCTTCTTGATTCCTTTCTCACTCAGGTTCTATTTTTCTATAGTTATTATGTTTTGACTATTCCTTACCAAGCTTAGCCTCCTGTGCTGCTGATATCTCTTCTTTTATTCATTTACTTTGAGTGTTTCCTCTGTTATTTGATGCCTTCTTTGTGTCTATTATCAACATTTTTTTACCTTTATGTTCTGTATGTACAGCTTCTACTAAAACACATTGATCTACCAGATCATTCTATTATAGCAAAATCTCATGTGAGAGCTTCTTTATTTTTTTAATATTGAGTTCCATTTCTTCTATTGATTCCTTCTCCATTTGGCAATCTTTACACTTTTTAAATTTCTCTAGCAAATGTTGATAGCTTGTATTTGTTATCCATCCACTTTCCTCCTTTTCTTCTCTTTCCAATCTTACCTGTTGAAGCTCCTTGATTGTCTCTATATTTCCCATGGTTTGATTGTTTTCTTTATTTAGTGTACTTTTTGCCTTATTTTCCTCTATTTTTTGTCCTTTCTTTTTCTTGCCTTGTGGCTTTCTTTTAGATTGTTCTTGATATGACTATTTTTAAAGTTTGTACCCTTTATTTTATCAATTTCTCCTGTATATTCAAAAAATGTTGTTGTATATCGGTCTGTTTGTTATGATTTTCCTTTTTATTACGTTGCTTAGTTCTATTTTTACTAAGACTCTAATTTTGCTAGATTTATTTTTGCTATCTTCAAATCCTATGAGGGTTCTTAATGATTCGGCTATTCTTTTGATAATGTTATATTCATTTAGTTCCACTGGCATGTTTGTGCATTCCATCCATTCGATTGATTGTTTATTTTTATTTTGATTTTCATTGAAGTTAGGTTGCCATTCTATGAATTTAGTCTGATCTCCCTTATAAAAATAGTTTGATAATTCTAATAATTCATATTTAGATTCTATATCTTGGCATTGTATGAACCAATAATTATTAACATAGGGGGGGGTTATGTTACTTACCTTCTTACCACACCTCTTGGCTAGGTTCCGCACCAACTTACTTCTAAATTTCATTGGCCCATTCCAGTGCACATAAAAACCTTTCTCAGCGCATTCCCTCCATTTTGCTTCGCTATGGAAATTGCTGATGATTATTGTGTCAATGTTCTTGATTTCGATTAAGTGCATAAAATTAGGGTTTCTTCTTTTGTTTGGATTGTATGCTTCATGATGCTTCTTTCAATGTGGGGGATGTATACGCCCCTAGTTGATGGATTGCCTTCCTTTTCTGGATGATTTTTAAGAATACCGACATAAGATTCATGTTTTCCAATTTGTGCCCAAGTTCTGTCAGATGATGAACTTATTGGAATATTGTTGGGTACAAAAATTAATTTGAGATGATCTCCTTGTTTTTTGTGATTGAAGATCCCCGAATGAGGGTTTTGCTCTTTGTTGTTAGAATATTTTGTTTTAATGAAGAAGTCATTTTGATTCCGCATGCATTGATCTGTTTCGTCTCTCCTGTTATATGTTGATATGCGCCTTCTTTGCTTCCTCCTCTTTGTACAATCTGCCATCCATTTTCATTTTTGCTGTTTTAAATTTTGTTGATGGCTACATTTCATTTCGTATGGAGTCGTATAAAAATTTCAAAGCTATGTGCATTTGATTTGTTGATTTGTTATGCATACTGATTTGAGGAAATAATTTCAAAATGGTTTCTTGTTAACAAAGTGCCGTCCTCCTCATTTTGATGTTGTTTTACATAATGGAGAGAGGCATATTTGTTTTCAGGTCTACGATTTTTTATTGTTTTCTTCAGGTTATTCACACATTTCATTATTTTTGTAGAGCGTTCGTCAATTGCTATGCTCAAATTTGTCTTATCAATCATCTTTCATCATCAATTTTTGGTGAATCACTGTTGCACTTCAAATCTACAATTTACTGCCTCCATAATATTCTTTTGAACCCAATTTGTGTTTTTTTTTTAAAGTACTTTTTTATGAGTAGTAACTTTATTTCATATTATTAAATTATAGTTAAGAGTTTAATTAATTTTTAGTCTAAAAAATAAAATAAAAATCTAACTCATTTAAATAACATAACAATCAATATTCTTTTTAAAAAAAAAAATTAAAAAACTTAGAAAAACTATTATTATTATTTTTTTAATATTGTTAACCCCAATTAGGGGCTTATTGCACAAGGGTGGCCTAGGGTTGCCCACGACAGCCAATGGGTTGCTGCGACAACACTAATGGTCGTTGTTGGGGGTGGAGCTTGGGACCCCCTACTTCTCGATCAAGTTTTTTCAATATTATATTTTTTTAATAAAAGTTTTACAATAGGTCTCCCTTGCAAAATTCATTGTACGATCCGTGAGGAACAATACAAATATTACCTAAGTATATTTCATTTACTGTGGTATATATATATATATATATATATATATATATATATATATATATATATATATATATATATATATATATATATATATATATATATAAATATAAAATATTTATGCTTACAAATCTAACAAAGGCAATAATTTCAATTGCTCAAATTTTTATTAAATCAAATTTGGTAAATTTTGTTTTGTTTCCAAAACCCTAGCTATCTATTTGTTTATCCAATTTTGATCTCTCACCATTGGGTTTTCAATTCCAAGTTTTCATAGATGTTTTCAAAATACGAACCATCGATCTCTCTATAATAGTTTCAAATTTCATCTACTGATTTTACGAAAATAAATTCAATGTGAATTTTAACAGAACATCTATAGTAAAAATTTCCATTTCCCACAGGCACGACAAAGACAAAAGTTTTGAGAGAATTTCTAAATGGGTTTCTACAAAATCCTACCTTAATCTGATGCTAAACAACCAGTGAATCCTTGTGCCCATGAATTCTTGTCTCCAAAAGCCCACAAAGAAATTCTTGCCTACAAATTCTCAAGTTGCTCCTCTAAACTTGTGTGCAAAGAAATGATCCAATTACCAATTAAAAGATCTCTAGCCCTAGTTAAGGTTTCTGTTTTCCAAATCTCATCTCAATTAAATCATTTTCTTTTTATTTTATTTTAGTTAACATGACAATTTTTTGTTTTGTTTTTTGTTTTGTTTTTATCAATAAATGGTTGTAGCCTTGATTAATTTTATTAATTAAAAATTAAAAGTACAAGCAGTCCACCATTCTGATGGGCACTGGTAGGAAAGAACAGGGAAAGAATACCTCCAATCTTGCCCAGGACCGAAGTCCTATATTATACATTGATAAAAGGGGCATACCCCAGTTTATTACATCATAATGAGAGTCAAAATGTAATGTCAAAACCTTCTGATGTATCTCAAAATATCTTTATGGCATTGACTACTAAGTCCCTGTACTAAGAGCAACACCAATAACCAGCAAAAATGTTAAAGGTTAGTGAAAAAATAATTAACCATATCTAAAATTGGAATCTAGGGGAGCCAACTCCAAGAGATAGCAAATATTAATGAATTATTAATATTTTAAACAAAAAATGTGAGATTGATAAAGTTATCAAATCTGGACCTCGGGGTGAATCGAATTGAAAACGTGTTACTCAACCACTATAATATGTGATAAACCGATAATCTATGTGAAGATCATGTGTCATCTCACTAAAATTGGGGGTGCCACTAATTCAAACGATAGGAGCTCAAATTGAATAACCAAAATAATAATGGTATCCAAAAAATTGCAAATGAGAACCAGATCTTGAGGCTTGCATTTAGTTAAAAAACTATCTTCATTTATACTGAAGTCGTTATATATAATATTAAAGACTTTTGCAAAGTACATTCAAAGATGATAGTGAAAAAAGTGTCTTGCAACCTACTCTTCGATCATAGTATTAAGGTAGAAAACTATTAACATGGAGGGAACCTGTAAGAAAATATATACTAAAAACTATACTATTGGGTCGATTTCTACTACAAAAGTGACCCATCTACTACAGAAAATTCTAAATTTTCTTAAAAACCATGATAATTTCTAAGGCCTCAAGCAGATTTCTGGCCTTTGAGCCTGGGGGAAATTCATATGTTGACCTTCCTCTACTTGATTTTTCATAGTTGGGCAGGCAAAATTCCACATCCTCCAGGTTGGATAGATCAGCATCTGAATGAATATATGCATCAAAATCCCTAAGATAATTGGTGAGCCAGTCCCAGCTTGGGTCTTCGATGATACCTCTCCACCTTAGCAGGAAATTGATACTAGCCTCCATTTTCGACCACTCGCTAAAAAATTGGATGTTATCCCTTATGACCTAATAAGGACACCTTGGGCATCTAGCAAGTTCTGAGCTATCCACTTCAAGCTCCATGTATGCCTTAGGGAGAGGAATCTAAAGTCTTGCATCAATGTTGGCTACCACGGTTTCTAGCCCAATTAACTAGTAGGGGTCAAAGATGTTATATGTAAACCGGATAATATCCCATTTCTCCACTCCAGCCCTAGCTAAACACCCTACCTAGAGCCCAATGATGTCACTATTTTTCCTCCATGAGTACTCGTAGTTAAAAACCCCTTCTCCCAATGCTCGACTAACTGCAACTTGGCTCATGACGTCAATAGGTTGAAGTAGCCTATTCCATCTTTCCTGTTTGATTGAACTATAGAATGCCATCATTCAATTTTCAAAAGCATGGAAAAGGAAAATGTTTGTATCCATGGAGGACCAAAATGCAATCCATAGGCTAGACCTAAACTGATACCAATCGCAATCAAGTCTGAACTAAAGAAAATGCCCAAAATACACGATTTAAATAAACAAGGGAGAAGGGTCTAGAGACCTTAATAAAGACGATGACGTCCTAATGAATGTCAAAGCTCCTCACAAAAACATCATGCCGAAGATTGTTTAACTCGAGTGAGAGATTTTCCTCAGAATCAGGTACTAAGCCTAATTCATCATTAATAAGTTCTCACACAAGAAATAAAGTAGCTATGATTAAAGCCACTTTCATCAATAATTTATAGGATATGATTAAATGATAATGAATTAAGTCCATCAGTTCCTATATTAGCTAAAGTGTCAGCCTCCTTTCTGCCTTCTTTGTAAATATGCAAAAACCTTACTTCGTCAAATTTAGAGAGTGATTCGATGATTGATTCAAGTTTAGAATTTAATATCTAGTTTGGAGTTTCTCCTTTCCTGAGTGCATTAATAATAATCTGGGAATCCCCTTCAATCATAATCTTTTTAATTTTTAGTTTTATACATAGATTAATTCCTTCTTCTACTGCTTCAAGTTCTGCAATATTATTCGATGCCATTTCCAGAGATTTGGATCTTTTAACTAGCCAATTATCTGATTCATCCCTTATGATACATCCTATAATTGCCTTACCCAGATTTCCTCTCAAGGCCCCATCAAAATTTAATTTCTTCCATCTTGGTGTTTGGGGTTCCCATTTACATATTTGTCTGGCTAGATTGTTTTTCTTTTTATAATGGGGGGGGGGGGGGGGGGGGGGCGCGCGTTAATTAGCAAGGGCCACAATTTTTTGATCTCTGCATCCCATTTAGAGAATGATCCTTCTTCTCTAGGTCTTTTTCTAAGGTCACTATTCATAACTTCCGTAATAGCCACTTCAATTTTTACAAAGAGAGCTTGCTCAGAGAGGCTTTAATTTTGGAAGATGCGACAATTTATTTCTTTCCAAATTTCCCATGTTATGATTGTTGGGGAGATGGTCCATAGTTTTCTGTATACTTTATTTCAAGCCTCTTTCGGCCATCCCAGTAGATGATCTATCCATTTGCCTGAAAATGGGGCAGTCTAGTTTAATTTGCCTTGGAGCCACTTCCAACATTTCTAAGAAAAATTGCACCCATAAAGGAGATGTTTTGCATTTTCTTCATGTTCTTTGCATAATATGCATCTAGAAGGGCCTTCAAAGCCCATTTTTTTAATCCTATCTTCTGTCAGTATTCTCATTTGCATAGTAGCCTAGAGGAACATACCTACTTTAGGAAGTCCTACTAGGTCCCAACATAGATTGATTGGGAGGGTATTAGCTTCACATCTCTGTGAGTTTGTAATCCTTCTATATCCTTCTTTGACTTTATACATTCCATCCTTTGATGTAGCCTAGATTAGTTTGTCCTCCTTATTTTTAATAGAAGTTGGTTAATTCTTTAGAATGCTTTCAAGTTTTTCTCTATCTCCTTGGTTAAGTCCGCAATTAGAGAAGGATTTCCATTTCCATATCCTACCTGTGTCAGATTCAGCTTCCTCTAAGTAATCTTTCACCTTTGTTCCCCATATTATTTTGAGGTGAGTATTTGCTTCTAGTGTTAGGTCCGAATAGATCAAGGGGAGGTATCCATTCCAGGAGTCTTCATAGAATAGAGCATTATCACCTTTCCCTATATCCCATGTAAGGTATTTGGAAATTAGATTTCTAGAATTGATGAGAAAATTCCAATCGGCAGAGCGTTTAGGAGGGTTTTTAACTCTAAATAGAGATGTGCAATCCTTGGGGTTGAGATATTTGTTGAATAGGATTTTGGCCCATTTCCTATCCCTTTCATGATACAATCTCCAAACTTGTTTAGCACCAAGAGCTTCATTCTGCCATTCTAGATTTTTGATTCCTAGTCCCCCAGTAGTTTTAGGTTTACAAATTTTGCTCCAACTGATTAATGTCACTTTTTTCTTATCCTCCAGACCATTCCAGAAGAAGTAACACAACTTCTTTTCCATTTTTAGATTAATATTTTTTGGCAAATGTAAATAAGAGAGTTGGTATGTTGGAATTGCCGATAAAACTGCTTTAATCTTAGCAGTCCTCCTAGCTTTTGTTAACCATCTTCCCTTCAATGATTCTGTTTGACTATCAATTTTTCTGAGGATGTGTTCCCAACTAGGGTTGGTCTTGTTGCTCTTGTCAAGATATATTCCTAAATACTTGAAAGGAAAATTGCCCTTTTTAAACCCTAGTTTATTACATATTTGATCTTCTATATCTTTGGCTATATTTAAGAAGAAGATTTCTAATTTCTCGGCATTTACCATTTGCCCTGATGCTTTAGTGTATGTCTCTAGGATATGTTGAAATTGATTCACCTCATTTAAGGTGTTGACGCTTGAATTAATATGACAATGTTATCCTTCCTAAAGTTTTCCATTTTAGTTATTAATTTAATTAATTCCCTTGGATGTCTAATTAAACTTAAAGTCATGAGGTAAACCATACAATCAAAGAAACTTGATAGCCATACAAAGCATAAGAATCAAACTCAAGGCTTAAGTCATCAAATTCATGTCACCTTGACGAATTTAGAAGGGTGGAGTAATAAGATAATTTTCCTTTACCATAGGAAAAAATGGCTCGAGGTTGGGATTTGGACTTGGAAACTATCTCCCCTCTTGTTCCATTGAAATATTGCAAAAGGGTACGCTCATCCTAGCAATTTAGGAAAGTTGATGCCCGATACTTGCAACACATATACAAGTCGAGCATGTACATATGCATATATATAACTAAATGAAGAAGACAATGTTGGGGAGTGGTAAATTGTGTAGATCCTGAGTAGTAGGTGACTACAACTCCCTCCCTCAACCACATTAGTCATGAAAAACATAAAAGTAAAACAAACACGCACACCATACACATGTAAGTATGGGGTAAGTATCCATAGTCAATATAAAACATCATCATAGTCTTAACTATAATCATTATATAAAAGGAATTTAAACATTACAACATGAGTAATCATGAATCATAGTAACACATAAATATCCCAAGTATGAAGTATCTCATCAATATATATATATATATATATATATATATATATATATATATATATATATATATATATATATATATATATAAGGAAATCATGAGGATAGTATCAACCTATTTGGGTAACCAATCACCACTACATTAAATAACATAACATGAAAATTGTGTTGAAAGATTAGTGAGATTGTTGGAAGATTGGTTTGATGATGATATGTTACATTCATGACTGAGTTTGTCATTGATGTCAACATAGCTTGTTTGATGTCTTTTGTGGTATCTAACAGAAGAATATCAGAAAGAACAAACTGATATGGATGGCTAGTTAAGCATAATAACCACCCGAGGTTATGGGATACACTTTTGAGTATTTGGCATGTGTAGTTAATGTCAAAAGTAGAAAGGATATGTCTAGAAGAAGTTATGTAAGTTTTGGTGATATATGTTCTAAGATAGATTTTACAGAGGCATGTTTTGGTAAACTTGTTATATCTCTTAGCAGAGTTGATATCTTGAGGATCAAGGTTGAGAACATGGAGAAGAAATGTTGAGGATGACGTGGCTAAGCTCCCTTATAATAGTATTATGTGTACAAAAAGTTATTCAAGTTGCAAGGAAGAAGATTTGTGTTATCGCTAAGTGTAACGTGTTCTTAATGTGGTCCTATAATAATTAATTGAGGAGTAACAACTGACTCAAGGAATTGTTTAATGGACTTGGTATAAAGGAAGGATATTTTCCTTTATCATGGTATGAATATATGCAAATTGTGAATGTTTAGAAATTAGTAGAAAGTGTGGAATGCAAAATTGAGTAGAGTAGTGCAGAAGTAAAAGGAAACTTCATTGCCGAGGTTTTGTTGAGTGATTCAAGGTTTGGTATTTGGATCCGAGGTTCGTGACCTAGTCTACAAGGTTTGACAATAATTGGTCTGGTTGACAAGACAAAGGAAAGAACAAGGAAAGAAGGAAATAACAGTAAATTACTTGTTTTGAGTAGTGAGCTCTTCTTGTAATTGAAATTGCATGTTCGGGTAGTGGGCTCTTCTTGCATTCATTGTACTACAACTCCTAATAGGGTTGGAATCTCCTAACAAGGATGACTCATTGTACTAAATGTTGTAATAGACTCCTAACAGGGTCCATCCTCTAACAAGGAATATTTATATTAGTACATCATCTTGTGGGCATCATTCCTATTGAGGTTTTCCCTCTGATCAAGGGTTTCCCTAGTCAACATATTTGGTGTAATTGTCTATGTGCATCTTCGTATGGTTGCTATTTACTTTGGTTGAATGGTTAAGTTTGTTTGAAGAATATTCTTGTTTTAATTGTTGGATAACTGATTCACCCCCCCCCAGTTATCTCGGTGGACTATTATTTCTAACAATTGGTATCAAAGCCTTAGGTCCTTAAAGAAAAAGTTTAATAGCTTTGGGAGATCCATGGTGAACATGTCTAGGAAAGATAGTCTAAAGTTTGATGGAACAAATTATGATAACTAGAAAGAAAAGATGAAGATACATTTGTTGTGTATGGGTCCAGGATATTAGATCTTGACAAAGACAACAAAGACAATCATTGAAGAAAAGGACTTGGAAACTTGCACTGAAGTAGAAATAGATCTTTTTATTTGTGACATGAGAGCTAGAGAAGCACTATAGACTACACTTCTTGAAATTGAGTACAATCATGTAAAATCACTTGCTACTTCACATTTGATTTGGAAATCTTTGGAAAGCAGTTTTGAAGATGATGAACACTCTAAGAAGTTAAGGCTACAAAATTGAATTTGTGCATTTCAAGATGCCAAAATGATGGAAGATAAATCTGTAAGAACATATATAGGTAGCATATCATAAATTACTGTAGGTATTAAAGCTCAAGGAGGAACCAAGGATGATGATGAATTTATGGAAGATATTGAAGAATCTAACACCACCATTCAAATCAGCAGTTCAGATGATACAGTTGTTGATATCATGCACCAAGGATTTCATAAAGGAAACATTGCTTGGAAGACTTGAAGTAGTTGACAATGAACTGAGATAGTCCAAAGAATTGACCATAACAAAGACAACTTTTAGTGCCTTAAGTATTTGACGTAACTTATCAAGGAGCACAAGTTCTAGAGGAGGTTTTGCAAGTAGTAGTAGATCCGAAGAAGACAAAAAGATTGATGAAGTAGTAGCTCTTCTGGTAAGATGAGAAAAAGGAGGTAAGAAAATCTTTAGATGTTGGATGTGTGATGAATATGGTCATTATGCATCTAAGTGTCCTAAAAGGGAGAAAAATAATAAGGGAAATCATAAGCCTAGAAAAGATAGAGATTGTTTGTGTGCAAATGAAGATTATGATTCTGATGAACAAGCATTGAGTGCTAGTGATTACAAAATTGCATTTCTGGCAATTAAAGAAGAAATTCTAGAGAAGGTAGCTTTGGTATCATAGGTTAAGAAGAAATCTAATTGGATAATTGACAATGGTTGTTCACATCATATGACTGGTGACATAAACAAGTTTGTTGAATTCAAAAGTCAGGATGGAGGAATCGTCAGAGTTGGAGATAATGTAGCATGCCAAGTAAAAGGTATTAGATCTATAACTCTTGATGTTAAAACTAATACTGAGGATGTATACTTTGTTGATGGTTTAAAGAACAATCTTTTGAGTGTTGGACAACTAGTAGACAAAGGTTATTAGTTGAAATTCTTAGAAAAAGACATGCATGATTAGAGATAAAGATGGAAAAGTAATTGGAATAGGAACCAGATCTAGAGGTAATGTATTTCAGTTGAATCCTACTAAAATGACATGGTTCATTGCAATGATAGATGATAGTTGGTTATGGCATAAGAGATTCCATCATATGAACTTTGATAGTATTGTGAGGACAAGTAGAATGTTTGCTATTAGAGATTTGCCTAAGATTGTAAAGTATACTAACACAATTTGCAAGGAGTGTGTTTTGGCAAAACATAATAGAAATTCTTTTCTCAGCAAAAGGTTTACCACTATAGTGAAGTTGGAAATTATACACACAGATCTCAGCGGCCCTACAAAGACTAGAGGATTCTATGGTGAAAGGTATTTTATGATTCTAGTTGATGATTTTTCTAGAATGATGTGGGTTACATTCCTTAAAGAGAAATATGAGGCATTTGACAAGTTCAAGATATTCAAGAATAGAGTTGAGAATGAATCTAGTATGAAGATTAAATGTTTAAGATTAAATAGAGGAGGAGAATTTACTTCAAATGAGTTTAACATGTTTTGTGAAGAAAATGAAATAAAAGATAACTATTAGCTCTGAGAACCCCTGAATAGAATGACTTTGTAGAGAGAAGGAACAAGTCTATTACAGAACCTGCAAGAGCCATGTTAGCAGAGAATGATGTATCCAAGGAATTTTAGAGAGATGCTATGAATACAATAGTCTACACTATGAACTGAGTACAAGTTAGGAAGGACACACACAAGACACCTTATGAATTATGGTTTGGTCACTCATCTACAGTTAAGTATTTTAGAATATTTGGAAGTAAGTGTTACATAAAGAGAGACAATGATATTGGTAAGTTTGATGCTAGAAGTGATGAAGGTATGTTTCTTGGTAATTCATTGAAAAGCAACGCTTATAGATGTTATAATTAGAGAACTAAGACTATCATGGAAAGTGCAAATGTAAGAATTGATGAAAAGTTCAAAATATAAGAAAGAATAGTTGATTACAATTCAGATGATGATGTTGTTACTAAGCCAAGGAATGATGAGACATTTCTTGAGACTAACTATGATTTGTAGAACAAAGGAGAGCCAAGTTAGGGACAAAGCTTGGAACCTTCAATAGAAACAAGAGTTGAGATAGCAACTCCTACTTTAGGAAAGAACATGATAAAAAATCACCCATATGGACAGATCATCACAAGCAAAGGCAAAGGTGTGATGACAAGAAGTAGAGTGAATGAAGAACTATGTTTGATATCTCAAGTTGAATCGAATAATGTAGATGAAGCATGTAAAGATGACTACTAGAAAAAAGCTATGAAAGAGGAATTGGGTCTGATAGAAAAGAATGGAACATGGGAATTGGTCCCTAGACCAGCAGGCAAGAATGTGATAGGAACCAAATGGGTATTCAGGAACAAGATGAATGAACAAGGAGAAGTTGTAAGAAATAAAGCAAGATTGGTATGTAAAGGTTATTCATAGCAAGAAGGAATAGATTATGAGGAGACTTATGCTCTAGTGGCTAGAATAGAAGTAGTAAGATTATTTTTAGCCTATGCAACACAAAAGAAATTTAAAGTATATCAGATGGATGTCAAGTCAGAATTTTTGAATGGAGAACTTGAAGAAGAGGTATACATTGAGTTGCCTGAAGGATATCCTTTGAAAAATGATAAGGATATTGTATGCAAATTGAGGAAAGTATTATATGGATTAAAGCAAGCACCTAGAACCTGGTAGCAAGGTTAGACAAGCATTTGACAAAGCTCAGATATAGCAAAGGTATGGCAGATAGAAATCTATATTGGAAAGAAAATGATGATGGTTTGATGATTTTGGTAATATTTGTTGATGACATTATATTTGGAGGTATTGATGAAGAAAGCAAAATTTTTGTAGAAAAAATGAAGAAAGAATTTGAAATGAGTATGATAGGAGAAATGAAATATTTCCTAGGATTGCAAATAGTACAGAATAGAGAAGGAATCTTTATTTCTCAAACTAAGTACTTAAAGGACTTACTAAAAAGGTTTGGTTTGGAAACATGTAAACCTGTTGGAACACCTATGGCAATTGGACACAAGTTATCTACAAAGGATGAGTCACCTATTTTTGAGCAAAAAAAGTACATATCTATGATCAGAGGATTGCAATATCTGACTCACACAATGTCGAATATAGAAAATGCAATTGGAATTGTTGCAAGATTCCAAGCTAATCCCAGAGAAGCACACTATGTAGCAATAAAAAGGATATTTAGATAGCTAAAAAGGACTTCTAAATTTGGATTATGGTATGAAAAATCTAATGATTTTACTCTAAGTTCTTATATTAATGTAGATTGGGAAGGCAGTATGGATGACAGAAAAAGCACCAGTGGAGGAGCCTTCTTTCTTGGAGGAAGATTTGTTTCTTGGTTAATCAAGAAGTGGGATTGTACATCTCAAAGTACAACAGAAGCAAAGTATGTTGCAACAAAAAATAATTGCAATCAAGTTATTTGGATGAAATAGATGCTGAATGATATAAGGATAGAAATCAATGAACCTATTGTTATATATTGTGACAACACAAGCACGATAAATATGTCTAAGAATCCAGTATTGCATTCGAAGACTAAGAACATTTCTATTAAGTATCACATGTTGAGAGAAAAAGTTACATAAAAAGAAATTAGATTGAAGTATGTGAGCACAAAAGAGTAGATTGCATATATATTCACTAAACCTCTTCCCAAATAAACTTTTGAGTATTTGTGAGGTATGCTTGGGGTTATGCCCCTTCCTATATCAAAGTAGAAGATGCAAGAATGCATCAGTCCATTGTAACTAAGCACCATTGTTTTTTTGGATTAGATGCTAATGCTTCCTATATGGGGGAGTATTTGTGATAGATAGAGTCATCTAGGAATCTTACTTGATATTGTTGTAAACAACATCTTTTGATATTTGGGATAGTAAGTTGTTGCAGAGTTTGATGTAGAGATGTTGGTTGCTGAAACCTTTGGCATTGATGTCAATGGGGGAGAAGTTTGGCATGAAAAAAATCATACTATGGGGGAGAGTTTGGCATCATACTATGGGGAGAATTATTACATGGACACATTATGGTAAGAAGATGTTCAACATGAGTACAATATTATGGTATTAACAATGGGGGAGAACCATTGAGGTAAATGAAGCATGAAGCAAGATTTGATTGATTTGAAGACTGCTTATCTTTTGTTGGTATTTTTGGAACTAGATTTTTTTTTATCTATGTTGTCATCAATGCCAAAGGGGGATATTGTTGGAAGATTGGTGAGATTGTTGGAAGATTGGTTTGATGATGATATGTTACATTCATTCATGACTGAGTTTGTCATTGATGTCAACATAGCATGTTTGATGTCTTTTGTGGTATCTAACAGAAGAACAACAGAAAGATCAAGTTGATATGGATGGCTAGTTGAGCATGATAACCACCCAAGGTTATGGGATACACTTCTGAGTATTTGGCATATGTAGTTAACATCAGAAGTAGAAAGGATAAGTCTAGAAGAAGTTATGTAAGTTTTGGTGATATTTGTTCTAAGATAGAGTTTACAGAGGCATGTTTTGGTAAACTTGTTATATCTCTTAGCAGAGTTGATATCTTGAGGATTGAGGTTGAGAAAATGGAGAATAAATGTTGAGGATCACATGGCTAAGCTTGCTTGTAATAATATTATGTATACAAAAAGTTATTCAAGTTGCAAGGCAGAAGATTTGTGTTATCACTAAGTGTAACATGTTCTTAATGTGGTACTATAATAATTAATTGAGAAGGACTAATAGCCGACTCAAGAAATTGTTTAATGGACTTGGTATGAAGGAAGGGTATTTTCCTTTATCATGGTATGGATATATGCAAATTGTGAATGTTTAGAAAGAAGCATAATGCAAAATTGAGCAGAGTAGTGTGAAGTGAAGGAAACTTCATTTTTGAGGTTTTGCTAAGTGATCTAAGGTTTGGTATTTGGATATGAGGTTTGTGAACTAGCCTACAAGGTTTGACAGTGATTGGTCTGGTTAACAAGACAAAGGAAAGAACAAGGGAAGAAGGAAATAATAGTAAATTACTTGTTTTGAACAATGAGCTCTTCTTGTAGTTGAAATTGCATGTTTGGGTAGTGGGCTCTTCTTGCATACATTATACTACAACTCCTAATAGGGTTGGAATCTCCTAACAGGGATTCACAGTCTCCTAACAGGGATTCAAAGTCTCCTAACAGGGATTCATTGTACTAAATGTTGTAATAGACTCTTAACAGGGTCCATCCTCTAATAAGGAATATTTATATTAGTACATCATCTTGTGGGCATCATTCCCACTGGGGTTTCCCCTCTGATTAAGGGTTTCCCTAGTCAACATATCTGGTGTAATTATCTATGTGCATCTTTGTATGGTTGATGTTTACTTTGGTTGAAGACCAAAAATAATTGGTGCTACCATATCACAAAATCCAAGCAGAGAACAACAAGATACAAGTACAAATAACAATACATGTACAACATAACATATAAAAACAAATAGAAGAAGTAAGATACAAATTGAAGAATGATATGAAATTTCAATTCCTTTAATACCTTGCACCAAAAAAGTAACAAGGGTCATCTACAAAAATCTAAACAAACATCAAGAAAACACAATATGGGAGAAGCACATCACAATATAAAAATACATAGAAAGCTACTACGCTAGAGCACTCATTTCAAGCATGTTTCCCTCCTACTCTATCTTAGTCAATAGTAATAAGAGAATGTGAATAACTTGCAAGAGGAGCTATGTCCAACATAATAGGAACAATAGCTAAATATAAAGAAGGACCCTTAGGAGAGTCATTGAGGTTAGAAGTAGATGCAAGCATAAATTTCATAGAAAGAATGTTAGATCAATCACCATCAAGATCAATAATCTAATGTTCATCATCATCTAAAGTATCTTCTTCATCAAGATCAATAGAAATATAACCCAAAATAGAATTATCAGGTCTATTTATCTCATTAGTATGATTAACTTCCTTTACAAACATGGGCTGATGAGAAGCATTCATACAGGCTTTATCACAAGCATGATGGTTCTTTCAATGTTCACAGGCATGTTGATTACACTTAGTTTTATTAGAGATTTTTTGATAAGATGAATGAATATCTGCAACCATAGGTTCCTTACCTTTTGATGGAACAATGAGAGGTTGGAAACTAGAAGGATGAACCACAATAGGAGGGGGAACCACACTAAAAGAAGGATCCATACTAGAAGAAGGAACCACACAATAAGTATTAGTAGATGCAAGAGGTGGTTGACCATTAGAGATAGAAGAATTAGAAGAAATGGGCATAGAAGGTGTATAAAAAAGACCACGAGAGATATTCCTAAGCATAATTAACTCAACAATCTTTCAACATTTATGAGATTGATAAGATTGAAACATATAATCTAGATGAGTAGGAGGTATAGTAGGAATATAAGGACAAAATAAATCAAGAGTAGCATAATGTTGAGGTCTGTAAGGATGATAAAGACTATGAATGATTGTCTTAATCTCACCATCATAAGGAAATTTAATACACTAATGAATAGGGAAAGCAATGGGTTGCATGGAAGTCAACTAGGGTAATCCAAGCTACACTTACAAGTCTAAATCTGAGCATCAATTGAATCATATAAATCACAATGTTTTTTTGTTAGCATATAAATATTCCACAGTTTTGACATTAACCATAGAGGTGGGACCAATAAGACATCCATAAGAAGGGTGTTTAGCAATTCAAGTAGTAATATAAAGAGGACCATTAGGAGCCTTGAAAATATCAACATCAATATATGAAATAGTAAGGGCTCTAGTATGCTTACGATTAGGTTTAGGTTTAGATTGATCACTCAAAGTAGAGGGAATGTCTTTCTTAGGTAGAGGTGCAGGTGGAAGTTGAACAACATGTTCCACAGTATTAGCAGTATTGTCATTTTCTCATCGTAAGGTATCATAAACAACATTAAAAGTTGGAGAAGAAAAAGAAGAATGTTGGACAATAGTATTAGTAGTGTGTCAAGGTAAAAAAAATTGTATATATTTGAAGATTTTGGTTAGGAGGTGCTATAAAATTATTTCTAGTATATCATGACTATAAATAGACAAGGCGTTAGAGTAAAGAGAATCATGAATCTTATGCTTCAAATAATAACATGCCTTAGTATTGTGGTCAGGTTGACCATGATATTCATAATAGGCCTTAGGATTAAATTATGTACTTGATTTATTAGAGGGAAGAAGTAGTTTAACATGAGGAAGTGTAATCAAAGTAGCACTAAACAACCTACCCATAATGAAATGTAAAGACTCGAAAATAGGAGCAAACTTATCATGCAACAACTACTTGTTCATCTCCTGTATCTATGGATTTATTAACCTTGAAATAGTTTTTAGGTTTCTAGAATTTATTATGATTAGGCATGGGATCACTCTTATCAATAGGTACAAGAGTCATTGGAGTGGTGCTCTCAGATTGACTCACTTGTAATTGATAACAATGAAGCGCTGCACAAAGTTGTGAAAAGGAAGTAAAATTAGTAAGAAAAATCTTATTTCTAATGTCTTTTTGTAAATTCATAATAAACATATGTTAAATATCAATATTAGACATAGAATAAGGAGTCAAGCATGCAAATTCTTAAATCTACCAATAAAATCAGTCACTTTCTCCTTAGAACCTTGTTTACAGTGCATCAAATAATTAGAGATACAAAAGAATCAATATTATTTTGATTTTTTTTGGATAAATGCATTAGCAAGTTTATGAAAGGATTCAATAGAATAAGGTGGAAAAGAGCAATACCATTGCAAATCTTAGTTACAGAAGGTGTGAGAAAACAACTTAGCAAAAAATCCTATGATCACGAGCATAGTCACTACATAGAACTTGGAAAGTCTTAAGATGAATCATAGGATCACCTTTACCATTGTAAGTGTTAAGACAAGTCATATCAACTTGTTGAGGAGTAATGTATGGATAATTCCAACATACAAAGGACCGCCCACATCACAAGTAGGAACATTAAACTTAGATTGAGTAAAGGAAGCAAGTTGGTGTTACAAAGAAGAAACAATCTGAGCAAGAATAAGGATAGTGGAATCATTAGAGGA
This sequence comes from Cupressus sempervirens, assembly GCA_028749045.1. Classification (NCBI taxonomy): domain Eukaryota; kingdom Viridiplantae; phylum Streptophyta; class Pinopsida; order Cupressales; family Cupressaceae; genus Cupressus; species Cupressus sempervirens. The sequence goes on from CM053787.1 coordinate 653,323,224, forward strand.
AATAGATGGCATAGACACATTTGATACACTAGGAAGAGTATATGAATTAGCTAGAATACAAGGAACTATAGGTGGAACACTAGGAACCATAGTAGGAGTATTAGGATAAGTGAAAGGAACACTATTATATGAAGGATGTGAAGTGGGAAATGAAATAGGTGGAACACTCACAAGAAGAGAAAGAATAGGAAGAATCTTAAGAGGATTAGAAAATTGAACATAAGTAGTCACAATAGGAGCAATATAAGTAAAAATTCTAGAGATAGGTACAAAAATAGGCAAACAAGGTTCAAGAGTAGAAATAGGAAAAGCCATTTTTAGTTTAGGGTGGCTTGAGTCAAAGGCTTAACATAAGTATGGAAAAGGTGTTTAAGACCATGAAAAAGAACATCATGCTCAACATTATAGATTACTTTACTAAGAGCATCATAAAGAACAATAATATCAATATTGTGATTTTGTTGAAGAAGGCAATTGTGCATTTTATCAATCTCATTAGCAAGTTTATCAACTTGTATAGGAGGAACCCTTAAAGTCTCATCCTCATCATGAGATGAGTGGGAAGAGTCATGATTGATAGAAGAATTAAGATCACAAGAAACCATAGGGTCACCAAGGTTCCTAAGGCAAGGAGAAGAGGAATTTGGATCAAAGAGAGCCACGAGTCTATGACTTCTCCTAACAAGAATAATATAAGTAGGGCTGAAAGTAGTAAAGCTTATACACCAAGCAAGACAAGAAGACAAAAAAGAAATACAACCTTATGATATGAAATAAATTACAAAGAACCCAATAGAATATATAAAACTTGCAAAAATAGATCACAAGATAATACAAAGAAATGCAAAGATCTAACTTGTAATAAGAAATCTAACACCAAAGAAAAGTGAAAATATCATATGTCGGGTTCACCAATTAATGTAGTCGTGGAAATGTGAATGAAGGATATGAAACCTAGGTTCATCATATAGCCACACACATTACATAACATTAGGTTTAATCCTAATTCTAAAGAACTACATGTAGAAATATTAGTGCTAAACAAACAAGGAAGGAGCACTGATACAAACTAGGTCTAGCAAGAATAAGGGAAAAGATAACTAAATCCTTGAAAACACTAGATGATATGATAAGCTAGAGCTAGATTCACGTGAATATGTTGAAAATACAAAGAATGTAGAGAACACACATTTAGAACCTATTTTTATGCTTAATGTACTCATCATAATGGATGAAAATCACTGAATCTAGGTCTAAAATTGCGCAACATATATAACCCAAAAATTGTGAAACAATAAGTCAAGGTCAAACTAGATGATCAAGGGTGACCTTGTCAGCATTGATGTTTCAGGGGTGATCCAATTAGTCCTGATGGGATGAGTGTGTCATTGATTCTAATTTTGCAATTCTAAAGAAAGCTTAAAAGAGTACTCAGATCTGCAACTTGTTTTTTGATCTGATATCTATAACGTACAATAAGAAAAGGTTTTTGTTGTGGATGTGAGGTTTTCCTTGGTCAAACTCTAGTTTTGGAATTAACCTTGAATTGAAATAGTTGACATAGCTATTGGTATTGCTAACCATTGTTGTCTATTAATGTCAACCAATTAGTCATTTACAAGGCATAGTTAGACGGTCATCACTGTGACTGAGCTACTCTATATAGGCTGAGCCATGTGCATAAGTAAGTATGTACCTAGCTCTATAGGATTCGAGTAAGTTTATTGGGTCATAGAGTATTTTTGTATATGATTCGAGCTCATCAACAAAAAAAGCAATTTTTTGAGAATACAAGTGTTGAGTTACATAGTATGTATCAAGCACAATAGAGGCCAAGCAACAACAATGCCAAGCATTAGGAAATAGTAAAATTTGAGCAACACAAAATTTATATAAAAGTTAGGAATGGAACAGAGTTTTAGGAAAAATGATTATTAGGTCATCTTGGAAAGGATATTTAATTTTTGAAGAGGCTGGTATAGAACATTTAATACTTTCAGAGGTTGTTACAAAATATTTACATGTTGTGGATCATAGATCCCTATGTTGTATGTTCCCCAATTAGGATGAAGAGGCAAAACATGGAAGCTTTTAGAAAACAGTTCACGAAACTCTTTATGTAGTGATGATATTAACCTAGATTGTGTGCCAACAAAGAAGGAGATGAAAATAGTTTATGTGTGAATAGTGCCAACAAAGAAAGAGATGAAAAGAGTTGATCAGATCAAAAGTCATTGAAGGGTTCTATTATCATCTAACAAAACAAGTGACCTAGTCATAGCAGTGAAGTGAAAGGGAAAGATAAGCAATATTAGATTAGAGGAGAGTATCAGTTAGCAAGGAGAAGACTCAAAATCAGCTTGCAGAGAAAACTGAGAGTCAAGTACTAAATTAGTTTTAATCAACTTGAATCAGGGTAAATCTCTTAGCACATCTTTGTAAATCTCCTAACAGAGTCATTACTTTTTTGTAGTTAAATCCTCTGACAAGGTGAGACCTAACAGTCTCTTAAGACTTTAACAGGACAAAATCTTCATAGGGTAGATCATATCTTATGATCAAACATTGTAACCATCACATGTTAACTTTATTATTACAGTAGTGAATATTCATGGGTGTCATCCCCACCCTAGTTTTACCTTCACCTTGGAGGGTTTCTGGGTAACAAATATTGTGTTATGTGTTTTATTTTCATGCACATGATTGATCAATTTTATATGTTACAAAATATTTACATTACTAAGTCTAGTTGCACAAGTTATTGATAGATGTGGATGAATTTGAGAAAAGTTTAAAGATTTATAGATTTTGATTCACCCCCCCTCTTGGTATCTAGTTTATCTTGTTTATTCCTCCAACAATCAACAATTGGTATCAGAGCATTGGTTCTCTGAGAGAAGCTTAATAGATTGGAGATTAGATCTTGGAGATGGAGGCATTCAAATTGGACAAGGTTATCAACAATCGGGTGATTGGCATCCAACTCATACTGTAGAAAATTTAGAAGGCAAGACAAGATCTTAAGGATTCCCTCAAAAGGAGAAAATAAATTTCCATCGAGATAAAACAATATTCCTATGAAGAAGTTGAGATTGAAGGACTGTTTGAATCAATCAATCCAAATGACAAAGAATCTACTGATCTACTTGACAAGAACAAAATCTTGAATGAAGAAATAAGAGGACTAAAAAGAGAACATTAAATCCAATTAGTAAGACTATGTGAAGTGACTGAATAAAAGAAGAAAGTTGAAGAATATTGGACAATGGATGAAGAAGACAAAAGGGTAATGGCTACCAAACTTGAAGAAATGATATTAGATGTGTAAAAGCTCACACTCAACTAGAGATGATGAATCAACTAATTCTTGCAAATTAGGAATTGAATCACAAGGATGTGGAAATTACAAATCTCAAATCATAGATAGACATACTAAAGAATGAATTGAAAATTGAAAAATGATCTATAGAGAGATTCAACAAGCCAAAGGAGGCAATGAACTACATTGAAGAACTTATGAAGTCATCAAGTTGTTCTAATGGGTTAGGACATTCATGCACTGAGAAAGGAGAATCATCCAGGAATGGAGAAATGAAGAATACAAAAGGAAAACCAACATGCTATCACTATGGAAAACTTGGTCATAGTGCAAATATCTGCCAAAGCAAACATGGTATGCAAAATTCTAAACCTAAGTTTACTGGTTATTATTTTTATTGCAATAAATAAGGACATCAAATACATGAGTGAAGGTCAAGACTAAGGAATACATCTACTACACCTAAATTTGAAGGATACTGCTATAATTGTCAGAAATATGGGCATGGGCATATGAATGCAAATCACAGACAAAACCCTACTAAACAAATCAGAGAAAGAATTATGCACCTTATAATGTAGGTTCCAAATGTCACAAATTTGGACATAAAAGCAAGAATTGTAAAGACTCAAGTATAACCAGAAAACCAAACAAAGGACAAAGGAAAAGGCAAAGTAAACATTGAGCAAATTAGGAATGAAATGAACTAGAAATGGAAAAAGAAAACAAAATATGGAAATAGCAAAGAAAATGGAGTTGAGGTCAACCAATCCAATGGAGAAGGTGATCATGTCATCTGACATAGGGGAGACAATGAATAATTAGGGCCAAAGGCTTTCCCAACTACCAAAGCCACCTGCAAGAGTAAACACAATAGAAAAACAACACAAAGAAAAACCACCAAAGGAGATAAAGGAGACACAATACTTTATAGATTCATCAAATCATTAATAAACATGCCCAACTTTTAGACCTTCTGGGTTAAAACCACATTCCAATTCAGACATCAATCTTCAATGACAAACTTCGCATTCCAACTTTTTAGTTTTGCTCTCCATCCTCTACTTCCTCTACCTAAGACTTTACCCAAGACCTCTTTAAATACATGCACAACCACAAGTTGACCTATTACAAATTAGACTCTTACATTAAATGCAAATAAAGACACAAGTCATATCTCAACAAATTCATTTTATGAAAATAAATAAGCAAGGTCGGCCCAAACTAGAACTAGACATAGACAACTCAGTCAAAGAAGACCCAGAAAATACTAGCACTCGGTAGGCATGATACCAATTGAGAACTTGGCAACAACTATGAACTTGGTAACCATTACATACTTGACATCAATTAGGAGCTCAACAAACATAGCAAACTTGACAACAAATACAAATTCAACAACATTACGAACTTGACAACAACTGCAAACTCGACAACCAAAGTGAACTCGATAATAACTGTGAACTCGACAACCATTACGAACTTGGAAAAAAACTAAAAACTCAGCAAAAACAGCAAACTCAGAAACCATTACGAACTTAGCATCAACCAGGAATTTGACAACCACTACAAACTTGACAACACTAAGGAGCTTGACACCAACTAAGAAACAAAGCAAACATGCAAGATAACAATGAAACCCAGGATGCTCCTGCATTAGACAAATTGGGTTGAAATAAATGATTATCTTGAATTATTGAGATGCCACAACTTGAGCTAAATCCAACTCAGATTGAGAAATCCATGTAGCATCTTTAACTGGCCTATTCTTCCACTTCACCAAGTACTCATAGTAACCTTTTCCTCTTGTGCTCTTACTAATATTTTGATCTAATACCTGTTCAACCTCTTCAATTTGTCTCTTAGGATAATCATCTAGTACAACAACTTCATCATTTGACTCATGGTATTTATACAAATCAGAAACATTGAATATAGTAGATATATCCATGTCATCAGGTAACTCAACTTCATAAGCATTCCCACTATCAAACTTTCTCAAGATCTTACAGGGTCTAAACTTCTTCATCTTCAACTTACTATATGTTCCAATAGGAAATCTACCTTTCTTCAAATGAACCATGACCTCATCACCAACTTCAAAAATATGATGTCTTCTAGAATTATCAACATTAGCCTTATAATTTTGATTACTTTGTTCCAACCTCAACTTCACTTCCTTATGCAAAGAATCTATAAAGTCAAAAAATTCTTCCCCTGCAGTACTTCTCTTTTCTTCACTAGAAAAATCCCTTAAATATGATATCCCTTTAGGCTGTATTCCAGTAACAATCTCAAAATATGTCTTCCCTATACTCTTGTTCACAAAATTATTATATGCAAACTTAGCTTGTGCCAATACTAGCTCCCAATTACTTGACTTGTCTCGAACTAAACATTGTAGTAAATCACCCAAGCTTCTATTCATAACCTTTGTCTATTCATCTATCTATGGATAGAAAGTAGAACTAAATCTCAACTCAGTACCCATCTTTTTCCACATGGTTTTCCAAAAAGTAACCAACAAACTTACTATCTCTGTCAGAAATAATACTTCTTGGTAATCCATGCGATCTAACAATCTCTTTGAAGAAAAGTTCAACAACATGCTTAGCATTTGATGTCTTCTTACATGGTATGAAATGAGCCATTTAAAAAATTCTATCCACAACAACAAATATAGAATCATACCCCTTCACTGCCTTAGGCAATCCAAGAACAAAATCCATACTGAAGTCACTCCAAGGTTTCTCAGGAACAAAAATAGGTGTATATAATCTAGTATTCTAACTTGCTCCTTTTGCAACTTGAAAAACTCCACAAATCTTTACAAACTTTTGAAAATTCTTATAAATTTGTGGCCAATAATACTTATCCTTCAACAAACTTGATGTCTTATCAATTACAAAATGTCCAACCAATCCACCACTATGCTTTTCCTTAATCAAATTCAACCTCATAGAACTTCTAGGAATACATAACTAAATTCCTTTGAACAAAATACCTTCTTGAATAAAATACTCATCATACTTACTTATGTGATCTATTAGATTTGGTGCTCTGCACTCTTTCCACACCTCATAAAAATTAGGGTCAATTTCATACAACTCTTTCATTTCATCAAAACCAAGAACTTCAACCTGCATCTCGGTTAATAAAGAATGTCTTTTGCTCAATGCATCAACAACTCAGTTAGTGACTCCATTCTATGCTTAATCACAAATGTGAAACTTTGCAAGTACTCAACCCATTTCATATGTCTTTGATTCAATTTATGTTGACTTCGCAAGTACTATATAGCTTTATGATCAATATACAATTCAAACTTCTTAGAAATCAAATAATGTCTCCACTTATTCAAGGCTTGAACAATAGCATAAAACTCTTGATCATACACATACTATTTCCTTTTAACACCATTCAACTTTCACTAAACAAAGCAATAGGTTTACCTTCTTGACTTAATACAACTCCTATTGCACTACCACTTGCATCACATTGAACTTGAAATACCTTATTGAAATTAGGTAAAGCCAATACAGGTAACTCAACAACCTTTTGTTTCAAATTCTCAAAACTTTTATCAGCTCCATGTGTCCACTTGAATTCCTTTTTATCTTCTCTCATTGTCTCATTCATAGCATTACAAACATGACTGAAATTCCTTATAAATTTCATATAAAAACTAGCCAAACCATGAAATGATCTTACCTCACCCATATTCTTAGATGTAGGCCATTCCAAAATTTCTTTAACATTCTCAAGATCCATTCTCAAACCATCAGCTAAAATCACAAATCCCAAATACACAATCTCCTCTTGCATAAAAGAATACTTTTTCAAGTTAATCATCAACTTTTCCTCTTTCAATCTCTGCAATACTTGTCCGACATGCTCAAGATGTTCTTCCTTAGTCTTACTAAATATTAGAATATCATCAAAATAAACAATCACAAACTTACCCAAAAACTCTTGAGAACTTGATTCATCAACCTCATGAAAGTACTAGGTGCATTAGTCAAACCAAAAGGCATTACCAACCATTCACACAAACCATCTTTAGTCTTGAAAGTAGTCTTCCATTCACCACCTTCTCTAATTCTAATTTGATGATAACCACTCTTCAAATCAATTTTGGTAAGATACTTTTCTCCACTCAAACAATCCATTATGTCATCCATCCTTGGCATATGAAACCTATATTTCATTGTGATCTTGTTAATAGCTCTAGAATTAGTACACATTCTCCATTCTCCATTCTTCTTAGGTGCTAATACAACATGTACACCACATAGACTCAAACTTTCTATGATCAAACCCTTCTACAACAATTCATGCACTTGTCTGTTAAGTTCTTCATTCTATGTTGTTGTTAATCTATATGGTGTTTTATTTGACAAACTAGCTCCAAGAATCAAATCCATACAATGACTTATACTTCCTACTGGTGGTAAACCATCAAGTATATCCTCTACAACAATATCATTATACTCATTCAAAAAAAATGTAATTTCCACTGGCACCCAGTCAATACTACGATTTTTTGTTATCACTCGATTAACTTCTGTCACTCGGTCACTACTAGCTAGCACTCAGCTAGCACTATTTTTTGATATTTGGTTGCTACTACCACAACTCGATCTCCTAGGAATTATAGAAAAATAGATTTTCTTATTCTTCATTTCCTTTTCAAATTGCTTTCCATTAACCATGCAAATTCTCACAGTAGTATAATTAACCTCATCCGGAGTTTCAATGAAAGGCAACAATGTTTCCTTTCTCCCATTCACCCAAAGAGTATATTGATTTAATCTTCCATCATGTATATCATATCTATCATATTTCCAAGGTCTACCCAACAAAATATAACAACAATGCATAGGCATAATATCACACAAAAATTCATCAAAGTAATGTCCAATCTTGAACTTCACATTACATTGTTCACTTACCAATATCTTATGCTCATATTTGATTGATGAAACATGATAGGGTTTAGGATGCTTCAACCTCTGCATCTACAACTTAGTAACCAATTCTTTTGATGCCAAATTTGTAGAACTTCCACTATTAATCATCACCTTGCAGCATTTTCTATCCATCTTACATTTGGTCTTGAAAAGACTTCTCCTAAGGACAGGTTCTTCATCACTTCCCTTATTACATAAGGTTCTTCTCACCATCAAATTTTCTCTAGCCTCAAGTCCACTTGGTGAACCCTTAGTGTCCCCTTGAAACACAACATTTTTGTTACCTTGCCCACTTTTAGAAGATCTACATTCAAAGGATTTATGCCCTTCTTTACGACATCTGAAACAATTACCATGAAAACTACCTCTAGAATAAGAATGACCTCTTCTTTGGTAAGAACTAGTACCTCCTCAGCAAGAATCACCACCTTTCCACTCGATCTTGGCTTTATCATCACTCTTCCAATTAGATTTCCCTTATCTTACATAGAATTGTCAGATCTATCACCTTTTCCATAAGATCTACCTCTGCCTCTCTAGAATCTACCACCTCTACCTCTTTGTCTTTGTTCATGCTTCTTTGTAAAGATCTCCTTAGCTTTCAAGGCATATTGGTATGCTTCTTCCACATTTTCCAATTTCATAAAACTTATCTCATCTTGAATTCTATATCTTAATCCATTCAGATACCTAGAAATTTTCTCAACATTATCATCCACATGTCCAGATCTGATGTCTAATCTATTGAATTCCCTAGTATATTCTTTCATAGTCATGTCTCTTTGTCTCAAATTTTGCATCTTTCTCAACAAGCTAACTTGGTAATCAACATGAAGGAATTTGTTCTTTACCTTGTTCACCATTTTTGACCAAGTCCTGATCTTCTCCTTTCCTCTTCTTTGTCTACTAGTTTGCGAATTCTCCCACCATAGTGAAGCATGACCTTTCAGTCTAGTAACTATAAATTTCATCTTCCTATTATTAGGAGTATTTTCACACTCAAAGAACTTCTCTAATATAACACAACATTGGTGTCCAATTTATCATCATAAGGGACAACTTCTATGGTAGGCTTTGAATGTGCCCAATATAATACTCTCAACAATCTTGCTTCATCTTGATCTTCTTTAGGTTCTAGATTAGGGTTTGGTGCTATTGCTTCATCATCACTCACATCATCAAGATGTGATCCTCTCCTCTAGGATATCTCGATATCATCTGATTTGGCTGCAATTTGTCTCAATGTATTCAATATAACATTATCAACATTTCTTCTACCTTGAACCATCTTTGCAATCAAGTTCCTACAAGATCGTAACCCTCTATAAGTTGTAGGTCAAATCCTCAGATCTGCTACCCCATAACCAAATTAAGTTAGGGTTTTGCATGATCCAATATACACAAGGACAAACTTCAAGCTCTGATACCACCTAATGCAGGGAAGACAATGAATAATTAGGGTTAAAGCTGAGCTACCAAAGTCACCTACAAGAGTAAACACAACGAAAAAAAACATAAAGAACAACCACCAAAGGAGATAGAGGAGACACAATACTTTATAGGTTCATCAAATCATCAATAAACATGCCCAAATATAAGGCTTTTTAGGTTACAACCAACATTACAATTTAGATATCAATCTTCAACGACAAACTTCACATTCTAACTTTTTACTTCTGCTCAACGTCCTCTACTTCCTCTACCTAAGACTCTACCCAAAAGCTCTTTAAATACATGCATGACTACAAGTTGGCCTATTACAAATTAGACTCTTACATTAAATGCAAATCAAGCCACAAGTCAACTCTCATCAAATTCAAATTACATAAATAAATAAGCAAGATCAACCCAAAATGGAACAAGACATAGTCAACTTGGTCAAAGAAGACCCATAAAATATTGGCACTTGACAGGAAAAACATCCATTATGAACTCAACAACAACTAAAAACTTGATAATCATTATGAACTCGACATCAACCAAACTCAGCAACCAATGTGAACTCAAAAACAACTACAAACTCGACAATCATTACGAACTCAAGAACAACTGTGAAGTTGGTAACCAAAGCGAACTCAACAACAACTACAAACTCGAAAACCATTACGAACTCAACAACAACTACAAACTTGATAACAACTATGAACTTGAAAACCATTACAATCTCAACATCAACCAGGAGCTCGACAACCACTATGAACTTGACAACACTAAGGAGCTTGATACCACCTAAGAAACAAGGAAAACATACAAGATAGCAATGCAACCTAGGATGCTCCTACATCAACATCTTAAACTAAGCAAGAGAGGTATGTTTGGAGCTATATAATTAATTGATATATCATACATCAATTCCTTACATAAAATGTGTCAAAATTTTATATTTGCATATATAAGATCCACAAGAACAAATTTGTGAAAGGTTATTGAGTGTCAAGAAAATTGTCTATATTGATCAAGCATTGCAACATAGACCAATCACTTTAGAAGAGAAATAGTAGAGATTGAATGTTATGGAGGAGATTGAGCTATAATGCAAAGACCTAGCTAAAAGAGCATCAGTAGTGATCGAGACAGCTGGCTTCCACTCATCCAAGTATGTAATATTAATGCAGACCCTAGTTGATAAAAAAAGAAGGTATACAACAAATTTCAAAGATATTATCTTATACCTTGCTTCAGTTTCAAGAGCACAAAGAGATTTGGTAATTTTGGTAATTAGTAAAGATTTTGAGAGTGATTTAGTCAAAGAAGTTTGAATGAATAAATGATTTGAATTGTGCTGAGTATCTAGAGAAGAAAGAACTTTGAACTCTTAAACATGGCAGCTTCATCAACTGCTGGAATGAGTCAAGAGGTTAGTAAAATTCAATTGGTGAAGAGAGACGCTTGTCTTTGACCTAAGTTTCAGGTTATTCTAGAGATTGCTATGAAAGGAGACTCAATGGGTGTGTTATCTTCTACACCACCTAAAGTCATTATAATCCATGACATTAGAAGTTGTTATATATGTAAAATTGGAGAAGTGAGAGATTATGAAATAAGAAAAGCTTATGAAAAGCTATTTATGAAGGAATATTGAAGGATGAATTTCAAATTATTCTAAGGAAAGGGTTAACTCATGCCCTAGAGTTTCTAAGAAATTTTAGAAATGAGTGGATTCAAGTTATTTTGAGTAGAATTCATGACATGAAATATTGGTTACATAATGTACTAGTGGAAATCACAAAGAAAATGATACATAGGGTTACAGGTTATCCAACCCTAGACAAGAAGAGTACCATGTGATGTTTGAGCTGTGAAGAAGTTGTGGCAAACATTGGAGCCAAGTGGAATGGACATGGTCTATCCATTACAAACATTCCTAATATACTAATTAAATTTTTAGTGAGAATCATTGCTCACAATTTCTATCGATTGAGTAAATTGAACAATGCACCTTGTATAACTATGGATCAAGCATGGAAGATTGTGATGAAAGATCATGAGTATGATCTTGCCAAGTTATAGAAGTTACAACTTGTAGAGAATCTGTCATCAATAAGAAAAGTGATGAATTCAATGTGTAAGTTCGTATCCCTCATTGTTTGTATTTTCTTTTATATCCAGAAGTATTTTCTTGGTATTGTAGATATTGTATGGGAGCAAGAAAAACTAGTGACAAGACAAGTCTATGAGTATATTACTCAATTGGGAGAAATTTTTGATAATGTAATGAATGCATATTTTGATGAATTTAAGCAAAGGATGAAAAGGAGAATGAGGATTCCTGAATAATTGGTCACAAAATATTATAGTGATATATATTTTCTTGTTAACATGGACAATACTTTTGTATAGGCAGTTAAGCCAAGGAAAGCTTGGTTACAAAGTTTTGAATATGAAATGAATAGTGAGGTTGTAAGTGCAAACATTGATGCATTACTGAAGGAAGAGATAGATTTCAAGGCTAAACCTTTTGGAAAATATGAGGAAGCCAAGGTAAGAATAACTATGAACATCAAGATAGCTTCCAAGGAGAAGAAAAGGAAGAAAATGATTGAAGACCTAGAAGCTAAGCTAGGCACCCTAGGCAAGGGAAAAGAAACATCAAAATTTACATAAGGTCTTACTAAAGATAAAGAACAAGACAATGGTAATGATGAAGAGGAAGAAGAAGAAAGTGACAAGGGTAAAGGCCTAGTTATTGTCATGTCATCAAGAAAGAAGTCTTGAGGATTAAAGAAGAAGTAGGCAGTGACACCTCCACCACCAAATAATCCAAGGACCAGGGAAACTAATATTGCTAAGTAGACTACAAAGTAGAAAGTAGCAAAGTCTACTAGGCCTAGTGCCCCCAATACCAAAAGGAGATTTGTCAGAGGATCACATCAGAGGAAACAAAAGTCTATTGATGAGGTATGTTCAGACATAAAGAGTCCCCTAGGATTATCTAGTTTTAAATTTGTGAAATATGATAAACTAGATAATGGTGACAAGAATAGAATTGAGGAGGCTATGATATAAATTATGTCAAATTTCAAGCTAGCTCCTAGTGAAATAAAGAGACAAATATCCCAAAATATGTACAATAAATTGAAAGGAAGATGGGAATAGGCAAAGAAGATAGAGAAAATGATAATGATTGACACATTAGTCAGAGTTATGCTTGATCTATCCCAAGAGCAATAAAACACATTTTTCAAGCATTATAGGAACATATTTGTTCCAAGATATAGAATTTTTTTAATATTGATAAATAAAGAGGAAGTTGTACAACAACAAAGTGAGTTGCTATGGAAGAGTATCTTTGGGTTATCTACAGAGAAAGAAGAGGTAGACACTATAAATATAGAAGATAATTACAATAGTTGAGAAATTTTAGGTGTGCTGATTCCACAAGGCAACATGTCCCCTATACATGCTGATATCCCTAACACTCCAGAAGCTGAGCAGTCAAGGCTTGCAAATTTAGAGGTAGACGGTGAAGACAAAGAAACAAGTATAAATAATAAGATTATTTTAGTACCTCAAATTGAGGAAGACAAAGAGTCAAATAAATCTGAAAAAAGTGTAACTATTGTTGTCTCGTGCATAGATGTACAAGCAAGACCAAGTGTTGACACCTCCTCACCAACTCCCAAGGCAGTGCTGAGCAGCAACACTCCCTCAGCTAGTAGAAAGAGGAAAGTGATAAAAGATGTTTCATTAGATATTGAGGTTAGTCTAGATGAGATAATTGAGATGCTACAATTAGATTTGGCAAATCTCACTTTGGAGCAAAATATTTTGCTGCAAGAAATTTTGAAGAAGAAGAGACAAGAAGAGATAAAGAGAGAGCTCAAACAAAAATAGGTATTGTATGATGTAAAGAATATTTTTGTTGATGCTTTTGACATTCAGAATTTTAAAGAAGATTCACCAATCATAAACCAAATTGTAAATATAGTTGATCAAGTGAATGCTGGATGTATGGAATCAAATGAGAAGTTAATGGATTGGTCAGCTAGAAGGTTTGAAACCAAGGTTGTGGACAAAGTTTCCATAACCATTACTGAGAAGAAAGTGCAACTATAGAAGAAAACATAGATTTTGATTGAGTTAATACATGAGGTACAAAATTTGTACACAATTCTGTCATACGTGCCAAGATTTACTGATACTATTTAGGCACAGATACATAATATTCAAGCTAAGATGATGAGATCCAACATCATTATTTCTATTAGCATGATCAAACATTGATCATTATAACAATCTACTAAACACTCAATGTACATTGGCTAAGCTTCAGGTAGCTGATAGCAACATGAGATTCAAATTGATCTCTATTTAGGCAATGTTGATACTTCATTTGGAGGTCATGTAGAGAGAACTGAAAACAACCCAGGATCTTATCATAGAATATCATAGTCTTTTAGTGGCTAAAAGTTTATTTGATTTAGCTACAAGATTACAATTGTAGAATAATGTTTTAGAGGCAGCAAGAATCACATGGGATCATGCACTGTCCATTATTACCAAAATTCACAAGGAATTCATTGAAACATATGGATTACTTCAACCCCTTCTATCCCAATAGCAGTGACATATAATGTTTAAAAAAAAGCGGGAAATGAGTTGTAAAAGGGGAAATGAGTTTTGAAATTGAAAACAAATTTTGAAAAGAGATAGAGACATGTGATGTCAAAGAAAGAGACATGAAGAAGTACACTGTACAATGTATAAATTTGAATAATGGTGAAAAGGTTTTTTTAATTCATTTTTGCATTGTTTTTTTTTCCATAAGTCATAAGATTTAGGGGAGAGCTCATTACTAGATTGTATTGTAATATGTAGATATGACAAAGTGTTTTTTCCATTAATATCAAAGGGGGAGATTGTTGGTATCTCTAACCATTATTGTCTATTAGTGTCAACTACTTAGTCATTCACAAGGCAGAGTCAGATGGTCATCATTATGATCAAGCTACTCTATATAGGTCTAGTTATGTGCATAAGTAAGTATGTGCCTAGCTCTATAAGAGTCGAGTAAGTTTTTTGGGTCACAAAGTATTTTTGTATGTGAGTCAATCTCATCAGCGACTGAACAAGTTTTTGAGAATACAAGTGTCGAGTTACTTAGTGTGTACCAAGCACAATAGAGGCCAAGAAACAACAATGTTGAGCATCAGGAAATAGTGAAGGCCGAGCAACACAAAGTTTATATAAAAGTTAGGAATGGAACAAAGTTTTAGGAAAAATGATTATTAGGCTAACTTGGAAAGGATATTTAATTTTTGAAGAGGTTGTTATAGAACATTTAATACTTCTAGAGGTTGTTACAAAATATCTACATGTTGTGGATCATAGATCCCTATGTTGTATGTTCTACAATCAAGATGAAGAGGCAAAACATGGAAACATCTGGAAAAATCTTCACAAAACTCTTTATATAGTGATGATCTTAACCTAGATCATGTGGTAGCAAAGAAGGAGATGAAAAGAGTTTATGTGCGAATAATGCCGAAAGAGAAAGAGATGAAAAGAGTTGATCAAATCATAAGTAATTGAAAGGTTATGTTATCATCTAACAAAACAAGTGACCTAGTCATAGCAGTGAAGTGAAAGGAAAAGATAAGAAATATTAGACCAAAGGAGAGGATCAGTTAGCAAGGAGAAGACTCAATCAGCTTGCAGTGCAAATCAAGAGTCAAGTATTGAATCAGTTTTAGTCAACTTGAATCAGGGTAAATCGCTTAGCAAAGTGGTCTTAACAGATCTTTGTAAATCTCCTAATAGAATTCTTACTTTTTTGTAAGTGTTAAATCCTCTAACAAGGTGAGACCTAGCAGTCTCTTAAGCCTATAATAGGGTAGACTCCTCACAGGGTAGATCATATCTTATGATCAAACATTGTAACCATCACAGGTTAAATTTATTACTGTACTAGTGAAGATTTGTGGGTGTCATTGCCACCCCAATTTTACCTTCACCTTGGAGGGCTTTTGGTTAACAAATTTTGTGTTATGTGTTTTATTTTCATGCATGTGATTGATCAAATTTATATGTTACAACATATTTACATTACTAAGTTTACATGAACAAGTTATTGATAGATGTGGGTGAATCTGAGAAAAGTTTAAAGTGTTATAAATTCTGATTCACTCCCCTCTTAGTATCTAGTTTATCCTATTTATTCCTCCAACACTCAATAATAGCATGCGTGTAAAGTGAATGTAAGAATTTATCTTACAATAGTAGGATCTCTTAAAGTGAATGCAATGAGATCACTTCACCAATTGATTTGGATCAAGAAGGCAATGATGAATGGATTTAGAAGATGCCACAAGGGTTCTTGTATGAATTCAAAGAAGATCTTGAAGATGGCTTCCTTAATTTCTCTAATACTTGAATCCTTGATCTTCAATGGAAAATGCTTAAATAATTCTTGAAGACTTGAAAACTTCAATGCCTAAGTGTGGATGCTTGAATATATAAATCATTGATCCCAAATGGAGGAAATGGAAGGGCTTAAATAGAGCTCAAAATTGACTAAATCCCACAGGCTAACCTGCCTAGGAATTCACACCTTGAAGGTTTCTGGACATGGGACCTCAATAGAGAACCCAACTAAGGTCTTTTAGGGGTGCACTACATCCTTGATTATCATATGAGGGGTGCACTACATCTTTGATTGGTCAAGGGTGTTGGAAATATTTAAGATATGATAGGTTATCGAGAGGGGAGGGGTGAATCAGTAACTTCAAAACTTTCAAACATTTTAGCACTTGAACCATAAATACTATTCACCATTCATTCATCTAATCTACTACATAAATGAGAGATCAAACATTCATAACACATGTGCTCAGAGATTTGGTGACCCAGAACCTTCCAAATAGAAAGTAAAACTAGGGTGGGGATGATACCCACAAAACTTTGTTACTTCAGTATGATGTTGGCCTATTAAGGCTTACACTGACCACTTCTGGTGATATGCCCTGTTAGGAGCACAAAGGACTGCTAGGTCCACCTTGTTAGAGGATTTACAAACATACACTGAAGTATGCACTCTGTTAGGAGATTTATACAAAGATTGTTAAGTCTACCCTGTTAAAGGATTTACAAAACTGATTCACCTGTTAGGATGAAACAGTGGATCTACTTACAAACTTTATTTTTTGATTAGATCCTTGAAGTATATATCACCTTTTGTGACTGATGAATCTTTACTACTCCTTGCAGACCTTGCTGAATACTCTACTCTTCTGCTGATTCGCATTTTACAATTCAAAACATTACACGTCTATCTTGATACATACATCCATATCTCTCTATATCTTGCAAATGATATAATACATTACATATATACCATTCCAATAATTACAATTGCAAGGTCGGCCAAAACATAAGTGAACAAAACATTATTGAGTCGGCCCAATAGTAAATAACTCGGGTTCACTGAACTGACTTGGTGACCTTCTGATACTCGACATCTACTACATTACTTAGCATCGTCATGCACTCGGTAGAAGTGAAGGCTTGGTCCATACTAATCACTTGATGTAGTTCTGAACTCGGTAACCACAGGTGACTCAGTAGATGTAGTGTCACTCGGTAAAAACTGAATCCTTTGTTTACCTTGCTTTCACTTGGTAAACACTGCACTTCCATCGCTCGGTAATCATTGCACTTCCATCACTCAGTAATCACTGTGAAGCTTGGTGAACACTGGAATGCTCGGTGTGAACTGCAAAGCTCGGTTAACACTAGAATGCTCGGTGTGAATTGCGAAGCTCGGTGTAAACTACTTAAGTGATGAATGTACAAGGTAACCACTGAATGCTCGGTATACATTGTAGACTAAGTGATGAGGTCGGTAGCTGTACTGATATAGATAAGTGTTGTCACTAATGGAAATAATAACTTAATGCCAACAATCTCCCCCTTTGGCATTAGTGACAAAAACACTTGTATAACCTGACTTCACTGAATTTTGGGTTTTTCAAAATTGAACTTTGTGGAACTGCTGCATATACAAATATATATACAAAGATACTTATGTACACATGCTAACTCTAATGAGTGCTAACTCCCCCTATCACTTATAGTGATGACTCTCCTCATTTATTATGCTGAATCTCTGAATCTCTCCAATTTTATTATGCTAAATCTCTGAATCTCTTTAATCTCTCCTCTGAATCTCTCCCCCTTTTTTTTGACAATAATGCTAAAGGACTGCATATATACAATTTATATGGCTACACCAAAGTGAGATAGAAATTCTTGATATACCTTAAGAATGATTGCAAATGTACTATCCCAAGTCTGCTGCAAAATTTGATAGGTGGAGAGAGCAATTTGAACTTCTACTGATAATTGGATCAAGTGATCAGCCACTGAGAAGTTCTGATCTTGGACCAATGTTTTGCAATGTACAAGATGTTTTTGCATTGTGTCCATGATAGGAAGGATCATGTTCGAGATTTCTATGAGTTGTGACCTGATCCTAGCTTCCTCTCTCAATAATTCTACCTGAACATTTGCCAAATATCTAATCTTGGTGTGATGGGAGGTCATTGAGGAGGAGTCCACCTTTAGCTTGGAGGCACTTGATTGCATATCAATGTCAATCTTATTTAACTTATCCTTTATTTCTTTGGTAAAGCCAGAAACATCACAAAGTTTAGCAAAAAGTGATGCTGCATTATTAAAAGAATTTTCAAGATTTCCCAAGAATGTTGACAATTCAACTTGCTTTATTGCTATCTTTTGAGCAATGTGCTCTAGCACCTTATTATCAAATTTCTTTTCAGCTTTCTCAATAAGTTTCTCTTGACCAGAAGAATCCTCATTAAATTTCTGTACAACCTCTTCTAACTAAATTAAAATGTGTTGAGTAGAATCTCCTTCAACACCTATAACATCTGTAATAATATTCTCGGCATTCTCAATTATTCTATATTCCTTATCCCTTTTAGACCTTAACTGCTTCTGCGTAGCTTTCATCTCTATGAGTTGACTAGCTAACCTCATTTCTTCAATGGTAGCATTTTCATAGTCAATCTTTGGATTACTATCTCTGTGTCTAAGTCAATATCTTCTCCAATTTCCTTTCCAGTGATCAGAAGTCTTAATGGATGCTTTTGTTTGACTTCTGTGATGACTGGTTTGACCTTAGGAACAAACACAATAGTAGAGATGGAAGGGCTAGCAGTAAAAATTGGGATAGGACTTGAGGATTGAATGCCAATAGAAGTATTAACTGGATCAAAAACTAGAATACTTCCCAGAAATGATGGTACACTCAGTATAGCAGTATTTGAACTAATTGGATTTAAAGTAGATGCAGATAATGCTGACAAAACTATAGAACTTGTTGGAATTGATGAAGACAAAATTGTGGAACTTACTATTACATTGACTGATGATGATGGAGCTGAGGAGGTTGGCTCAATAGCTGAAGAAGTAACAGTCAGCTCGGTAGATGAAGTACTTGGCACCTTTGTTTCAGATACCTGGAGCTGGGAGGTGGTCGGTGAGGATTGAGTAATTGATGTGGCAATTGTGCTCACAATCTCACTTGCAAAATTTGTCTCCATAGTAGATGTAATAGTCTTTTGTGGAGAGTGAGGAAGGGATGCAATCACTTCTACTAAAATTTTAACTAGATCTTCTTCTTCCTCATTTGCTTCTTCCTCCTTGTCTTCTTCGTCTTTTTCTTCCATAAGTGCATGCAGCTCTCCTGGAGTGACTGTGATGGATGGAGTGCTATCAAAATCATCACTGTCACTGCTATCATCATCCTTGATCTCAACTGGATCTTCACTGGGCTTTTGCAGATGATAGATGTTCTTCCACATGTTTGTTGCATCATTTACAACATGCTCAATGTCTTCATGTTTCTTCATTGCAGCCTTTATTTCTGCTCCAGTGAGAATCGGTAGAAGATTCTTCAAAGATTTCTCATATATGTCTTTGACTATTTGGGTGGCTGACTCCCATCTCAGTTGCAATCTCTCCAACAGTTCTTTGGAGATTTGAGAGGCAAGCTGGTCCAGGGAGTATTTCCATTTACCCATCTTATTGAGTACCAGTTCCTCAATCTGCATTTTCTCAACATCAGTTCTTGTTTCAAATTTCAATGCCTTGAAATTTGTGATGCCAGCTCCTTCTTCCAATTGTTTAAGCCTTTCCTCAAATGTGGGTGCAGGCCTGACCAGTATATGTTCCTGCTTGCCTTTTTTGGTTCTTTTGGAGAATACTATAGTAGGCTTTTTCTTAGGTTTGGTAATAGTTACCTTACCTTTCTTCTTTGGCTGTTCCTCTTCAGATTCATGTTCTTATTTTTCTTCTTCTCCTCCTTCTTCTTCATCATCTTCTTCATCCTCACCTTTTCCCTCAGTAAGCATAAGAGGACCTGTTGTAGTTTTTAATTTGGCTATCTTCCTTTTGCCTTTGCTTATGGCCTGGGGTAACTTGATTTCAAGTTCAATTCTGGCCTTTGCCCCATCATATGTTTTGAAGATTAGTTGCCTTGGGTCTACTGGCTCATTCACCAGTGCTTCAATAATATCCCTGGCCTCATCAATATTTACCTCATAAGGAAGAGGTTTCACCCATGCAACTCGGGGTCTGACTGCCTGAATGTATACCTTATCACAGTCAACCATAAAACATACATCATCTCTGTAATCTTCAACTAATTTTGGTGGAATCCAAAACTTGTTATTCATTCTCTCCTTGAAGTCTTCAAAATAATTGTCCATGATGCTATCAAAATTTTCACCCATTTCTACTACAAACTCATTAATCTGATAAAGAATGGGAATATCTTTTCTCCATACAACTGTTCCTTTTGATGGAAAGAATTTTTGAACATAGAAAAATAAACAAATCAATAGAGAGCCGAATTTACAAGGATTATTCTTTGAAGTCCTTATACTGTCCATATTTTTATTCAATTGTCTCAACAATAATTTTGACAGATCAAATTCAAGGTTTTTCTTTACAATTTTGAAGGCTAAATCCACAGCTTCACAAGGTACATTGTTCAGTCGACTGGAGCTATAGATTTTGTGGGCAATGACATGAATGCCAAATCTTAGTTCAACATCTGATACAGTGTTAACCTTCAAACCTCTACCATCCCACTCAGCTAGGGTTACCTTCTGCAACTCATCCTGTCCTAGGGTTTTGGTGGTTTTTGCTTTGCTGAGCATAAGGAGACCCGTGATTTTGTAAATCATCTTCTTTGTAATTAACACTGGCTTCTCTAGCCATAGTTGCCCATTGTGCATCCGACTCAAAATATACCTAATCTATTTGGTTTGGAAGCTTCTAGGCATATGCGAGATATGAGTCAAGCCTTTGGTTTCAAGATGCTTGTATTCAAGTTTTAGAGAGCCATCTACACTCATTTCTCCTAGGTCATTGTCCATTTCTAGGTTTCCAATTTCTTGAACAGAACATTTGAAATGGGTACAAATATCATTGATAAGAAGTACCTTAGGTGGAATTTGCGATTGAGCTCCATTTGGGTCGAGTGATTCTGTAATGGCCGGAACAATTTTGAAGTTGGGCACTTTCCATTCTGTACCCTTTACCAGCATTTTGAACCTCTTTTTGCCTTGGTGCCACTACTACTCCTGGATACCATTGTTGCTCGGTAAGTGTAAGAAAATTTTGAACAGATTTTTCGCTTCAAAAATCACTTGAAATCACTTGGAGTCACTTGGAATTTTCTTGAAATCGCTGGAAATTTCTTAGCTCTGTAGTCACGGTGAAGAATGAAATTGAATTCTGCCCTTTTGATGAAAATTTTGCCATAAATGCTTGGTACAAAGGTAGCTGAAATGACAGTGTTTGATAGGCTATCATTCACTTGCTCAGTAGAAGCTTGCAACTTGGTGGTCGGACAAAACTTTTAGCTACTCCTGACCTAGCTCGGTAAGGTCTTCAACCGACTTTCCTTAGTAGATGCAACTCAGCGAAAGATACACTTTCTTTGATCTTTGTGTATTTGGAATATTGATTTGATCATTTTGCTTACTTGCATTTGGAATTGCTCTGGATATAGCTTGATGATACAGTTCCAAATCCTTTATGAATCTAATTGGAAATGATGGAGTCACCCACTCCTTGAGTGACATTGCCATCACTTGAAATGTCTTGCTCAGTAGATTTTGGAGTCCACTGTTGCCTCATTTTCTTCTGAATGTTTTCAGCTTTAGCTTTCTTTTCATCTTCAAGTCTTCCTATAGTCATGTAGTTTTTAGCTATATGACCGAGTTCAGTGCATGTATAACATTTTACTGTTGTGTCTCTTTTCCTCAAGTGATGCCTTGAGTAGTCTTTGCCAATGTGTCCATATTCTCCATAATAATGACATCTGCACCAAGTATTGTAATCCCATCCAAAGATTTCTTTAACAAGTTATTTAGCTGGATTGAATGATTTGGATCTGCATTGGAATGCCTTGTGACCATGCTTCTTGCACTTGTGACAATTGCCTTCAAATTTTGGTTTCTCCTTACATTCATTAGCTTTATGACCATGCTGACTGCAATTGTAGCATTTACCATTGAATTTACCTTTTCCATTGCTCCAACACTTATTTGATATGTGACCTAGCTTACCACAGTGATTGCAAGTAGGTCTTTGATTCCTTTGGGCACCTTGTTTGGAGGTTTCACCTTCTTCCTTGTAACCAAGTCCAGCTTTGCCTTTTTGTCTATGAAGATTCTTCTCACTTTGTTGATTTAATTGAGTCATGTTTGTTTGAGATTTCATCATTCTCTCATTAATTTTCTTTTCAGTGATCAAGTCATTTTCCAAACTTTCATTGATTTGTCTTTCAGATCTCAAGTCACCTTTTAAGCATTCATTGATTTGTCTTTCAGTGATCAGATCATTCCTCAGGCTTTCATTCTTAGATCTTAGATTCATAATTTCTTCATTTGCGTTAGATAGTTGATCTACAAGATCTTCATGCTAAAGGGATTGATTATTTCTTGCCTCTAAGTCTTCATTTGCCTTGTCTCTCTGTTCCAAAACTTCACATAGCCTGATTGATTGGATTTCTTATTCTCTTTTAACCTTTCTTACTTCTTCCTACAGGGAACCATTATTTGCTAGGAGTTCCTTGATTGCCTCATTAGCTTCATTTGAACTGCTTGATGGTAAAAGGTCTTCAATCTTTTATTCAACATACTGATGATCATTCATTTGTCTTGCAAGTTCCTTCCTTGTCTTTAGGGATTGAGAAAGATGCTCTTTTGCTTCTTTGAGTTGAGCCATGGCCATTTCCAGATCTAGCTTTTTCATTTTCAATAGCTTTGTCAAGTCTGAATATCTCCATTGTCCTTGATCTTTTCTCAAGCTGTCAAACTTTATCCTGAGAACCACAAAGCTCTGATACCAATTGTTGGAAATATTCAAGATATGATAGGTTACTGAGAGGGGAGGGGTGAATCAGTAACTTCAACAATTTAAAACATTTTAGCACTTTAACCATAAATACTATTCACCATTCATTCATTTAATCTACTGCATAAATGAGAGATCAAACATTTATAACAAATGTGCTCAGAGATTTGGTGACCCAGAAACCTTCCAAATAGAAAGTAAAACTAGGGTGGGGATGATACCCACAAAACTTTGTTACTGCAGTATGAAGTTGGCCTGTTAAGGCTTACACTGACCACTTCTAGTGATCTACCCTGTTAGGAGCACAAAGGACTGCTAGGTCCACCTTGTTAGAGGATTTAAAAACATACACTAAAGTATGCACTCTGTTAGGAGATTTATACAAAGACTGTTAAGTCTACCTTGTTAAAGGATTTACAAAACTGATTCACCTATTAGGATGAAATAGTGGATCTACTTACAAACTTTATTTTTTGATTAGATCCTTGAAGTATATATCACCTTTTGTGAGTGATGAATCTTTACTGCTCCTTGCAGACCTTGTTGAATACTCTGCTCTTCTGTTGATTCACATTTTACAATTCAAAACATTACACGTCTATCTTGATAAATACATCCATATCTCTCTATATCTTGCAAATGATATAATACATTACATATATACCATTTCAATAATTACAATTGCAAGTTCGGCCAAAACATAAGTGAACAAAACATTACTGAGTCGGCCCAATAGTAAATAACTCGAGTTCACTGAACTGACTTGGTGACCTTCTGATACTCGGCATCCATTACATTACTCAGCATCGTCATGCACTCGGTAGAAGTGAAGGCTCGGTCCATACTAATCACTTGATGTAGTTCTGAACTCAGTAACCACAGGTGACTCGGTAGATGTAGTGTCACTTGGTAAAAATTGAATGCTTTGTTTACCTTGCTTTCACTTGGTAAACACTGCGCTTCCATCGCTCGGTAATCATTGTAGTTCCATCACTCGATAATCACTGTGAAGCTTGGTGAACACTGGAATGCTCGGTGTGAACTACGAAGCTCGATTAACACTAGAATGTTCAATGTGAACTGCGAAGCTTAGTTAACACTAGAATGCTTGGTGTGAACTGCGAAGCTTGGTTAACACTAGAATGCTCTGTGTGAACTGTGAAGCTCGTTGTAAATTGCTTAAGTGATGAATGTACAAGGTAACCACTGAATGCTCGGTATACATTGTAGACTGAGTGATGAGCTCAGTAGCTGTACTGATACAGATAAGTGTTGTCAATAATGGCAATAATAACTTAATGCCAACAAAGGGCATAGGGTGTCCTTGACAACTAGGGCCCAAAACCTCTAGGATCCCCCTAGGATCCCAAAATAGGTCTTGGATCCCAAAAATTAGGCACATAGTTTGAGATATAGTCATTGCAGTGCAGAGAGAAGATTTCAAGCAATTAGATGAAGAGAAGGGAAGACCTAGGAGGATAGATCCTACCTCGATATTAATACCATGAAAGTAGGCACTTTAAAGAGGATCTATTAGGTTTTACCCATTTCCACCTAGGAGAAAGGACATAAAAGGGAAGAAAGAAGAGAAGGTGCAAGGAGATTAATGATCTTGCATTAAATAGGTGTTAAACCTTCATTAAATTAGTGTGCTTCCATTTTAAGATGGTACGATATGATATAAATTAATTTGTAAAGAACACAAAGAATAATCCAAGCATTCACAAACTAATATCTAAAGCAACAAATAAGATTGACCTTAAGAAAGCTAAAACACAAAAATGTAAACCTTGAATCTCTATATAGCTTCCTTGATGATTTGATATGGTCATAGAATTGTGGGTGTGTGCTCAATGGTTGCTCAAGCTTCAACAATGGATGATTGTGGATGGATGTGTGAGAATATGATTATGGTAATAGCCCTTTGATAGTTGTTAGCTCTCAAAATGGTATAATAACTTTTCTCAAATGATGAATGATTTGTGAGGAGTAGAGGGTTTAGTTTATATTCAATTGGGCGAGGAGAAGATTGGAATTCATGATGGACAGTTAGTTGAGTGAGGTGTGAGGTAGGTTCTAATTTACTAAGATAGGTGTCAGATTGGACATCTATGTTTAGAGGTGGAAGAGGGAAATGTGGTAGGAGAGTGGACCTGGGTTTTGGGTCTGGAGTCTTTAATCATGCCTTAATTTGTGCAAGTGATTTAGAGAGGAATTTAGACATGGATGAGGGGGTGATGTGGCTTAGTTATGGTGGGTGAGGTGGCTCAGTTGATTGGGTGATGTGGTTGGTGGATGGATTTGTTATAAAAAGTGTTGGTAGAGGAGTTTAATTAAATAAAAGAATTATTTAACTCAAAGACAATTTATTGGTGCGTGGGTTGAGTTAGACCAACTACTGGTTTGGAGGTTAGTTTGTGGTTAAGGGATTTAATTAATTAAATTAATTAAATGGAAGGAGAAAATTTTGAATTAAATTAAATGGGTTATGTGTTGATTTAATTTAATAGAGGAAGGGGGATTTGATAAATAAATTAGACTATTGGTTGTCATTTAATTTATTAATTAGATTAATTGGATAATATTATTTAATTTAATATTAAATATTTAATTAAAAATTCCTTTGAGGATAACTAAGTGTGATTACATATTTGTGTGATATGATTTAGGTGTCTACATTTTGTCCCTCTTTGACATAGTGTTGGGACCACACTATTTCAAAGAAGTTTTAAATATAAATGACATGAAGAAGATTTTTCAAGCAACAAGGTTTATTAGTACAAAGAAATTTTAAATAATATATTTTTTAAAGGAAAAAGTGGATGAGCCACTAAAAATATGTTAATGAATAATAATCAGATTCAAATGCTCATTAGGGAAAGAATCTAGGAAGAAAACCCTAAATCACAGCTTATACAAAAATAATTGCTTATAAATCCTTCATAAAATTATTAATCATTATATATATACAATATCTCTATGCTTGAAGGTAACAAAGTGAAAACCTATACATTTTCTAATGACACTATGTAGTATGTAACATCAAGAGTCTATCTTAGACAAATATTGATAAGTGCTAAAGCTCTACTCTATAGACTGTACAGAGGACCATTATATTTTCCTATTAAATTTTTAACAATTGATATTGAATGGGGAAGTTTAAACACTACATTTTCATAAAAGTATGTGCCTTCTTAATGATCACAATGCCACCTTATGCACTTTTGCTATATGATATTCTAATATCAAATGAATCGATATATGATATGTTCACAACTATTACAAACCTGTATGAGCTTATGGGATGGTATCTTATTTTCTTATGTTTAACCCTACATTGAGACCACTTGTAATTATTATTTTAATTAATAGTAATATTTATAGTACACTAGTTAAGTGTAACTCTAAATTTATTACTAATTAAATAATTATGGATAAATCATCACTTTATCTTTAATAGTTAATTACTTTTTAAACTCTCATATTTAATTTTTTTAATTTTTAAGTCTTTTAAATTAAGAAAATATTTAAATAGTTTTTAAATTATTAAATATCATTATATTTTAATAATTCATTTTTAATTAAATTAATGTTTAATAGTCTGAGTACCATATTTAAATTATTTACTAATTAAAACACACCACAAAACCACATAAACACAACATAAAAAAATAGACCAAATCCAAAATCAAATAATATGCACAAGAATAGAATCATGGGTTCAGACGACTAGTCAGTCAGATATATGTCATCCTTTTGGAGATAATAATTAAACTTAGGTTGGGATTCAAACCATAACATTATCTTCCCACTCTTACCATCAAGATATTGCAATATGGCACAGTCATCTTGGAAATTCAAGGAAATTGATGCTTGGCACCTGTAAACCTGCATAAAAGATAAGCATGCAGAAATATATATCCAACTAAATAGGAAATGGCAAGGAGTGATACATCATGTAGATCTTGACTCATAGGTGACTATGAATCCCTCCCTCAACCATATTAATCATGTTAAACAAAAATGTAAAACATACATGCACACCATACATATGCAAGTATGAGGTAAGTACAACTAGTAAATCATGAGTATAAACAACATCATATTTTAACATTAAAATCTCATCATCATGAAGATAACATTAAATATTATATGGAGATACATAATACAACATCATCATGAAAGTAATTATAACTACTAAAGTGAATATAAAGTATCATCATTAAAAAAGTAACCATAATCATCAAATAAGCACATGTAATGTCTCAATTATACAATTGCTCTTGATATATAATCCAAACATGAAGTAGTGTCACACAACTATATAATCAAGCATCTTTGAATAACTAACATATGCATAAAAATTGACCTAAAAGAGTTAAGCAATAAAGAAAACTATGAGTGGGAACTAAAAAATACAAGGGATATGATATTGCTAAGCATTCGTTAAGCCCATATATAGTCGACATCAGCCTTATATGGCTATAAATAATCTTTAAAAAGAAAAAGAAAGCCCAATTAAAGGTAGGAGGGGGTTATGAATGAATGTTATTAGTTAAAGAGGGTATTATTTTTGTAATATGGTGGTTTTAGCCCATTAAAAAAAAATGTATAAAATGGGCATAATAGGCCTTTCAAGAGCATTTACTTTATGTGGAGGAGAAATACTTTGAAGACTATGGATCCAATTTTGTACTCTGGAGTAAAACTATGTCAAAGCGTTGAAAGAAGATGATGTTGATTGTAATTATGATTTTTGGAGCATAATCAGATCAACCATTTTGTTGGAGAGGGATCTAGAGATGTAGCTATTTTGTGAACTCTATTATCATTTTTTTTTGTCTTCTATCTCTTTTCTCTCTTTCTTTATGTCATCATATTTATTATTCTTTATTTATTTAAGCATTTAAATTATGTTGATTCTCTTAATTAAAGCTTCAAATTGAATATTATTATCATTATTCCTTCTATAAAATAATTGTCACAAAGCCTAAATCAAATCAAGTTTGGTATTAAATCTTTGTTTGACTAGTATTGCATAATTGAGTGCTCATAAGATCTAGGATTAAGTGAGGTGAAAGAAATATTTAAGAATAGAATCCTTAGATCAGAAGATAAAGAACTAATCCTCCACCATAGATGGAAGAGATAGGAGTTGGAAAATTTATTGGCCTTGATGAGAAGAGTTTTCAAAAGGTTTTTCTTAAAATGAAGGCCATGATCGAAATAATATTCTAGGAGAGGCAAGGATAGATGTGAAGTCATGAAGCTCATGAGGATACAGGGAAAAAATTAAGAGGTGATCATGAGCCTCCAAATATACCTCCCTCTTCTTTTTCACCTTCATCCCTTTCTTCTACTCATTTTATGTCTTCTAATCCTTTCAAGGGTAAACATAAGCCTGACTTACCAAGTATTATGGGGAATTAAATCTTGAGAAATTAAATGACTATATTGAATAGGTTGAAGTATACTATAGAGTCCAAAATCTCATAGATGATGCTTATAAGATCCAACTAGCTACTCTTCAGTTGGGAGGCACAAGTCTCACTTGGTAGGAGAGTAGGACTCAGGTTAAGACTTCACAGGATGGTAGAGTTTGTTGAAAACTACAATTGAAACAATTATTATGTTGTCATTCATGTCAAAACTATTGATAACACATGTTTCTATCTGATTTAAATATCATATCTATTTGATTGATGAAGAGGACTTGAGATTTTTCTCATAACAAAAGCACCTAGAGGAAAGGTTGAGTTATGTAAAGGAAGCTACATTGAACATTGAATTAGTTAGGCTTTGACAAGATAACTTGATTGTTTTCATTATGAAGACATGAGAAAAAATTGAAAGATTTCTTAAGCTTGACCGAGGAACACAACAAAAGATTAAGGAAGTTGAAGTTCATGCCGAGGGATGCTAGTGTCAACCAAGCACTAGTACACATTGAGTGAAAGTAAGTGTTAATCAAGCATTAGTATTGACCGAGTGATCCAGTGATGACCAAGTGTCAGAACCCAGTGTAAGTGTTGAGCAAGTGAACCTAGTGATGATGAAGTGTTAGAAGCTAGTAATTACCAAGTGACATTATTTTGAATACGTATAAAAAATCATGATTTCCAACTGAGTTGATTGATTTCTTGGGATATGGAAAGTGCATTAAAGATAAGGATTGACACTTTGGATCATTTAATTCAAGGAAATGATTAGGTAAGATACCTAATGAATGTATTCTAAGAGAAGTTTCTAGAAAAGAAGGAGATGAACATAATGATGATTAGATACAATGAATCTATTGGATTAGATTGCAAACCCTAAGATCCATGGTGATTGTGAGAAATGGAAAAGCACTATAATTCCTATTCAAGGAGGCAAATAGATGAACTTTATGTGTGAGCATGAATGAGATGATGTGAAGAAGAGAAGAGAATAGAGAAGTTGCACATGTTTAAAATATTTCCAGTAAGATACAACAAAGTTGTTGAGGTTGATAAGCAGATCTAAATAGAAAGCTTAAATTTTTTGTAAAGAGAAGGGTGATTTCTTGAAGGGTTGTCAAGAAAATCAAGGACATAGGTAACAAGGAAGAATTATCAAGGAATCAAGACATGAGCTAAATAGAGATCTAAAACTACAAAGTGAGTTGTAATCATACAAATCAAACCCTACTATTTTATTTCTAATCAGTGTATAAAATTTGTTTTGAAATCCTTTTAATCAAAGGTTGACCTAATAGTCATTAAAGACTTAATAGTCTATGTTAATCCTTTAACAGGGTGACATTCAAGCAGAACAATCTATATTCCTTTGACAAGGGCACACCTAATAGGGTGATTAAATCCTCTAACTAGGTCATATTTTAAAAGTGTGTATATGTTTAACAAGGTTGGCTCCTAACATGGCTCACTTCAAAAGAGTGAAAAAGTGGTGACATGTTGATTGTGGTTTTTTCCAAATTGAGTTTCCATGTTAAATCCTACTATCAAACTCGTGTTGAATGTTTGTATGGTGTTTTACATTTTAAATTTTTACATTCTACAAGTTTGTTATATTAGGGAAGCAAACTGCTAGTTAATATTGTTATTCATATTATAATAGAGACTGAGTTGCAATAGGGTAAGCAAAATTGAAAAGTGTTTAATTGTTTGATTTTTCAATTGGTACTTATGGACCTTGATTAACTGATTCACCCCCCCCTCAGTTATTATAAACATTCTAAAAATTGGTACCAGAGCATCGATGCTTATATAGAGAAGTTTGAATGTACTTAAAGCTAAAGATCATGACTCACAAAAGAGAGGTACCAATGTTGAAAAAAGAGAACTTTCTAGCATGACAAATGTTGATGAGGCTACATATATCGAGTATTAGTGATGCTGAAATAAACTTTGTGGACAATGAATATGCGAAGATAACAACCATTCCTCTGACTGCTTAACAACTGAAAGAAAATTAAGAACATAATCAAACAATGTTGGAGATCACCTTATCCCTAAGCTATGCCAAGTTTGATGACATAAAAGGTTGTGATATTACAAAAAAAATGTGGGACAAGCTGAAGACCATATACGAAGGAGATGACAATGTTTAGAGAGCCAAATTAGAGAGCCTGAGGGGAAAATTTGATGAAATGAGAATGATAGAAGGTGAGAACATAGTGTATTATTGCACAAGAATCAAGGAAGTTGTCCATTCTATTTGAGGTGCAAATGGAATGATTGAAGATGAAACAACGATAAGAAAGGTATTGATAACTCTACTTCCTATATATGCCATTAGGGTTTCTTCAATACAAGAGCTGAGATGTACTCTAGGTAACAATTTGACTATGGAAGATGCAATTGGTAGACTTACTACTTTTGAGATGTCTAATTTTGATAACTACACACCTGCTACCAGTGAATATGCTTGTAAGTCAACAATTGGTTCTTAGCAAAAGAAAAGGAAAACATGTGAAGAGTAATAGTGACACTTCTGATGATGAGCTTGATGAACTTGAAGCACTTATTGGAAAAAGATTTGGAAGAGGCAGAGGCAAATAAAAAGGTAAATTACCTATAATTTGTTTTTTTGTGCAATGAGGTTGGTCATATTGTTGCAAGGTGTCTTGATAGAGATTA
The DNA here is from genome assembly GCA_028749045.1 of Cupressus sempervirens. Taxonomy (NCBI): domain Eukaryota; kingdom Viridiplantae; phylum Streptophyta; class Pinopsida; order Cupressales; family Cupressaceae; genus Cupressus; species Cupressus sempervirens. The sequence continues at coordinate 653,354,522 of CM053787.1, forward strand.
TAGTGATGAGAGAAAGGAAAGCAAATACAAAGGAAGGAGAGGTGACCAAGACTACAAGAAGAACAAGAATGAAAAAGATAAGAAATATTGTTATATTGATGAAGAAGAAACTAACACTGGATCTGAAAGTAATGATGATGAATTTGTCTATGTTGTTATGAAAGAAGATTGTGATGAAGATGAAAAACTGCTTTAATTTCATATGTGACCAAAAGTGATAGATGGATAATTGATAGTGGATTCTCTAATCATATGACTAGTGATAGAAATAAATTTGAAGACATTGGACCATATAAGGGTGGCTATGTTAAATTTGGTAATGATATTCCATGTACTATGAAAGGTAGAGGGACTATTCAATGGACTGACAAAATCAAGTGTGATAATGTTTACTGGGTGGAAGTACTTAACTATAATCTATTGGGTGTTTCACAGTTAAACAAATCAGGGTATAGAGTTGAATTCCATCATAGAAAGGCCAAGATATATGATGCCGATCACCTCTAGATTTATCTAATGAGACATGTTTGTTTGTACAACAAGAAGATGTTTAGTTACGACACAAAATGTTATGTCATGCAAATTTTGACAATTTGGTGAACACTAGTAAAATGAAGAAAGTAAGAGAGTTGCCAAAAAATAAAGAAGCCTGGCAATGTTATGTGTAAACAATGTCAATTGGGAAAAAAGACAAAGTCTAGTTTGAAGAGAAAAACATACACGTCTAATGATATTTTGGAATTGGTTTATACTAACCTATGTGGGCCTATTGATGTTCAATATTATTGTGGAGATAAGTATTTCATTTTGATTGTTGATTACTCTATGATGATGATTGTGTTGTTTCTCAAAGCCAAATTTGATGCTTTTCAACTATTTAGGTGGTATTTGTCTAGACTTGAAAAAGAAACAAGGAAGATTCTTAAGTGTTTGAAATATGACAGGGGTGGTGAATTCATTTCTAGTGAGTTCAACACATTTTGCAATGACAAAGGAATTAAAAGGCAGATGTTAACACCAAGGACCCCTCTTCAGAATGGGATAGTTAAAAGGAGAAATATATCAATAATGAACTATGCTAGAACATTGATGATGGAGAAGAATGTATCTCAAAAATATTGGAGAGAAGCTATCAATACTGCTCTCTATACCTTGAACATAATGCAAGTCAAGAAAGGCACAAATGCTACACCTTTTGACTATGGTATGGATATGCTCCTAATATGAAACATTAAAAATATTTGGAAGAAAATGTTACATACTTAAAGATAATAGGAATAGAAAAGTTGATGCTCAGAGTGATGAAGGTATATTCCTAGGATATTCCACCAAGAGTAAAGCTTATATGTGTTTAAACTCTAACACTAACAATGTTGTGGAAAGTGCAAATGTCAAAGTTGATGAATTTGCAGAAAGAAATGATGTTGAATGTAAGAAAGAGCCTAAAGACTACAACACATTCATACATGAGGATGTTAGTGCTCATCACTCCTACTAAACAAGAAAATAAAGTTATAGTTTCCTAGTAGATAGGGAATGCTGAGGTGCAACAACATGTTGTTGAGAAATAGACAATGGGTGTTGAGCAATAGGTAGAAGTTGTTGAGTCATAGACAGATGATGCCAACCATTAGGTAGACAATACCAAGCATGCAGAATAGGAGTCAGAACCTAAACAAGAAAGAGATAATGGACTTGCGATTATTTTTCAAGATGAACCTATTGAAGAACAGAGAAGGAGACCACCTATGCTAGCTAAGTATGTAAGAAGACATCATAAACCTGAACAAATAGTTGGAGATGCATAATCTAGTGTTATGAAAAGGAAGAGACTCAGAAATGATACATGCCTACTTTGTGAATTTGATCCCAAATTAGTGAAGGATGCTCTAGAAATTAAAGATTGGATCTAGGAAATGAATGAAAAAATTGAATAGATTGAGAAGAACAACACTTGGACCCTAGTACCTAGACCAAAGGACAAAAATATTATTAGAACAAAGTGGCCTTCCAGGAATAAGCTAAATGAAAAAGGTGAAGTTACAAGGAATAAAGCTAGATTGGTATGCAAAGGATATGCTCAAGATGGAGTTGATTATGGAGAAAATTTTACTCCTGTAGAAAGACTAGAAGGAGTTACAACTTTGCTTACATATTCATCCTATAAAAACTTCAAGGTATATCAGATGGATGTCAAATTTGCACTTTTGAATGGTATATTTGAGGAAGAAGTGTACATAGAATAGCCTGAAGGATTTGTGGACCCAAACAAGAAGAACATGGTATGTAAACTGAACAAAGCTCTGTATGGATTGAAACAAGCTTCAAAAGCATGGTATGAAAGACTACACAAATACTTGGTGAAGGTTGATTTTGAAAGGACAAATGATAACAATAATCTATACTTGAAGATTGGCAAGAACAATGAGGTACTGCTATTTGAAATCTTTATTGATGGCATTATATTTGGAGGAAAATAAGCATTATGCAAATTATTTGCTGATGAAATGAAGAAGGAATTTGATATGCCAATGTTTGGTGAAATCAAATTCTTTGTTGATTTGCAAGTATATCAAATGAAATCTGATATTTTCATCACTCAGTTCAAATATATCAAGGAGATACTAAAAACCTTTGGAATGGAAGAATCAAGACCAGTGAGCATACCTATGTCTATAGGACATAAATTATCTAAATGTGATGAATTTGCTGATGTAAACCAAACACTATATAAATCAATAATTGGAAAATTGCAATACGTTGTTCATAGTAGACCCAATATTGCATTAGATGTTGGGATAGTTGCTAGATTTTTAGAAAATCCTAAGGAGGACCATATGATGGAAGTGAAAAAGAAATTGAGATATATGAAAGGTACAAAAGATTATAAATTGTATTACAAGAGGAATGGTAGATTTGAACTAAAGGTATTTACCTACTTTGATTGGGCAGGAAATATTGATGATAGAAAAGGCACTAGCGGAGGTGCATTCTTGCTAGGAAAGAAATCAGTGTCATGGACAAGAAAGAAAGAAAATTGTATTTCCCAATCAACAACTAAGGCCAAGTATGTGGCAATTGTAGTGAACTGTTAAAATATCATGTTGATCAAGAAATTTCTAAAAGGAATGAAGGAATCAATTATAGATCCAGTGGTTATCTATTGTGATAACACAAGTCCTATCAACATATCAAAGAATACTACAGAGAGGTGATGAACCCCCAACTCCTGGTGGACGACCTCGAGAAGCCTAGACTCAATGAGCTAATTAACCCGGCTATAGTGGCTATTTCTGATAATGCAAGAGAAACGGGCATGAATCTGTTGAACAATGCCCGCAATAGCATGATCGACAACTTCAGATCAATTAAATGGCTTTTCCATGAGCTTGAGGATGTCAGAGATAGGGTTTCCCAAATGGAAAAAATCAAGAGCAAGACAGGTGCAGAAAGCCAAGGCGACCGAAACAGTTGGGAGACTCTGATGGAGAGGAGAGTAAAAAATATTGAGAACTACAATCACAACCTGGCAAGTCAAATGATCTCCCTCCTCGCTTCGATCAACAACAACATCCTCTCTCTCTTGGAAAATCTCAAAGACAGGAACCAGATGGAGGAAGATGATAAACATAACAGAGACAAAGATAGGCTGGATGTGGATAAAGCCAAGGACAACACTATGGAGCAGGATTTGACGAACGCCCAGGATCATAAGGCAGAAGAGCAACAAGAGTGCGCCGAAGCTGCCCAGACCATGCTCGAGATGGAGAAGTAGTCTGCTAGGTTGGGTCTCTGTCCTTTGGTTTTTGTTTCTCCTGGCTTTGGCTTTTTGTCTGGTCTCTGTTTTTCTGGTTGGTTCTCTGGCCTTTTTAGTGGGCAGTTGTTTTGGGCTGGGCCTTTGGGCTTATTTTCAGCCGTAAGGCTTATGTTTTGGCTGGGCATTTTTTCGCTTATTTTCAGCCTTTCTTGTTGTTAAACTTATGGGTTGCAGGACCCCTTAAAACCTGTTTACCTTATCAAAAACATATCAAAGAATACTGTGATGCACACAAAAACAAAGCACATTGCTATCAAGTATCACTACCTAAGAAAACTATTTCAAGACAAAGAAGTGAAGTTGGAATATGTACACACTAAAGAAAAAATTCCTAACATATTCACTAAAGCCTTACCTAAATATGCTCATGAATATCTTAGAGGTAAATTGGGGGCAATTCGCCTAAGCAAATCTACTTAAGATACATAGAGGCATTTCATCAAATTTGCTAATTTGAATAACTTAAACATTGATGCAGACAATTCTACTTTAGGAGGTGCCTAAGAAAGAAACAAAATTGTATTTCCCAATCAACAACTAAGGCCAAGTATGTGGCAATTGTAGTGAACTGTTAAAATATCATGTTGATCAAGAAATTTCTAAAAGGAATGAAGGAATCAATTATAGATCCAGTGGTTATCTATTGTGATAACACAAGTGCTATCAACATATCAAAGAATACTGTGATGCACACAAAAACAAAGCACATTGCTATCAAGTATCACTACCTAAGAAAACTATTTCAAGACAAAGAAGTGAAGTTGGAATATGTACACACCAAAGAAAAAATTACTAACATATTCACTAAAGCCTTACCTAAAGATGCTCATGAATATCTTAGAGGTAAATTGGGGGCAATTCACCTAAGCAAATCTACTTAAGATACATAGAGGCATTTCATCAAATGTGCTAATTTGAATACCTTAAACATTGATGCAGACAATTCTACTTTAGGAGGTGCCTAAGGTAGTCAAGTTACATAAACAGTAAGAATAACATAACATATTAGTCATATATAGATGACTAATGAAATCTGATATTTTCATCACTCAGTTCAAATATATCAAGGAGATACTAAAAACCTTTGGAATGGAAGAATCAAGACCAGTGAGCATACCTATGTCTATAGGACATAAATTATCTAAATGTGATGAATTTTCTGATGTAAACCAAACACTATATAAATCAATAATTGGAAAATTGCAATACGTTGTTCATAGTAGACCCAATATTGCATTAGATGTTGGGATAGTTGCTAGATTTTTAGAAAATCCTAAGGAGGACCATATGATGGTAGTGAAAAAGAAATTGAGATATATGAAAGGTAAAAAAATTATAAATTGTATTACAAGAGGAATGGTAGATTTGAACTAAAGGTATTTACCTACTTTGATTGGGCAGGAAATATTGATGATAGAAAAGGCACTAGTGGAGGTGCATTCTTGCTAGGAAAGAAATTAGTGTCATGGACAAGAAAGAAACAAAATTGTATTTCCCAATCAACAACTAAGGCCAAGTATGTGGCAATTATAGTGAACTGTTAAAATATCATGTTGATCAAGAAATTTCTAAAAGGAATGAAGGAATCAATTATAGATCCAGTGGTTATCTATTGTGATAACACAAGTCCTATCAACATATCAAAGAATACTGTGATGCACACAAAAACAAAGCACATTGCTATCAAGTATCACTACCTAAGAAAACTATTTCAAGACAAAGAAGTGAAGTTGGAATATGTACACACCAAAGAAAAAATTCCTAACATATTCACTAAAGCCTTACCTAAAGATGCTCATGAATATCTTAGAGGTAAATTGGGGGCAATTCGCCTAAGCAAATCTACTTAAGATACATAGAGGCATTTCATCAAATGTGCTAATTTGAATACCTTAAACATTGATGCAGACAATTCTACTTTAGGAGGTACCTAAGGTAGTCAAGTTACATAAACAGTAAGAAGAACATAACATATTAGTCATATATAGATGACAGATGATAAACTTTAGCCTATGAAATGTCCCCTCATATGAATCCTAAATTGAATGTTGAAACCTGCAATGAATTGTTTGTACAATAGAAAATGTATAAAAAATGTTGGAAATATTGAACTAATAGTATAAATGCTACCCCATCTAACCCTTCCTAATCATTCAAAAGAAAATCTTCTTAAATGACCTAACCCTCTAGTGGGAATCGCTTCCCGATTATGTAATCGTCATATAAGAGCATCTTCCTAAGGCCTCTTTTAGGATCTCTAATTAATTACCTGGTAGAGATCCCTCCTCTACCAAGTCTCTAGTCTCTGACGTATGCATATGTTAGACCACTACAATATATAGTCTCTAAGGTATTCTCTATAAATCCCTTTCCGAGATTCCACTTTAGGAATCTTGACATTTGCTCTTAAATATCCTCTATGCATTGAGTCCCCTTTTGAGGAACCCAAAATTCAAATGAATGCTCTTAGCCAAGTTCTCACTTAGCCCCTAATGATAGGATCTTAGTAGTCTAATCTATCCATGTCCAATGGAACTAACACTTAGTAACTTCATTCCAATGGGATTTTACCTTCTATGGATCTCTTACTTTCAGAAAGGAAAGACTATATGAATAATATGCTTCTCTTATTGTTTGCCAGACTACCACTATTTAGTCAAACTACAATTGTCTAAATCACTTTATTGCCTTAGTTATCAACAATGCCTTTGTGATCTACTTTACACTGATGATTATGTGCTCATTTTGGTTTGTATTGAAATGATGTTATGCAGTGGCTTTGCACTGATATTTATGTGTCTCTTCTCGCTATTGTTGTATATAATGAATCTTTGATGCTTTCTATTTCTATTCTTGGTTTGAATTATTATTTTCTCTTGATTAGGGTATTTGTGTATAGCGTAATTATTCAATTTTGTCTCCTTCTTGGACTTGTTCATTTCTTTTTCCTTGTGACTTTATAACTCCCAATCATAAATGTATTTGATATACCTTACAACTGTGATGATGCTAGTTCCGTCTGCTCATATCAGAAGTGATAGAATCCATTTTGCTATGTTCTTTGATGATGTCTTCTCTTTGATCTGACGATGGAGATTTCTATTTTGTTTGGCTATAATTTCTATTTGATTAGGGAGGCCCACATATATGGCACTTGATGTACCTTCAATACTCAACATGCCTTATTAAATCTTACTTAGCCTGTGCCTGATCTATACTCATTATTTTTTTTTTAACCTAGTCACATCCACAATATCTGAAAGCATTTTATCTTTGTTGTTCTATTGTGCGATGACTAAGAGTTTATCAGTTTAGAAATTTCATTGAATAGCTTCCACCTTTAATATAAATATATTAGTATTTAATTGTCAAGGACTTTATTTCTTTTTGCCTTCTTGGTGGCTTCCCTAGCTCACGTGGCTTTCTCCACATTTGACCTCCCGACTATGTTCCTTCTTATTTATTTGGTGCTAAGGTTATTATCTTCTATATTTTTAATGTTTGATTCTTATGATATCTAGTTGTTTGTGTTAGATAGGTTTCCATCAATATCTTTCTATTCTCCTCCCTCCTCCTTCTCCATTCTCCCTTATCCCGCCTTTTAATATGCATGAGACCACACTTGCTAATGCCCTTTCATGAATGATGACATGACTCTTAATTTACTTAGGTATTAATTGGGTCCTTTGATTATTATATTATAATGATAGTTTTAAAATTTAATACTTATGTTTGTTTTATATTATATATATAAGATAATTATTTAAATTAACTTATAATGAAAAGTCTTTAATCAATTTGTTATAAATGTTGTCTCTCATGATTTCTATTATGAATAGATTCACAAAGTTTTAATATATTTATATTCTAACTATTCATTATTAGGGGGATATTATGATCTTGCCCTCCCAAAATTGCTTTCCCTTAAGCAAACAACTTCCTCAATGAACCCCTACTTTTGATAAAAAACTCCATTAGTTTCCTTTCCTTTCCTTGAGTGATAATTGAGAGTTAGGGTGGATCTATGAATACATGCAACGAGTAATTTAGTTTTGATATATATATATATATAATATTTATTTAATATTTAGTGATTGGTGATCACTTTATTAGGTTCAATGATGGGATGACATCCCATAACAATTCATAGGCTGATTGGTAGATCTCATAGTATCAAAGTTGGTGATTTGTCTCAATGATTCCAAACATAATTTGATTGATGACTTCATAATTAAAAGAATATACTTGATAGATCTTCATGGTTTGAATATCTTTTTGTTGTAGTTGATAATTTCTTAATGATCTCTTTGAAGATTGTCTATTGTTTACTTCCAAAGATTGATATACATTAATATGTCTCTAAAATGAAATAGTTATACGGTGATGATTAATAACCCTTAATAGGTTAAAAGTTAGCATATTGAAATTAAGTCCTCTTTCTTCTTACATGAAAATTTCAATGTCACCAGGTCTATGGGTAGGCTCCATTAATGTATTAGGATTGCATGTTTGTAACTCTCTTGGTATATTTCTTCAAGGTATTGGAACCCATGTCCCTATCTTGATCTCATGAGGATTTACTCTACTTTTCCCATCTTAATGAGAAATTAATTTTATTCATGAACTTATATTCATCATCCATATAACCATGTCTCTTAGCTATATTAATAGTTTGATTTTTTATTGATTTGAATGCTTATGATCATATTCACCCTACAGGATGGCAAGATCATGCTTTGATACCACTAAAATGTCCCCTCATCTGGATCTTGAACTAAATGTTGAAACTTGTAATAAATCATTAGTACAATAGAAATGTATAAAAATTAGGTTAGAAATATTAAATTAATAGTATAAATGCCATCCCGTATAACCTTCCTAATCCTTTGGAAGAAAATCTTCTCAAGTCACCTAACCCTCTAGTGAGTATTGCTTATCAATTAGGCAATCATCATATAAGAGCATCTTCCTAAGGCCTCTTTTGGGATCTCTAATTAATTACTTGGTGGAGATCCCACCTCTACCACATCTCTAGTCTTTGACATATGTATATGTTTGACCACTACAATATATATATGGTCTCTAAGGGATTCTTTATAAATCCCTCTCTGAGATTCCACTTTAGGAATAATGACATTTTCTCTTAAATGTCCTCTATCCATTGAGTCTCCTTTTGAGGACTTGACATTCAAATGAATGCTCTTGACTAGGTTCTTCTCTTAGCCCCTAATGATAGGATCTTCGTATTCTAATGTATCCATATCTAATGGAACTAACTCTTAGTAGCTTAATTTCAATCAGATTTTACCTTCCATGGCTCTCTTACTTTCAAAAAGGAAAGACTATATGAATAATATGCTTCTCTTATTGTTCATCAGATTGCCACTATCTAGTCAAACTACATTTTTCTAAATCACTTTATTGCCTTAGTTATCAAAAATGCCTTTGTGATCTACTTTACATTGATGATTATGTGCTCATTTTGGTTTGTATTGAAATGATGTTATGTAGTGGCTTTGCATCGATATTTATGTGTCTTTGCTCCCCATTTTTGTATATAATGAATATTTGATGATTTTCATTTCTATTCCTGGTTTGAACTATTGTTTTCTCTTGATTAGGGTATTTGTGTATAGTGTAGTTATCCAATTTTGTCTCCTTCTTGGACTTGTTCATTTATTTTTTATTGTGACTTTATAACTCCCAATCAAATCATATTTGATATACCTTACAACTGTGATGATGCTAGTTCTATCCGCTCATATTAGAAGTGTTAGAATACATTTTTCTCTATTCTTTGATGATGTCTTCTCTTCGATCTGATGATGGATATTTCTATTTTGGTTAGCTATAATTCCTGTTCGATTAGGAATGCCCATGTATATAGTGCTTGATTCACCTTCAATACTCAACATGACTTATTAAATCTTACTTAGGATTGTATAGCCTATGCCTAATCTATACTTGCTATTTATTTTCCTGCCTAGTCACATCTATAATATCTGAAAGTATTTATCTTCTTGTTGTTATGTTGTGCAATGACTAGGAGTTTACCAGTTTAGAAATTTCATTGAATAACTTCCACCTTTACTATAGATATATTGGTATTTGATTGTCAAGGACTTTATTTCTTTTTGCCTTCTTTGTGGCTTCCCTAGCTTGCATGGCTTTCTCCATCTCTGACCTCCCAACTATGTTCCTTCTTATTTATTTGGTGCTAAGATTATTATCTTCTATATTTTTAATGTTCGATCCTTATGATATCTAGTTGTCTGCGTTAGATAGGTTTCCATTGATATATTTCTATTCTCCTCCTCCCTCCTCCATTCTCCCTTATCCCCCCTTTTAATATGTATGAACGCACACTTGCCAATGCCCCTCCATGGATGGGGATGTGACCTTTAATTTACTTAGCTATTAATTGGGTCCTTTGATTATTATATTATAGTGATAGTTTTAAAATTGAATTTCTATGTTTGTTTTATATTATATATATATATATATATATATATATATAAGATAATTATTTAAATTAACTTATAATTAAAAAAGTCTTTAATTAATTTTTTATAAATGTTCTCTCATGATTTCTATTACGAATAGATTCACAAAGTGTTAATATATTTATATTCTAACTATTCATTATTAGGGGGATATTACAGCCTAACATGTAATTATCTACATAATCAAGATGTATGTAGGACATAAAGCCAAGAAAGATGGTGTCTTTGGCATTATTGTCAAAGAGGGAGAGTATGTATATAAGATGCAAGAGGGAGAGATTGAATAGAAACATCAGAAAGAGTGATGCATAAAATGCTAGAAGGTGAGTATGTATACAAGATATAAGAGGAAGTTTGAACTCATAACTTACAGGGAGTTTCTAAAATTGCTCATGGAAGTGAAATATTTTGGATTTCACGGTAACAAAGAGAGAGATTATATTCATAAAATATTAGAGGTGTTTCCATCAATGCCAAAGAGGAAGATTGTTGAAACTACAATTGAAACAATTGTTATGTTGTCATTGATGTCAAAACTACTGATAAGACACATTTTTATCTAATCTAAATGTCATATCTATTTGAATTATGAAGAGAATTTGATAAGTTTCTCATGACAAAAGAGCCTAGAGGAAAGGTTGAGTTATGCAAAGGAAGCTACATTGGATGTTTGATTAGTTAGACTTTGACAAGATAATTTGATTTTTACATTATGAAGACATGAGAAAGGACTAAAAGATTGCTTAAGCTTGACCGAGTAATACAATAGAAGATTAAGGACCTTGAAGTTCATGCTAAGGGATGCTAGTGTTGATCGAACACCAGTACAAGATGAGTGAAACATAGTGTTGACTGAGCATCAGTATCGACCGAGTAAACCAGTAATGACTGAGTGCCATAACCTAGTGCAAGTGTCAAGCAAGTGAACCTAGTGATGATCGAGTGTCAGAACCTAGTAATGATCGAGTGACAATATTTTGAATACATATGATAAATCATGATTTCTAACTGACTCAATTGATTTCTTGGGATATGGAAATCATGTTGAAGATAAGGATTGACACGTTGGATCATTTGATTCAAGGAAAGGATTAGGTAAGCTACCTAATGAATTTATTCAAAGAGAAGTTTCTAGAAAAGAAGGAGATGAACAAAATGGTAATTTGATACAATGAATCTGTTGGATTAGATCACAAAATCTAAGATCTATAATGATTGTGAGAAATGAAAAAAGACCAAAATTACCTATTTAAGGAGGCATGGAGATGAACTTTATGTGCGAGTGTGAATGAGATGATGCAAAGAAGAGAAGATAATAGAGAAGCTGTGCATGTTTAAAATATTTCCAGTAAGATGGAACAAAGTTGTTGAGGTTGATAAGAAAATATAAGGAGAAGGCTTAAGTTTTTTGTGAAGAGAAGGGTGATTTCTTGAAGGGTTTCCAAGAAAATCAAGGATAGAGGTGACAAGGAAGGCTCATCAAGGAATCAACACATGAACTAAATAGAGAATTGAATTTGTAAAGTGAGTTGTAATCACACAGATCAAACCCTACTATTTTCTTTCTAATAATTATAAATAGTTTGTATCAAAATCCTTTTAATCAAAGGTTGACCTAATAGTCATTAAGGACTTAACAATCTATGTAAATCCTTTAATAGGGTGACATTTGAGTGGAATGTTCTAAATTCCTCTAACAAGGCCACTCCTAATAGGGTGATTAAATCCTCTAACTAGGTCAAACTTAACAGTGTGCATTGTAACCTTTAATAGGGTTGGCTCCTAACAAGGCTCACTTCAAAAGAGTGAAAAAGTGGTGACATGTTGCTAGTGGTTTTTCCCAAATTGGGTTTCCATGTTAAATCCTAGTGTCAAACTTGTGTTGAATGTTTTTATGGTGTTTTAAATTTCAAATGTTTACATTCTGCAAGTCTATTTTACTAGGGCAGTAAACTACTAGCTAATATTGTTATTTAGATTATAGTAGAGACCGAGTTGCAGTAGGATAAGCAAAACTAAAATTATTTAATTGTTTGATTGTTCAATGGGTACTTATGGACTTTGAGTAATTGGTTCACCCCTGTTGATCTTAGATTGGTTTTGACTAGTGAGTGTCTATACACTTAAGTCATTTACTTAGTTCATACTAAACAAGTAGTATATGCTAAGCACAACATTATGCATGCTGAGTCCACAATGAGTGCCAATTCACTCATGTGTCGAGTCACTCAAGTGCCAAGCAGATAGTGTATGTCGAGTGATTCAGGAGCTGAGTAAGAAGTGCATGCCAAATCATTCAGATGCTGAGTCACAATATAGGAAAGATCTTGAAGTGGAAATCTACAAGTTGGGAAAGATTATTGAGAATCAAGGAATTGAAATGCAACTCATTCTACATCAATTGAATGAAGCAAGAGAAGACTTAAATAAATCTTTAAAGAGAAGGAAGGAAATTGCTATTAAGGAGAATGATGTGCAATACAAAGAGATGGACACTACTGAGCTATTTGCTAATGGAGACTCTAATGATTTTGATGCAACAATTGTAGATCTAATGGAAAAGAATAGAGCCCAAGCTGAATAAATAAAAAATCTCAAGTTAGAGCAAGAATCACAAGCCATACTACTATGTGAGGTGACTGAACAAAAAAAGAAAGTTATAGAAGACAAGGCCATGATTGAAGATGAAAAAAGATTTTTGACCAATAGACTAGAACAAAAATCATTAGAGCTAACTAGGATTGCTCACATGCAATTGGATACTTTGAGTCAAATCATGAATGACAACTATGAATTGAATGTCAAGGAAATTGAGGAAACAACATTGAAGTTGCAAAATGAGCAATTAAATAATGACCTAACAAGGGAAAAGGAATTTTCTAAAAGTTTTAATAAACCAAGTGAAGCATCAAATACTTTGAGCAATTAATGAGATCCCCTAGATCCAACAATGATACATCTGGACTAGGATACACAAGTACTAAAGAAGAAGAGTCATCCAAAAGTGCTAAAGAAAAGGAGTAACAAAGGTAAGAATTCCAAACCTAGTTGTCATAATTGTGGTAAGAAAGGACACATTGCAAATGTATGTAGAAGCAAGACTATGAATCTAAATGTTATGCAAAAGAGCATGGCTCATTGTCATAAGTACAAAAAACAAGGTCATAAAGCACATGGATGTTGAACTAAGACCATGCACACTCAAAGATTTGAAGGATATTGTTATACTTGTCAGAAGTAAGGACATAGAGATTTTGAGTGCAGATCCAAATCCATGTGGTCATCAAATAGGAAAACAAAGGTAAAGAACAATGTCAACTCTTATAATTGGGATTACAATACAAGGTATAGTTGTAATTATTGTCAATAGTATGGATATATTCTTGAGAATTGTGTTAGAACACACTTTAGAAGTGACTACAAAAGGTGTTTGAGTCAAACCACATGTTTTAGCTATTTGAAGATTGGTCACATTAGTCGATATTGTCCAACAAGGTCAAAGGCACAAGGTTGTGAGTTCAATAAAGGCAAAGGCAAGGCAAATATTGAAAATGTTAGAAATGAAATGAACAAGACATGGAAGAAAAAAGAGGAGTGCAACACATCAAGTAGAGAAGGGATCACTTCACCCAATGGGTCAAGTGATTACACCTCATCAAACTAAGCAATCAAGAGGTATGTGGGACTGATATTCAAAAGTTATATCATACATCAGTTCCAAATATTTTTTTTCTGAAAAGATTATGTAAGCATGAATAAAGATGCAACATGTTATTAGGAACCAAATAAAAATCTTTAAGTTTTTCATGTTACTGCCAAGCATGAAAAGTTTCCTATGATTGCTAGGTGAAATGCTAGAGGATGCCAAGCTAATAGACTGGTTAGTTGTTGCCAAGTTCGTAATGGTTATTGAATGAAAGGAAAGCTAGTGGATGCCGAGTGAGCCAAAAATTATTTGATGCTGAGCTTACAACTATGTAAGCACTCAACATTAATTGCAATATTTCAAAGGGGTATTTGATTGATTTTTGCTCATTTAACATCATTTTAAATTGAGAAAGAGAAAGAAGAGCTAGAGGCAATCTGGAAAATTTTATGAAGTATTTAATAGAAGATTTGAACAGCTATTTGACATCATATCATCAGATTTTGTAAGGTATTTATTGTGTGCTGAGTTACACTATTTCTAATTTCGTAAACACTAGTTTTGTAAAATGGCGTCTAGCTCTTCGAAGGAAAAAAGGCGTAGAGGGAAAAGAGGCTTTGAATGTTCAATTGGTTAGAAATGACGCAAAAAAACCTATTTTCAAAGCCATACTAGACATAGCATACAAATAAGATCCCTTCGGTACATTATCCATGATACCACCACAAGTTTTAATGATTTAGGATGTTAGAAAATGCTATAATTGTAAAAGTGGGAGTATTGGGGATATGGAAATCAGAGAAGCATATGGAAAAATTTGTGAAAAAGGTGTGTTAAGGGAAGAATTCAAGCTTGTAGAAAAGAAAGGGTTTTCTCGTGCCCTAGATTTCCCTAATGTTTTTAAAACTGAATGGATCAGGATTATTTTGAGTAGGATTCATGATAGTTCACTATGGTTAGATAATGAGACAATCAAAATATCAAAGAGAATAATCCATAGGGTAATAGGGTATCCAACCTTAGATTGGCCAAAGACTATGAGAAGTGAGTCTAAAGAAGTTATTAAAAAGAACATAGGGAGTGTGTGGAATAAGAGAGGAATGACCATAGACACCATCACAGATCCTCTGATAGATTTTGTAGTAAAGGTACTTGCACATAAGTTTTACCAATCAAGCAGATTGAATAGTGTACCCTGTATTGTAGTGGATGTGGGTTACAAAATTGTGAAGAAGGATCATACATATGATCTTGCTGAGCTATAGCTACAATAATTGATTGAAAACCTAGGAGCAATAAGGGAAATGAAGAGTGTTCAGTGTAAATTTGGATCTATTTTGATATGTATCTTACTTTATGTTTAGAACACATTTCATACATTTGGCACTGTGGCATGGAAGACAAATAGGTTTGTTGTAGTTCAAATAGGAGAGCTCAATGAATAGTTAGGTGAAAATTTTGAGTCAGTAATGACCAGTTACTTTGAAGACTCCAGGCAATCCATGAAGAAGAGATTGAGGATTCCAATATCATTAGTGGAAAAACATTATGATGATGTTTGTTTCCTAGTTGATGCTGATTATACATTTGTTCAAGCAACAACTCCAAGAGTAAGATGGCTAAGGCCATTAGGCTATGAAATTAATGTAGATGAGGCCTTTGTAGAAATAACAACATTACTTGTAGAAGAAATAGATAAAGATGCCAAAGCATTTGGTAATTATGAGATGGCCAAATCTAAGATTACTATGGAATTAAAGACTGCCTCTGTAATAAAAAAGAATGAGAAACTAATAAAGAAATTGAAAGCAAAATTCAGTGAAGGTGCCGAGTAGGAAGAGGATAAAGAGGAAGAGGATGAAGAGGAAGAAGACACTTAGATTCAAGCACCACTTGCATTGACACAAGGAAAGGGTGAAGATTAGCAAGATGAAGAAATGGGAACTATAGAAGGTGCTAAGGAAGAAGAAGCTGAGGAAGCACCTACTCCTACTGATCAAAAGAAGAGAAATGCTAAGGAACAAATAGTGATAAGACCCAAGAAGGTTGAAAAACCAAGCCAGCCCAAACCTACAACACCTACCACAAGGGCTAGTGCACGTGTCACTACATAAAAGGCTAAAGAGAAAGCCAAACATATAGAGTAGGAAGGAGGAGCACAAAATAGACCATGGAGAAAATACATTGCTCAGGCTGAATCTAATGAAGAAAGAACTGAATCTGATGACAACAACCAATTCCAAGTGGTGAGTCACAATCCATCTTAAAATCTAGACAACCTATGTGAGAATGTTAGAAATAATGTAGATTTTTCAAGATTTTCTCACACTGATTTTGAAAATCTTGAAAAAAGTGAAAAGAATCAAGTGGAGGAGGTAATATATGCCATGATGGCTACTTTCAAGAAAGCTCCTCTAGAGATTTCCAACTCCATACCTAAAAGCCTATATGAAGGAGTTGAGAAAAAATGACACTTTTGTTTAGATACTAAAAGGCAAATCAGAGAAACCACCCTCACTCAAGTTATGCCCAAACTTAGCAAGGCACAAATTGCTAAAGCCATAAAGAAAAATGCTGTTAGATTTGCTCCTAAATATAGAGCCTTCAACATATTATAGAATAACATAGAAGATGTTATAAAGAAGACTACACAAATGTGGAAAGTTACATATTGGTTAGCTACAGTCAAAGTAGGAGAACAAGAGCCTATTGAGGTTAAAGATGATGAAGAAGATGAAAATAATGAAGACATAGTTGAGGGAGGTATTGAAATGAATGTAGATGATTAGGCAACAACTGAGAAAGAGCAGCAACAAGAACATAGTGTACACGATACATAATTGCCAAATGTCAGTCCTTAAAAAATAACAAGTGTGAGTACTGAAACTGTCATAGTAAAGGATGTTTCTAATCTCACTTCTTAGAACATCAATCCCCTAATAGAGGAAGACTTGAAAAAGATACTTGATCAATCTACACTGCAGGCTAAATTGTGTGACAATTCTATATTGGTGAGCATAGATGAAATTCAGATATTAGTGACTGATACTATAAGGGAAGAGGTGAAAACAAAAGAACCACCTAGCATCACCCCTCAAGTCACTAGTGTACAACCTTTAGATAAAGTACCAAAAGTTACACCAAAAAAGGTTGATACAATTGGAGAGGATAAAGTGGAAACTCAAGCCACTATTGAAACACAGAGTCAAATAGGTTAGATAGATTCATCCACACCTCCAGCACAAGTTCAAGGTGCAATTCAAGGTAATGTGGTAGAAAAGGACAAGATTAAAGATACTAAGCTGACACCCAAGTTGAAGGAGCTACCCGAAATTCAAGCACTAGTAACTTTACTAGAATCTGGCACTCCTTCCAGTGACACTCTTCAAAGGCTGAGCATAGATGCAACACTTTTGCAATTCTCAGTGCCAAGTCCAAGTTCATCAAAGCTAGAAGAGGTAATAACATATGGAGATGTAAGCCTAGATAAACAAATTGTTTTGCCAAATTATGATTATGCCACAATGACAATAGAGAAGATGGGTATACTCCAAGAAGCCCTAGCTAGAAAGAAACATGAAGAACTGCTCAGAAAGGAGCATACGCAGAAGCAATCTTTGCTTGATATTAAAGATATCTTCCTAGATGCATTTAGTCTGCCTACTCTAGATGACACAAAGCCACTTATTAAACAATTGACAAATATAGTGGAAAAGGTAAGTGATACAGACCTTGATACTAATGCAAAATTATTAGAATGGTCTGAAAAGAAATTTGAAAGTAAAGTGAATGAGAAAAATATCTAATGATATAGCACTTACACAAGTTACATTGGAACCTAAGATAGAAAGTGTGAAGAAGGTACTTGAGAACATTTTCTCTCTGTACACCAAACTTTGTAATCCTATACTCTTCACACAAGAGACAAGAAGTCACATTCTGAGCTTGGAAAGTCAAATAAATTCATCAAGTGCAAAATTGCCTATAAAGTGAGAAGCATTTCTTGACTTTATTACAAGCCCAGAGTCAGTTAGCACCATTATCTATAGATGAGGCCAATATAAGGGCCAAACTAATATGCATCCAAACTACATTGACTCCTCACATGGAGATTTTGCAGCAGTTAGGCTATGCAGAAACTCTTATGAAGAAAGACCCAAATCCTTTTACATTAGATGTGCTAGTTCACCTTGCTACCAAGCTGGTGATTCAAATTAAGCCTTTGGAGGTAGCTTGTGACAATTGAGATGCAGCTCTTAAGGTTATCCTTGAGGTCCATAAATCTTTCTTGGACAAATACACTATTAGTTTATAACCCATTGACATTAGTGTCAAAGAGGGGAAGAAATTTGGGTTAAGCAAAGGGAGAGAAAGAGAGCTAAGCTAAGATAGAGTAAGATCATGAGGGAGCAAGAAAATAACAAAAAGAACATCAAGGAAGTAAAAGAGTATTAATTGAGGCATATCTACTCAAAAAAAGTAACATTTTGAATAATAGAACTAGATCTAACAACTCAAGGGGAGTTATAAGTTTTTGAGGCATAAGTTGTTGCAAAATTTTGATAGTTTTTGAAATTTTGTATAGAAGCTGAATACAAGTTATGTTATGCTTGTATGAATAAAAGAATTAATGCATGACCAAGTGTTTTTGATCCTCATGTCAAAGGGGGAGATTGTTGATTTCAGATTAGTTTTGACTAGTGAGTATGTATACACTTAAGTCATTTACTTGGTTCATGTCGAACAAGTAGTATATGCCGAGAACAACATAATGCATGCCAAGTCCATAGTGAGTGCTGAGTCATTCAAGTGCCAAGAAGATAGTGTATGCCAAGTGATTCAAGAGATGAGTAAGCAATGCATGCCGAGTCATTCAGATGCTAAGTCACAGTATAGAAATTACTATATGCCAAGCATTATAAACTTCAGATGTAGAGTAACATAATTTTTGTCATAGTTGTTTGTATTGGCACAAACTACTATGTAAACCATTTTTGAGCCAACTTACAAATGAATTACAATATTTTGGTGATAAGGATGAATCTTAAGTTGGAATTCCTACAAATTACATACATCCAATCAGGTAAAGGGAAGGTTTAAGCGATAATATGGATGAATCACAGCCATTGATTCATACCTATCCCTAAGTCACCTAGGTCTTCTGAAGGAGGACAAACCCTAAACTTCTAATGAAAATGAAAGGAATGAATGAATGATCAAGGAGAGTTTTCATGCACAAACCAAGAAATTCATTGTGACTAAGGTATTATGATCTAAAATTGCATTGTAGAATTAGTTAAAGGAGAATAGAGGAAGGAAATAGTAAATAACAAAGAGACATTTGATAAAAAAGGATCAAGAATACATAAGTTTAGAGGTGATCTATCATCAAGCAACAAAATGCTAATTGCAGGATCAATGTTGAGACATTCTAACACGTGAATCAGTCAAATCTCTTAATAGAGTAGTCCTGATAGGCTGTATTGAAATCCTCTAACAAGGTGTTTACTTAATTGTGAGTTGAAGTCCTTTAACAAGACACACTTTTAACAAGGTGTTAAAATCCTTTAATAGGGTAAGACCTAATAGTCTTTGTAAGCCTTTAACAGGGCAGAACTTTCACGAGTAGATCATGTCTCATGATCAAACATTGTAACCTTCATTAGATACACTTTATTACTATAGTAGTGAAGATTTGTGGGTGTCATCCCCACCCCAGTTTTACCTTCTCATTGGAGGTTTTCTGGGTAATTATATATGGTGTCATATATGTGTGAATGATTACTTGTTTACATGATTTAGATGTATATGCTTTACATGGTATTTCAGTTTACTTATTGAATGTATGAGATGGATGTGTGGTGAATTTTTTATGGGTCAAAGTTTAAAGTACTGATTCACCCTCGCCCCAGAAGTTTACCTTTCCTATTGTAATTCCAACACCCCCCTCTTAGTTATTCCAAACATTCTAATAGAGTTAATCTAACTTGGTCACAAGTTGTTAATTCTCTTAAGAAACAATTCTATCTTTCCATTAGGCCATGTGCAACATTTAATAATAAGCTAACAAAATGTTAGGCAAGGAAAATATCAGTCTATCCAAGAGTACACCCATGAATTCAAGAAAAGAGTATTACATTAAATGTTAAAATATATACTTAGGATACATTAATCAAGTACATAGATGGTTTTCACTCTTACCTAAGACATTCCATTATGGTTTTTAGTCCTTATGATTTGGGTGAACTATGTGCATAAGAAACAAACTTAGAGTCAAGGGGTAACGTTACTTTCTTTGATAAGTTTGATAAGACACCATCTAAGTCTGAATGTAAATCCAAAGAAAAAGAGAAGGGGGAAAATAAAACTACAATAAAGAAAGTAAATAAAATCCTACATGATCAAATTGAAACAAAGAAGGGAATGAATATACTAAGTGCTGAAAGATTCATCCAAAAAAAGGCCGAATAGATATGGTGGAAATGGAGGAAAATAAAATACTACTATTTTTTTTAGTTGAATAGGATCTTGGATCTGATTTTGAAGATAAGAAAAATATTATTGTCCTCTGGATCGAGGGTAAAGGAAAAGTTATATCTCTCTCATCTAATACAATTGAATATAATACAAGTGCAAGTAAAGAATCTTCTCGTAAAAATGATAAGCAAAGGAATGAATTATTTCATGTTCGAGTTGTAATCAAATATACTAAGTTTGATATGAGATCTCAAATTAATTTGATATTTGTTAAAGTTGTTAAAAATATTAAATTAACAACAAAACCTCATCTAAATCTATATCCTCTTATATGGGTTTGTAATGATGCATAATTATAGGTAACTAAGAAATGCAAGTTAATATTTTCTATCATTGGACACTTTGTTGATGAGGTAGAAGTTGATGTAGTTCCTTTATATATTTATGGTATTGCACTTTGGATTCCCTATATGTATGATTGAAATGCTACCTTCTATAAGGTGATAACAAGTATCATATTTTTAAATATGGGATAGAATATATTATACAAGCACATAACATAAAGACTAATATTGCACTAGGTAATGTTGGTTAGATGAAAATGTTGGTCAATTCTAGTAATAAATTTATGTTAGTGCTTGTAAAATCTAAAGAAGATGAAACATATGAGATAGTTAAGGGGTGTAGTCCAAAACATAAATATGAATTGGTCAAAGTTATTTATGCTTACGATGACTTATTTTAGGAATGCTAGGATGTTGGATACAATTGATAAATTGTGTATTGTCTTTGATGTTACACAAATTCCATATCATTACCAATCAGTGTATGCTGAGCTCATTCAGGCATTGAAGAAAACTTTTTGTGGCTATCGAGCAATATAGAGTTTGCCTAGTTTAGAAGGTAGTTTCTACCAATTTCACTCAAGCACTAAAGGAAAGTCTGTGAATGATGAGTGTTAATCGAGCTCACTCAGTTAATGAAGGAAATGTTGGATGGAACCAGTGCTAACCAAGCTCACTCAATTACCAAAGGAATTTGCTAGTATGTAGTGTTGGCTGAGCTTCACTTAGTTAACACAGGAAAATTGCTTTTGAGTTAGTGTCTACCAAGAAGGGTCAAATATCAAAGGATTTTCTTGTTTTGGCATATTAAGTTTAATTGATTTATCTATTGGTTCTAGCCGACTGAGGAGATGAATATTAGTTATTCTAGGTTGTATTCTAGCTAACTTAACAATGTGAAAGATATAAGTAGAAGGTCAAGTTGTGGGGTAGAATGTGCAAAGTGGTATGTGAATATATTGAAGATTTGATAATGCTAAGAGGAAGTGAATTAGAGGGATAAGAAGAATATTCTTGTGGAGCTAAAAAGATACATTCAATCAGGAAGGATCAAGTACAAGTCTAAATAAAGATCTATAATCAACAATTTAGTTGCATCCACATTAGGTCAATTCATTGTTACTCTCTAACCATTCTAGCAGTGATCTAAATCTTTTAACAGAGTTGGTTTAACAACCATTTGTAAATCCTCTAGCAAGGTGGCAATTCTATTGAATTGTCTAAAAAACTCTAACAAGGCCACTCCTAATAATATGATTAAATCCTCTAACAGGGTCACACCTAATAGTGTGTTTTAACCTTTAACAGGATTGGCTCCTAACAAGTCTCACTTTAGAAGAGTGAGCATAGTAACTAGTTGCAATTGGTGGTTTTTCCCAAATTTGGTTTCCATGTTAAATTTTGGTGTCAAATGTGTTCATGCTATTTCCTTTCTATGCTTGCAACTAAGTTAAAGTAATGATAATCATAGAGAACATTTTAATATTTTTATGTTAATTAATTACCGACCATTCTTAGAGTTTATCGAGTTACAATATTTCTTTGTTTGCCAAACATCAACAAAATTGAGTTTTGACAGAATTATTTTACTAACATCTAAGTGATTAGAGATTTATTTTTGTAGTAATTAATTCATCCCTCCCTTCTCAATTAATCCTCTTATATTTCCAACAATTGGTACCAAATCTTTTGGTGCTTACAGAGAAGGTTTCAAGGACCTAAGCTAAAGATCAGGATGTCTTACAAAAGAGAGATTCCCAAGTTGAACATAAACAATTTTGTAGCATGGCAAGGACTTATGAGGTTACATCTAGCTACTATCAATGATTCAGGTTGTAAATATCTTGATAATGAGTACAAGACTCCCACTAGAACATTATCAGTTGAAGATATTGCTAAAAGAAGAATCATAACATTATGATGATTGATATTGCATCTGCTCTCAGTTATGCTGAATTTGATGAGGTAAAAGACTATAAAATTGCTCATGAAATATGGATCAAACTGAAAGACATCTATGGAGGAGATGATAATGTAAGAAGAGCCAAAGTAGAAAGTATCAAAGGATAATTTGATCAGATGGAAATGAGAGAAGATGAAAACATTACAAAATATGTGGAAAGAATCAAAGCTAGTGTGAGTGCAATCAAAGCATCTGAAGGAGACATTGATGACACGACTATTGTAAGTAAGGTACTTAGACCTCTTCTTCCTATTTATGCAATTAGAGTATCTACTATTCAAGAAATGAGATGTGATCCAAATAACAAAATAACTTTGGATGCTCTAGTTGGAAGATTGACGACCTTTGAATTAGATAAGTATGTTCCTAGTTCCAAAAATATTGAGTCTGCATTTGAAGCCAAACTCTCACTCAAGGAAAAGAGCACGAAATCAAAGACCAATCAATCAAAAAGTGAAGAAGAAATAGAAGAAAGTTTTGACAGTGATCTTGAATTGTTGAAGCCCTACTTGCAAAGAAATACTCCAAAGCCAAAGGAAAGTACAAAGACAAAATTTCTCTAATCTTCTTTTCTTGTGAAGAAGTTGGTCATATTGCCGCTAGGTATCCAAACAGAGAAAACAAGGATGAGAAGAAAAGTAACAAGTATAAAGGCAAGAAGGAATTCAAAAATTACAAGAACTACAAGGATAAAGGTAAGAAATATTGTTTTGTGGTTAAATGTAATGATAACAATGAAGATGAAATGGTGTATATTGCTATAAAAGATGAATCTAATGATGAAGGAGATAAGATGACACTTATCTTTCATGTTAGAAAAAATGATACATGGATTACTGATAGTGGATGTTTACATCATATGATTGGAGATAAAACAAAATTTGAACAATTGTAATATTATGATGGAGGTAGTGTAAGATTTGGAAACAATGAACCTTGTTGCATAAAAGGAAAAGGTCATATTTCATTAACCAATGAACTTATATGTGATAATGCTTACTGAGTTGATGGACTAAAGAATAATCTATTGAGTGTGGCATAATTGAATAACATTGGATTCAAGGTAGAATTCATGGATGGAAAGGCCAAACTGCTGGATGAAAAAGGAAACTTGGTTGGATCTGGCAAGCAAACAAAAGGCAACCTATTTTATCTTGATCTCAGTGAAAGTTCATGTTTGATTTCTCATATAGAAGAAAGATGGCTATGGAAAAAAGGTTATGTGATGTAAATTTTGATAATCTAGTTAAGATAAGAAAACACAAAAAGGTAAGAGGTATACCTAGTTTGAAGAAACCTGATATGGGTTTATGCAAAAATTGCCAAATCGGTAAAATGGGAAAGACTAGTTTCAAAAGAAAAAACTATCATTCTAGAGAAGTCTTAGAGCTTGTACATACAAAATTATGTGGACCTACTGGAATACATAGTTATAGTGGAGAAAAGTTTTTCATTCTTTTTGTTGATGATTATTCTAGAATGATGACTGTAATGTATCTAAAAGAAAAATATGAAGCTTTTCAAAATTCAAGTGGTACTTGGCAAGAGTAGAGAAAGAAACTAGAAAGAAGTTAAAATGCTTGAGATTAGATAGAGGTGATGAATTCATCTCAAATGAATTCAATGAATTTTGCATTGAAAAAGGAATCAAAAGACAAGTATAAGCCCCCGGTACACCAAAGAAGAATGGTATAGTTGAAAGAAGAAACATATCTATCATGGATTGTGAAAGAACATTGATGATAGAAAAGAATGTTGTAATCAAATACTGGAAGGAAGCTATCAACACTACAGTTCATACCTTGAATAGAGTATAGCTGAAGAAAGACTCCAATCAAAATTTGTATGAATTATGGTATGGCTAAAAACCTAATGTAAGTTACTTGAAAGTATTTGGTAGCAAATGATATATCTTGAAAGAAGGTAGAAAAAGCAAATTTGGTGTCAAAGGTAATGAAGGAATATTTATAGGATACTCCTACAGAAGTAAAGCATACAAATATTTGAATTTGTCTACTCATAAAATCATAAAAAGTGCACATCTGAGAATTGATGAGTTTGTAGAAAAGAGTGAAGAAGAAAGCAACAAAGAACTAGAGGATTACAGAAGATTTATTCACTATGAACCTGATACCCTACCAAATCTATCTAAAAGAAAAGAGGCTTCAACTCTTGAGTCCCTAAAATCTCCAATAGTTACCAAGTTGCAGACGGTGCAATCTGAGTCATAGTCTGAAGGACTTGAGTTGTAGTCAAAGGCTACTGAGTTACTTCAAGAGAAAACTGAGTCTTATGGACTTGAGTCACA
The DNA here is from genome assembly GCA_028749045.1 of Cupressus sempervirens. Taxonomy (NCBI): domain Eukaryota; kingdom Viridiplantae; phylum Streptophyta; class Pinopsida; order Cupressales; family Cupressaceae; genus Cupressus; species Cupressus sempervirens. The sequence continues at coordinate 653,379,580 of CM053787.1, forward strand.
GACAATGGGCCCTGAGCTTGATGAAAATAGTGAAGCTTATTCCAAATCCAAAGAACCTAGGTTAGCAAGATATGTCAAAAGGCACCATGTAACTAACAGATCATTGGAGACAAATTTGATGGAATAATGAGAAGAAGCAAATTGAAAGGTACATGTTTACTTGCTGAATTTGAACCTAGAAATATTGAAGATGCATTGGATAATGAAAGTTGGGTTGAAGAAATGAATAAAGAAATAGAACAAATAGAGAAGAACAAAACTTGGACTCTTGTTTCCAGACCCAAGGGTAAAAGTGTAATTGGCACAAAATGGGTATTCAGAAACAAGCTAAATGAAGATGGAAAAGTATCCAAAAACAAAGAAAGGTTGGTATGTAAAGGTTATTCTCAAGAAGAAGGTATTGATTATGGTGAAACCTTTGTCCCCATTACAAGATTAGGAGGTGTTAGGACTTTACTTGCATATGCAACTTACAAAGGATATAAAGTTTATCAAATGGATGTTAAATCTGCATTCTTGAATGGAATTCTTGATGAGGAAGTCTACATTGAACATACATAAGGTTTTGTAGATCCTACCAAAAGAAACATGGTCTACAAATTACACAAGACATTATATGGTCTCAAGAAAACTCCTAGAGCTTGGTATGAAAGGCTTCATTATTATTTGGTACAACTTGGTTTTCAAATAAAAAATGATAACAATAGTCTGTATATCAAAGAAGGATCAGACAAGAAGATTATGTTGGCTAAAATATTCGTTGATGACACATTATTCATAGGAAATGATGACTTGTGCAAGGCATTTTCAAAAGAAATGAGCAAGGAATTTGAGATGTCTACTTTTGGAGAGATAAAATTCTTTGTTAGATTATAGATTCAATAGAAGAAAGATGTATCTACATTACTCAATCCAAATACATCAAGGAGATACTAAAGAAATGTGGAATGGAAGACTCAAAACTAGTTGGAAATCCTATGTCTACTGTACATAAGCTTTCCAAAAATGATGATTCGAAAGAGATAGATTATACCACATACAAATCAATGATTGGAAAACTGCAGTATGTAGTACATACAAAGCCTCATATTGCATTAGCAATCAGTATGGTGGCAAAATTCTTAGCAAAACCCAAAGAAAATCACATGATGGCAATCAAAAGAATCATGAGATATCTGAAAGGTACTAAAGAATATGCCCTATGGTACAAAAAAGGAGGGAATTCAAACTTAAATGTATTTACTGATGCTGATTGGGTAGGAAGTATTGATGACAGGAAGAGCACTAGTGGTGGAGCATTCTTTCTTGGTAAAAGACTAGTGTCTTGGACAAGCAAGAAACAAAATTACATCTCTCAATCCATAGTAGAGGAAAAATATGTGGTAGTAGTAGTCGATTGTTCAAACATTGTTTGGCTCAAACAACTGATGACAGGAATGAAGATAGAGATTAATGATCCAATAGTCATATACTGTGATAACCCTAGTGCAATCAATATATCAAAGAACACAATGATGCATACCAAAACAAAGCATGTCACTATAAAATATCACTTCTTAAGAGAATTGGTGCAAGGAAAAGAAGTCAGTCTGGAATATGTAAGTACAAAAGAACAAATTGTAGACATATTCACCAAGCCACTACCTAAAGATGCATTTTTGTATCTAAGAGGTAAGATAGGGGTCATTTCCCTATCTAAAACTTACTAAATGAATATTAGTGATGCATCCACCATAGTATGTTTAAAATCAATCAGTTGATGCAATATTGATAAGGGCATATTGCAAATGAATCAATACTTAAGGTACACTAACATTCACTGATCATTGACTTTGGCATGTGTTTTCAAAGAGGGAGAAGTTTACTATCATATCTCATAGATTTTTTAAAAGAGAAGCTTGTTGTAAGAGGGAGAAGTTTGCTATTAGAAGAAGTTGCTGCAGACAAAAGTTTTTTGATAGAAGGAGAAACTAAAGACAAAAGAGTTCACAATGACAAAGGGAGTTCTCATGGATATGAATCAGAATGAAACTAAGGAGATGTTTCTTACTTTATTCTTGTTCCAAAAACTTCATTGTCTTATAACATGTTGTGTTGCCATCAATGCTAAAGAGGGAGATTGTTGGATACAATTGATTAATTGTATATTATCTTTGATGTTACACAAATGTCATATCATTATTAGTCAGTATACGCTGAGTTCATTCAAGCATTTAAGAAAACTTTCTATGGCTACCGAGCAATCCAAAGTTTTCCTAGTTCAGAAGTTAGTGTTTAATGATTTCACTCAGGTGCCAAAGGAAAGTCTGTGAATGATGAGTGTTAATCAAACTCACTCAATTAATAAAGGAATTATTGGATGGAACTAGTGCTAATTGAGCTCACTTAGTTACCAAGGGAATTTTCTAGTATGAAATGTTGATTGAGCTTCACTTGGTTAACATAGGAAATTGCTTCTAAGTTAGTGTCTACTGAGATGGGTCAGCTATCGAAGGATTTTATTATTTTGGTATATTAAGTTTAATTGATTTATCTATTAGTTCTAGCCAATTGAGGAGATGAATATTAGTTATTTAAGTTGTATTCTAGCTGACTTGATAATGTGAAAGATATAAGTAGAAGGTCAATTTGTGGGCTAGAATGTGCAAAGTGATGTGAATACATTGAAGATTTGGTAATGCTAAGAGGAAGCGAATCAGAAGGATAAGCAATTTGATCAGGAAGGACCAAGTACAAGCCATAATAGAGATATGTAATAAGCAATTCAATTGCATCCAAATCAGGTCAATTCATTGTTACTCTCTAACCATTGTAGCAATGATCTAAATATCTTAACAGAGTTGGTTTAACAACCATTTGTAAATCCTCTAACAAGGTGGCCATTCTACTGAATTATCTAAAGACCTTTGACAAGGCCACTCCCAACATGGTGATTAAATCCTCTAATAGGGTCACACCTAACAGTGTGTTTTAACCTTTAATAGGGTTGGCTCCTAACAAGGCTCACTTCAGAAGAGTGAAAATAGTAACTAGTTGTAATTGGTGGTTTTTCCCAAATTGGGTTTCCACGTTAAATCTTGGTGTCAAATGCATTCATGCTATTTCCTTTCTATGTTTGCAACTAAGTTAAGGTAATGATAATCATAGATTATATTTTAAGGTTTGCATGTTAATCAATTATTGAGCATTCTTAGAGTTTACTGAGTTACAATAATTCTTTATTTGCCAAACATTAGCAGAATTAAGTTTTGACAGAATTATTTTATTGACATCTAAGGGATCTGAGATTTATTTTTTGTAGTAACTAATTCACCCCTCCCCTCTCAATTGCTCCTCTTATATTTCCAACTCCTTATATATATATATATATATATATATATATATATATATATATATATATATATATATATATATATGAAATCCACTTGCAATAGGATGTGTCACTTCCTAACATTGACATGTATTGATTATCACTTATCTAGAATGAAGAAATAAAGAAACAAGTTAAAGATCTAGTTGAGAATGAATTTACTCACCATAGCACATCTCCATGTGGTTCTCTAGTTGTATTAGTTCCAATGAAGGATGATAAGTGGAGAATGTGCATCGATTATAGAGCTTTGAAGGATGATACTTGGAGACCATGCATTGACTACAAAGATTTGAAAAATATAATGGTAAAAAGTAGTCCCCCTCTTCCTAGAATAGTTGAAACATTATATTCATTTCACTAAGATAGACATACAACATTGACATCATTAGATAAGAATTGTAGAAAGTTATGTTGGTCTCAGATTGGTTTTGACAATTGAGTGTCAACAAACTTAACCAATTTTCAAGTTGAAGCCGAGTACACTATACATGCCAAGCTACAGTATGTGCCATGCCAAAAAATTAATAGGTGTCGAGTGACTTCAGGTGCCAAGAATGATACATGTACTGAGTGACTTCAAGTGCCGAGTGATCTATATGTGCTGAGTCACAATTGATGCCAAGCAAGACAAAATTACTACATATGCTGACTGAGCCAAAAATCCTATATGTGTCGAGCATCAACAATTAGTATGTGCCAAGTAACATAGAATCAATAGATGAGTTTGTGCCTTCACAAACTTAGATGTAAACCATTTTTATGATGAATCATGAAGAATTTTAGAGATAAGGTTGAATCTTTTACATTACCTATGTAATCAACATGCAGCCAATCAGAAAAATGGAGAATGGATGCAACCTATAGGAAAAGTGCAAGGATTTGAGTGAGAAAATAAGTTCGTGGATTCATACCCTAAGTCTTCAAAGCCTTTATAAGAAAGTAAAGACTTCATGATTGAATTTTGTTGAGCACTTAAATTGTTGAAGAAAGCGAATTACAACAGGGGTGTCAAGACTTAGAGATTTGATCAACATTGCAAAACACAGTTGGTCAAAATAGAGTAGAAGGATTACACACAGACATCAGATCATAGAGGATCAGAAAAGAGTGAGTAGATCAAGAGCTTGAAATCAGAAATAAAGGATTGTAAGCTATCAAGTCAATTCAATCTAATACTTTCTAGCAATTGTATTAGGAAGAAAAATCCTATATTGATAGGTTAGCTTAACAACTATGTTGTAGAACCTTTAATAAGATGATAAATCCTTAAACAGGGTAACACTTCAAGTAAGTGTTTGTAAATCCTTTGAATAGGTCACTTTTGACAGAGTGTAAAGCCTTTAATGGGGTAGGCCTCTCATAGGGTAGACCATTGGAAGTGGTCAAACAATATTGCTGTAGTGATAATTTGTGGGTATCATCCCCACCCCAGTTTTACTTTCTCATTTATGGAGGGTTTCTGGGTAACAAAAATATGGTGTTATGTGTCTTGATGCATGTCTTTAATTTATGCTTAAATGATATGTTTACATGCATGCAATTTATTTTCAGTTAAAATTTTTTATGGCTTAAGTGTGTTACTTCTAATTCACCCCCCCCTCTCAGAAGTAATCTTCCTATTTGTATATTCCAACAATTGGTATTAGAGCCAAGTTCTCACAAGGAGAAGCCTTACAACTTGGAGAAAAGATCTAAAGATGGAAGTCTACAAACTTGGGAAGGTCATAGAGAACTAGGTGATTGACATACAACTCTTTCTACACAACTTGGAGGAAGCAGAGAAGAGTTGAGAAAATCTTTAAAGAGAAGAAGAGATATTGCCAATCAACAAAACAAACCCAAGAACAAGGGTTAGTGTCACAAATGCAATAAGCAAGGACACCAGACACAAGATTGCAAGACCAAAACTATAAGGACACCAAGATTTGAAGGTCACTGCTACAATTGCAAGAAGTATGGTCATAGAGCTTTTGAGTGCAGATCAAAGCCTATGTGGAGACCAAACCAACTAGAAAAGACTAAAAGGCATGGACGCCACTACAATTGGGACTCTAATACTAGGAAAAGCTGTAACTACTGTCAGGAGTATGGGTACATTCCTGAGAATTGCATAAGAACACATTTTAGTGGCAACTATAATAGATGGTTGAGTCAAACCACATGCTTCAGTAGCCTAAAGACAAGACATATCAGCAAATTTTGTCCAACCAAGTCTAAGGCACCCAACTCTGAGTTCAACAAAGGAAAAACAAAAGTTGATGTTGAACATATCAGAGGAGAAATGAATAGAACATGGAAAAGAAGAGATGAAGGCAACACATCCAATGGATGGATCACTTCACCCAAGAGGTCAAGTGGTCACACTTCATCCAACTAAGCAAGAGAAGGTGTATGGGATTAATATACAAAGCTATATTATGCATCAGTTCCAAGATAAGCAAGTACTAGAAAGGATAAATCAACATAAGTAAAGATGCAAAGTTAAAACTTCAAGTTTTCACAAGTGTTGCCGAGTTGCCCTCAGATGCTGAGTAAAATCTTAGTGTATGCCAAGTTGACTATCAAAAATAGTAGAAGCTGAATGATCAGTTGCAACCGAGCTAATGAAAATTTTAGTTGATGCGAAGTAGTTGAAAATCAATGGAAGCTGAGTAATGCTGAAATGCTTAAGGAGCTGAGTGAATAGCTGTCATCACATTAAGCATTAAATGTAGCTAAAATAGGGTATATGATCATATTTTCATTTATTTTTCTTCATTGCAATCAAAGAGAAAAGATGAAGAAGAGAGTAGAGCAATTTTTGAGTAGACAAACCAACATTTGATTAGATTTCAAGTATGATTTAGCATAGTTTCTTCGATCTAAAGGTATTTATTCAAGTGCCAAGTTATGCAATCTCTATTTTTCTTCAAATTCAAACTCTAGAAAGACAAAATGGAATCTAGTTCAAGGAAAACTCAAGACAAAGAGCTGTTTGAGGTTCAACTAGTATCCAACTGGGTTAAGCAACTAGATCTTTACCCTATCCCAGAGGTTGCATACAAAAATGACCCAGTCAGAGCCCTATCTATCATACCCCCTAAGGTAGTTATGGTGCAAGATGTTAGGAGATGTTAAAATTGCAAGATTGGAGCCATTGGTGATATGGAAATTAGGGAAGCATATGATAAATTATGCATAGATGGAGATGAGTTCAAAATTGTTGAAACCAAGGGTTTGACCCATTGTCTCGAATTCCCCACAATTTTCAAGACTAAATGGATTAGGCTAGTGCTTAGTAGGATTCATGATGGGAGCATATGGTTAGAAGATGGCCTAGTGAAAATTACCAAAAGAATTATACACAGAGTTACAGGGTACCCAACCCTAGATTGGCCAAAGAGCCTTAGGAGTGACTCCAAAGAGGTAATTGAAAAGAATACTGGAGTAAAATGGAATAAACGAGGGATGAACATAGATACCATCAAGGATCCCCTCATCAACTTTGCTGTTAGAGTCATCTCACATAAATTCGATCAATCCAATAGACTTAATAGTGTTCCATGCATTGTAGTTGATGTTGGATACAAAATAGTTAAGAAAGATCACACTTATGATCTTGTAGAATTGCAACTACAACAAATTAATGAGAATTTAGGAGCAATAAGGAGAAGCAAGGGTACACAGTGCAAATTTGGTTTGTATTTTCTTCTATGTACAGAATGAGTTTCCTTCTTTTAGTAAAGTAGTGTGGAAAGAAAATAGGTCAATTATAGCTCAAGTGAATGAATACATTGAATAGATGGGAGCCAATTTTGAAACCCTTATGACTAGCTATTTTGAAGACTTCAAGAAAATCATGAAGTAGAGGCTAAGGATTCCTATCTCATTAGTTGAGCAACATATGAATGATGTTTGTTTCCTTGTTGACATAGACTACACATATATACAGACAGCTATTTAAGACCTCTAGGCTATGAGATTAACATAGATGAGGCATTAGTAGCTATAACTACACTACTAGTAGAAGAGATTGATAAAAGTGCTCCTCATTTTGGAACCTATGATGTGGTAAGGTCTAAAGTTGATATGGAATTGAAGACAACTTCCACCATCAAAAGAAAAGATAAATTGGTGAAGAAGCTAAAGGAAAAATTTGGAGAAGGGGTTGTAGAAGCTGAGGAAGAAGAAGATGATGAAGATGATGAAGATGAAGATGAACAAGGGTAAGGCCCATTACAATTAACACAAGGCTTGGGGGAGGATGCAAAAAAAGAGGAAGGTGCTGAGTAAGAAGCACCCAAGGCTGAGCCAAAGAAGAGGAAGGCAAAAATAGCTAGTTGCACAACCCAAGGGAAAGAAGAAAGCAACAAAGCCGAGCCTAGCCCAGCCAACTACAAGGGTAGACACCAGGGCTACTACACAGGCAATAAAAGAATAGGAGAAACAAAAGGTAACAAAATAAGAAGGGCTTACAGAACCAAAGAAAAGAAGAAAATATGTTGTACCTCCTGAGTCAGATGAAGAAAAGAGAGTTTGATGAAGAACAATATAGATTGGTAAGACATTCTACCAAATCTAAATTAGAAAATGTTTGCAATAACATTAGAGATAATGCTGATTTATCTAGTTTAAAGACCATTGATTTTAATAAATTTTCAAGGGAAGAAAAAAACATAGTGGACGAGTCTATCTACACTATGGTGGCTAAGTTCAAGACCACCCCATTTGAACTGGACAATACAATGCCTAAGGTGTTAAGCTCCATTGTAGAAAATAAATGGCATTACTACCTTAATATGGAAAAGGAGATTAGGGAGTCCACACTAGCTCTTGTGATGCCAGAATTGACTAAAGGTCAAATTACAAAAGAAAATAAGAAGCATGGGAGAAAATTTTCACCCAAATACAGGGCATTTAAAATTTTGCAAAATCAAATTGAAGATGTTGTGCAAAAATCTACTCTTATGTGGAAGGTTATTTATGGATTGAAAATAGTGAAGGAAGGAGAAGAAGATCCCTCCAAGGGAAGGAATGATGAAGGGGAAAAGGAAGAGAAGGAAGAGAAATAAGAAGAAGAAGAGGATAAAGAAAAAGAAGAGGAAACAATGGAAAAGACACAACAAGGTGAAGAGGCAACATCTAAAGAGCAGCAAGAAGAACATAGTGTCCAAGACACCCAAATGCCACCACCAAGTCCTCCACATACAAGACCTATAGAAACAATAATTGTGAAGGATTTTCTTGACATTTTAGGTTAGAACATAAACCCTTTGACAATAGAGGATCTCAAAAAGATCCTTCACCAGACAACCATGCAATCACAATTATGCTTGAACCCTGTCATGTTGAGTGTAGAGGAGCTACAAAACGTAGTAGTTGAAATCATAAAGGAGAAGGTGAACACACAAGAACCACCTTCAAAACCTCCCACAGCTACAACAGATCAACCAAAAGAGCAAGAAGCATAGGACACATCTGCTAAGGTTGATCATACAGTCACAACAACAACTGTTAGAATCTGAAAAGATTAATAACCCAGAAAACTAGTGCAAAGAGTAAATATATAAACTATGAATGCAAATGATACAAAATCAAAATAGCATCATAGAGTTAGTCTCCAAGAGAGTAATGCAAATGATGGAAGCAAAATAGCATTAAGAGGATGCAAAAATAAGAGATACAAATACAAGCCAGGTAGCATGCTTATATAGGCTAGGAAGAGGGAGGAGGTGGCAACACCAACCAATGAGGAGCAACCATCTATTGGACTAAGGATAGAAAAGTATCTTCCCAAGATAGCTAATGGATGCTCACATGTAAGAAGGTGACACCTCACAACCATTCACCTAATAAGACATGCTTTATTAACCTAAGCGAGACTATTAAAAGTGTAGGAAAAACCTAGTAAAATAGAAAAAATAAAAAACTACACTAACACCCCCCCATAAGCAAAGCTTAGGTGGATGTAGAAATGGGTCCCAACAACGAGGCCATGTTAGGTACCCAAGTACAATGCAAGAAGATGCAACCTCTGAAAGCAGGGAAAGAGAGAAAACCACATGGGAAAAACCCTCCCCCAAAAAGAGGTAAGAACCTAGTGAAAAACTGAAGAAGTCTCCCGCTAGGCAAATTGTCCCCTAAAACAGGAACAAGGAGTGATCATGAATAAGTAGCATCACTAAAGCATGAAGAACCACAAAACTCTGTCAAAATGCTGATCCGTAGAACCTCCATGGAAATAGAAGGCACGAACCATCAACCAAAGGAACCTCCATGGAAATAGAAGGCACGAACCATCAACCAAAGAAGCATAGAACAACAATCTAACCTCCCCTTAAGGTAGGTGAGGTGACAGGCAGCTGAAAAGATGGGCCAAAAATCTCCTACAACACAGGAGCCAAACTCATCGAGAGTGAGGTACAAACACAAATAAAGGCATGTGTCATCGACACTGCATGAGGAATTAGAGAAAGAGGGCCTATAAGCGGCAAACAACTATCCCCCCCATGGCACTTTATATAATAGTGCGAGTACAACGAATCACAATGATGAAAATGATCCTGAAACACAAGAGTGGCACTTTATCTCAATGCGTTGCATAAAGATGCTTACAATGAATATCAAAAATGATAAAAAAAAACATAAGGCTGAAACAACAGAAGGTAAAGCCCAAAACAAAGCAACTAAAGCAACAAAATCGATCTCCGGACCTGAAACAAACAGAATATCCACCAGAATGCTAAAATGCAAAAGATTGAATAGGATGTGTCTGGAACAACAACTAGCATCACTGGAAAGAGCACAAAAAGAGCTTTCCAGTGATATAAAGAAGTCCAAAATTGGAGATCGGAAGCTCAAGATACGCCTCTCGGAGTGCAAAATAGAACATCCAACTTTGACTACCATAATAGCTAACCAAACTGCATCAAAACTAAAAAACACATATACCAGCATCTCCGTCTCAGAACCAACTTTTCGATGCTTCTTTCGGATTGAAAAAACACCTCCGTATGCAAAAGTTATGGCCAAAAAATCACAAGTAGGTCCAAAACCAAATAGAAGGAGAGTGCAAGCAAGGATGATGACACACCGCTGATGTCAGCATTTGACGGGAAAAAATTTGACGGCCCGTCACCTGTCATAGAAAAAAAAGAGTGCCACATGGCATGCCATGTGACAGCCATGTGGCAAGAGTGCTGAAGTGGCAGGGTCCACGTGGCAATGCCCTGCCACGTGTCTCATGCGGACTGGCTGCTGACTGTGCTTAAAAACGCTGTCACTGCTGACTGTACAGACTGGTGGTGGGCAGAGCGGCCGGAGGCGGAGGCGGCAGATGGAGAAGAGCAACCGGTGGAGGTCTGCAGACAGGCGGCGGCCGGGAGGTGGCCGGGTCGTGGCGGAGCCCGGGCGGCGCTACCTGCTGCGGCCGCTGCGGGCTGTGCGCGGGTGGCACGACGGCGCCCAAAAATTTAAATTTTTGATGCCGAAAATCATCCGTACGATCCGTACGGAAGCCCTGCAACCAAAAAAAAATTTGCCTCGCGGAGCTCTGTCTCCAAAAATGACAAGTTTTATATGAATCCTAACTGCAAACGGCGTTCCGGATCCAATGGTGATGTCCGTTTTGGCTGAAAGTGCTCCAAAAATTTGCTGACCCCCTGATTTGAAGAAAAATTGCATTCAAATCTGCGACTGTCAACGGAGAGGGGTATGGATGTAGCTTTGCATGCTCGATTCTGAAAAATATACAGCTTGCATGCAAAATCTAAAAGATACCCAGATGGTTTTTCGAGGCTGCGAACAAAACCCAGAAAGCATTTTTCTTGTTGATGAATAGAAGATGTTGCTGTAGTGTAAATCAGATGCCTTTAACAGTAAAAAACGGCTCCAAAAATTAAAAAATGACCCCAACAACCAAAATATGACATGCAAATGCTAGATCAGCTTCTTAAGTCCATCAAGGGCATGCTGGAACCTGCAAAACTGATTGAAAACTCCAACTATGCAAGTTGGTTGTCAGATTTGAGATTGAAACCCCAGAGAAAAACTATTATTGTCAAAACTTTTCTGATTCTCAGGATCATCCAAAGATGCAAGAGAAGAGCATACTTCGTTTTTCAAAAAACTACAATAAAGTTTATTTGCCCCCCCCGAATCTCTCAAATAAGGAAACTAAAATCTACTCTTGCACATAGAAAATCTCTGATACCATGTTAGAATCTGAAAAGATTAATAACCCAGAAAACTAGTGCAAAGAGTAAATATCTAAACTATGAATGCAAATGATACAAAATCAAAATAACATCATAGAGTTAGTCTCCAAGAGAGTAATGCAAATGCTGGAAGCAAAATAGCATTACGAGGATGCAAAAATAAGAGATACAAATACAAGCCAGGTAGCATGCTTATATAGGCTAGGAAGAGGGAGGAGGTGGAAACACCAACCAATGAGGAGCAACCATCTATTGGACTAAGGATAGAAAAGTATCTTCCCAAGATAGCTAATGGATGCTCACATATAGGAAGGTGACACCTCACAACCATTCACCTAATAAGACATGCTTTATTAACCTAAGCGAGATTATTAGAAGTGTAGGAAAAACTTAGAAAAATAGAAAAAATAAAAAACTACACTAACAACAACTACCGAGGAGAAAGAAAAGGAAAAAACATAAAAAATAGATGCATCTGATTCTACAACACAAACACAAGGTGCACCTCCTTAGATCACTATCATTGATCAATGTAGTAGAGAAGAGGATAAGGAAAAGGAGAAATCCCCCAAGGAAAAGGAACAAGAGGCAATACAAACATTGGTGAATTTTCCTACCTCAGGGACTCCTACTAAGTAGCTGAGCATTGATGCAGTACCACTGCAGTTTTCAACACTAGGCTCAAGCTCTACAAAGGTGACAAGGGTACTTCATTATTGAGACCCTAAACTAGATGAAGAAATAGTCATACCGAGTTATGACTCAAAAAAAAAGAATCTAGAACAGATTTATGAAGTGCAAGAGGCACTAGAGAAGAGAAAGAAGTAGGAGATACTCAAAAATGAGTATAGGAAAGCACTAATGGAAATAAAAGACACATTTCTTGATGCTTAGCCTACAAGTAATTAATGAAAGCAAGCCCATTATGGAGAAATTGTCCAACATAGTGGACCAGATACAGAATGAAGACTTAGATACAAATGTCAAACTATTAGAATGGTTTGAGAAGAAATTCCAGATGAAAGTCAATGAGAAGATATCTAGTGAGATAGCACTTACCCAAGTGGAACTGGCAAAGAAGATTGAAAAGGTTAAGACAATACTTGAGAACATTTTCTCATTGTACTCCAAATTATGCGACTCATCATATTTCACACAGGAAATAAGCCAGAAGATACTGAGTTTGGAAGGGAATCTAAAGGTTTCAAGCTCATAGCTACCAAACAATCCAGCTCAGAGTGAGAAGCATTTTACAACATTTCTTCACACACCGAATGAATTAGCTATATTAATAGTAGAAGAAGCAAACATAAAGGCCAAACTTGTATAGATTTAGTCAGCCATCACTCCCCACATGGAGCTATTTCACAAGGAATAGGCCTATGCAGAGAATGTTTTGCAAAAAGATCCAAATATTTCAACTTTAGATGGCTTTGTTCACCTTGCATCAGAGACAACTATCTAGCTTAAAGCCCTACAAATTGCATTAGACAATTGGGATGCTACTCTGAAGATCATCTCAAAGGTAAATAAAACATTTTTGGCTAAGTATTCAATTCATCCCTAGGACCCTTTGACATAAGTGTCAAAAAAGGGGGAGATTAATAACTAAGGGGGAGAATAAAGGGAGAATACTAAGGAGGAATAATTACATTCTTTGAATTATTTCATTCTTTTTGGGAGAATAACCAAAGGGGAATATTGTACATACCCTATGATATCCAAGAGGGGGAGACATGACGTAAGGGGAAGACTGAATAAACATTTCAAGTGCAGAACAAGTTAAAATAGAGTAGACATAATAGGTCAGCTAAGGCACAATAAGATAAGGCAGTGATATATCAGCATGAGATAAATTCAACATAATGTGTATCAGATTTTTGGATAAAGAAGTGGCACATCAGCTCAGGGGGAGTTACAAGATTTTGAGGTATATTATCTTATACAAAATTTTGAACAGATTTTTGAAGTTTTGTACATATCCCGACGAAAATGAATATATATTGTACTCATAAGATCATAATATAATGCTTAGTTAAGTGTTTTTGACACTCATGTCAAAGGGGGAGATTATTGGTCTCAGATTGGTTTTGAAAATTGAGTGTCAACACACTTAACCAGTTTTTAAGTTAGCCGAGTACACTATACATGCCAAGCTACAGTATGTGCCAAGCTAGAAATCCAATAGGCGCCAAGTGACTTCAGGTGCTGAGCATGATACATGTGCCGAGTCACTTCACGTGTCGAGTGATCTATATGTGCCAAGTCACAATTGATGCCGAGCAAGATAGAATTACTACGTATACCGAGTGAGCCAGAAATCCTATATGTGTCGAGCATCAATAATTAGTATGTGTCGAGTAACACAGAATCAACATATGAGTTTGTGCCTTCACAAACTCAGATGTAAACCATTTTTAGGATGAATCACAAAGGATTTTAGAGATAAGGTCAAATATTTTACATTACCTATGTAATCAACATGCAACCAATCATAAAAATGGAGAATGCATGCAACCTATAGGAAAAGTGCAAGGATTTGAGAGGGAAAATAAGTTCATGGATTCAAACCTAACCCTAAGTCTTCAAAGCCTTTATAAGAAGGTAAAGACCCTGTGATTGAATGTTGTTGAGCACTTAAATTTTTGAAGAGACCAAATTGCAACAAGGGTGTCAAGACTTAGAGATTTGATCAGCATTGCATAACACAGTTGTTCAGAACACAGTAGAAGGATTATGCACAAACATTAGATCATAGAGGATCAAAATAGAGTGAGCAGATCAAGAGCCTAAAATCAACAATAAAGGATTGTAAGCTATCAGGTCAATTCAATCTAATACTTTCTAGCAATTGTATTAGGAAGAAAAATCCTATATTGATAGGTTAGGTTAATAGCTATGTTTTAGAACCTTTAATAAGGTGATAAATCCTTTAATAGGGTAACACTTCAAGTAAGTGTTTGTAAATCCTTTGAATAGGTCACTTTTGACAGAGTGTAAATTCTTTAACAGGGCATGCCTCTCATAGGACAGACCATTGGAAGTGGTCAAACAATATTGCTGTAGTGATAGTTTGTGGGTATCATCCCCACCCTAGTTTTACCTTCTCATTTATGGAGGGTTTCTAGGTGACCAAAATTTGGTGTTATGTGTCTTGATGCATGTCTTTACTTTATGCTTAAATGATATGTTTACATGCATGCAAATTATTTTCAGTTAAATTTTTTTATGGCTAAAGTGTGTTACTTTTGATTCATCTCCCCCCCTCCCTCTCAGAAGTAATCTTCCTATTTGTATATTCCATCAAGTTATATTTATAAAACTACTTTTAAGACAAACCAAGGATTGTTTGAGTGGTTGGTCATGCCTTTTGGGATTTGTAATGCAACAAATATATTAATGAGTCATGAATGTTGTCCCCCATTCTTACAATGATGATTTTGTTATGATCTATTTGGCTAATATCCTTATAAGTTTGTAATGTATTAGGAAAATGAAAAATGTTATGTAAAATGTCTAAACGTGAGTTATCTAAAACATCCTTAATATACTTAGGATGTGTCATAGGGGGTGTTCAATTAAAACTAAACCCTACAAAGGTTGAAAATATTGTAAAAGAATTTACCAAGTATATTTACAACAATTAGAAGCTTCTTAGCTAGAGTCTAGTACTACAAGAAGTTCATTACAAACTTCTCTTATATTGCATCACCATTGCATACATTAACCATTACCAAGGAATTTTTTTAGTGGAGAGGTCAGCATTAGAAGTATTTTGACACTTTGAATGAAAATTTGAACACGCATCAATTCAAGCTTTATTAGATTTATACCATTCATTTGGGATCAAGACATGTTCAAGGGGTTTTTCCATGGGAGTCATACTCATGCAAGGAGGTTAACTAGTTTTCTACCACTATGAGATTTTCTCAAGAGAAATAAGTAACTATCACACTTATGATAAGGAACTTTATGCTTTAGTTTAGAGTGTTAAAAAATAAAAACATTACACGATGAGTAAGTAAAGTATTATCCACAATGATCATCAATCACTAGAATATTTTCACTCACAATTAGAGTTGCAACAAAGTAGGACTCTAGATGGATGGGTATTTTGAAAAAGTTTCACTTGGTAATTAAGTATAAGAAAGGTTCCCATAATAAAGTAGAAAATATGCTCTCTAGGCATCCTTTCAAGAATGCTTTGACAATTCTTCAAAATAGGTTTATGGTTGATGAAAATTTTCAAGAACAATATGCTAATCATGATAACTTTAAGAATATATATACAACTATTAATCAAGTTAAAAATGTACAAGAGAAAGGTTACTATGTGTAGGATAAACTATTGTATCACTTGGAAAAATTATGTACTCCAAAAGATGGACAAGTACAAGTTATCAAAGAAGCACATACCTCATTGATTCTATGACACTTTGGGGTAAGAAAAATATTGAATCAACTATAGACATATTTTTATTTTCCTCATAAGGAATAAATTATAACTAAATATATTAAAGGATGTGTGATGTGTTCAACTTGTAAATTTAGTAATAGAAAGCTTGGGTTATACACAACTTTACCTGCACCATCTTGTCTATGAGAAAATTTATCCATGGATTTTATCAAGGTTCTACCTATGTCTAGGAAGGGACATGATTATTTATATGTAACATTTTATTATCTCAACAAAATGTGTATTTTAATGCCTTATAAGAAAAACATCATTGTTGAATTGATAACTCATATATACTTTCATTTTGTATATGTTCATTTTGAGTTACCTACTTCCATTGTATCAAATTGAGATTCTCAATTATTTGGGAAATTTTAGTTAGCTTTGTGGGGAATCATGGACACCTAGCTAATGAAAAGTATAATTTTTCATCCAAAGAGTGATGGGAAGAAATAGGTAGTAAATAAGATAGTTATATGTATACTTAGAGGTTACCATAGTAAGCATTCTAAGTTGAGGGATTAAAGTCTTTATTTTGTGCAATATTCTTATAACCATGAAAAAAACTCTTATACAAATAGATATCCTTTTGAAACTTTAGCTACTTTCCTAAGGCACCTATGGATTTTAATTTTAGGAAGGATAATATTGAGGATGGATGCCAAAATCTTTGAAGCACAATTGGAGAAGAGCCACTAAAAATACAAGGCTAATTATGATAATAATCATAATGATCATCATTTATAGGTTAGAGATAGATTTTGGTTACACATTATCAAGTATAAAATGCAAGGTGAAGGAAGGATGCTCAAGTTGATTGAGTATGATCCTTCTGAGATCCTTGAAAAGATTGGTACCAATGTCATTTGCCTTGATCTTTCCCCGCACACACCCACCCACACACACACACACACACACACACACACAAACACACATGTAAATTTTGAGAATTTGAAGTTGTATGAGATTCCAATGATATTGGATGAAGGCACATATATTTAACTTATGTTAGTTAATGATATTTCACTAGAATACATGTCAAAGTTGCTAGAACATGTCATCCTAGAAAAGAATGTTAAAATTGAATGAATAGGCATAATTGGACACCTTAGATTATGAATGAAGGGGATGCATCCAAATAAGGAAAAATGGATGGAGATTGGTATTTCAAAGTAATCAAGCCTTCAAAGGTCCAAAATCTCTCCGATGGGGATGACTTATTTGGGAGATATTTAAAAATTAAAACTGAAGTATCTTTCGTACATTGGAAATCAACTCTTAATCAAATTTCTTGGGAAATTAGACTCAATGCAACTTGAATAGGTGGAAAGGGGTTCTATATGCTTGAGTTATGGATAGTCAAATTTTGGGCATAGAGGCCAATCAAAAAGGTGTAAAAATGACTATCTAAATTTGGTAAAAATGACACCAAATTAAAGAACTTTTCAAGAGATTTCCAACAATGTTCATTTCATCAAGACCAAAGTGTGTATGTGATAGTTATTGTAGTTTGGATATTGCAAGGAAAAAGATGACTTGATGATGTCATCATGAAATCAACATATGACATGTCACCTAATCATAATCTTGGATCAATCCCAAAGTGATACATGGCATACTAAATGGTGATAAAACTTTCATAGTTGAAATCCATAAGATATCTCAATAAAAAATACATCATGTAAGGAGGCACATAGTTGGACAAATATTATGGTTTTATGTAGCACTCAATTGACACAAAAATTCAAATGAATTAAAAATATTAGTTAGAATATTTGACCTTATAACCACTTCATTGAGAATTGGTAGACTAACTGTTGAGCTACAAGACATGCATTTCCTATTATAATTAATAATTTCTTTTATTTAAGAATATTGAGTGTATCATCTTAAAATGGGTGCACCCATTTTTTAAAACATTTTAGCATATATCCTTTAGTGACCTTATGGACTATGAATGTGTAAGGAAACTTGGCAATAAAGAATATAACCGTTTCCACATAACCCATAATAGATCTAAAATAAATACGGAATTAAAATCCACATGCAAGAGAATAGTAAAACATACCCACAAAATTGTGACACAAGATATACCCTGGGAAACCCTCATTGAGGGAAAAACCTAGCCTCCAAAAGCATCCATCATCATGTATTATTCAGCAAAAATACCATTGCCATACAACCATGAAAGCCTTCATGGCCATAGCCACAACCGAGAAAACTATGTGAACAAGCATGAATCCACACATCCCATGCCATGCTTTCAACCTTCACAAATGCTCCCTTGGCTAACCTGTCAAGCCTTGTCCCGCTCGACTCTTGCCTTTTGTCTTCTCCTTGTCACTCTCTCTTTATCACTCTACAAGAACTGCCCTTGTGGCTGCTTATATAGTAGCAAGTCCCACAAAACCACCAAGTGGTATTACATAAACCATGTGCTACCTAACCCACTGACCCCACATTTAATATTGGGCATTTAATTCTTTTCCCCAATATTAAATAATTACATAAAATATTTTTACAATGTTACAATACAACTCATCAAGAATATTCCATGGAAATCTTTACATGTTGCACGTCCATCTAGGTGGAACATTACATGATAAAATAAAATAATAAAATATAATAATATTACGCAATGTGTGCAACACCCATTATCTCAACAATCTCCCCCTTGTTGTATACATTGCATAGGGTCAATCCGTAGCCACATAAATGAACAAGGGAACAATCCCTCCCAGCACATCCACCATCATGGATCAAAATACACCAAGTGCTATCCTGGTACCCGCAACAAAATCAAAGTATCCAACTTCTCAAACATGAATGATGCCACCTCTTATTATGCCACTACCACTGGACATACATAGAAGCCATCCAAAAGAGAAAGCCACCCAACCTGTCACATTAGAAGATCATAAAATCCTGTACCAACTGAAATTTCAAGCACAAAAACTTGATCCAAAGGTAATCACATGTATCCGTAGTTGTCAAAATATCCATAGCTGAAATAGCACCCACAAAAAAGTGCCAAACCCATCCAACTATCCATACCTCAAAGGTATAACAAGTGAATCTCATATCACCGACATATCCAATCTACAACCTGCAATCACAAGCCTCAAGAGCAATACCTGCCACATATATACCAAGAAGCTCCCACTACAAAAGATAATGTCAAATCTATAACCAATCCACTCAACACATCTCAAAGAAGTGAATCCATGTAGTATCAAGGACATCCGCAATACATAAACTAATATCCTGCAAGAACAACTCTCATAACAAGTCTCCAATAGTCTCTCAAATTCTCCACAACCAACAAAGGAAAAAAAAAAGATAAATAAATAACCATGTCATCTCTCACATGACATGCATGAGCACAAACCAGTGATCACAATCTCTAACCAATCTCAAATCCAATGTAGGCAAAACTGAACATCCAGGAAGATAACCAAGACTAGAGAAACCATGCAAATCATAACCTGTATCATGTCCTTCTACACACACCTCTAGATGTAAACTGTGCAAGTATGATCTCCTCCATAAAACCCCAACAAGAAGCCTCAACAACACATGGATGTAAGCCTCTCACAAGAAGATCAAACTCAATAAAATCATTCCTAAACCAAGGAATAACCATTCCTAATCCAAGGAAAATGCCCAATATAAAACCATCTCCCAAACTCAACCAACATAACAACATATGCACATGGAGATAACCAATGCTAAACCATCTCTCAAATGAACCCTCCAGAACTAACTCATGTACCATAGCTCAAGATCCATATCCATGAAAGACAAGCATAAATATAATGCAACTGAGAGAAACAATGGGCTATACCTCTCAAGTAGCAAACCGCTGAGTAGACCAAGAGTGGGGAATGAGAATGCTCATCAAGATACCCAAGTCTCCAACCAAGACTCATCTAAGAACAATCTCCTCTCAAGTCCATATCAGGTGACTGCCCCTCTGACTTCCTGTTGAAACCATCAACTGTCCCAACAAATACTTCTCTAATCCAAGAGAAATCAGCATCACCACCGTCTCTAAGTATCCATGAGCACCTACAACCAATCAATCCATGCCAACTCCAAATGCAACATAGCAATATCATGAAGTATCCAGCTTATGACCAGTGTACTCAATACCAAGAAACTAAACCAAGATCAATGTCAAAGTTCCAACCATGGGCTCAGGAACATAAACATGACAATATGATCTTACCATCTCAACTAAAGAGATAAAATGCTCCATATGAACACACCAGAACATGTCACAACTCTAAACGCGTATCAAGAGTATACCATGACATAATAATGAAACCATCCTCATACCAAGGATAACATGCCAAATAAAAGCATAAACCACACCTTTGCCAAGAACCTTGTGAGTCCTCAAGATGCAACCATCTCCACACACTATGAAGAAAACCATCTCTACATACTAGGAAGAACCATCTCCACATACCATGAAGATAAACAAGAAATCTATGAGTCCTCAAGATCTAACCGTCTTCAAACACCATGAAGATAACAAGTGCACCATGCAAATGTCAAAGATGCTTCTACAACGACAGGATCTAAGACAAACCTCCAACATCTGCAAACACTCAATAAATATATCAATGCCAACAACTCCCACTCAACTATGGTACCAAGTCACCTATGGTATCATAAAATCCATCCTCTGCAAACCAAGAAGATATAAACCAAACTAGGAACTAATCCTACACTGTCACCTCATCACTGTCACAAGCTCCCACTAAACCGTGTATCCAAGCTATCCATGACATCATGATGAAAATACCATCCTCGAACCATGAGAATTAACCAAGGCATCAAACCATCAAAGAACTCAAAGTGCACATCATGAGCTCCTCAAAAGAAACTAAATAACTATGATCCTCAACCAAGAAGATATACCACCATAACTGAATCAAAAATCCAAGCTAATGAACATCAAGGATGTACCTGTATAACCAATCATGTCATGCCAAAATCCATGACACCATGATCACATCCATGAACCGAGCATCTGGCTCTCAAAGTGTCCAACCTGTCAGCATAAAATAGTCAATCACAATCCTCCACCATGACTATACCTGGTAACAACATCTCATCCCTTCTACATGAAGATAAAATCATGTGACTTAGGGCATAGACAACCCAAATCCAAGCCACCAATCTGAATATGCATCAATAATGAAAGATCAATGGGCAAAGACAACCCATAACCAAGCTATAAATGCAACCTGTAAGTATAGACCGCTTACAACACTGCACAACTTGTAGACCCAACAAGTCATCATGCATATCCAAACCAAACACTGATAACCATATCATCATGAGACCAAACTTTAGTATACAATGACATCAAAACTTAAATCTCTAATGCCATAAACTCACAATGTGACCATAGTCAAAATATACTTATAAGCTATTCAGATAAATATATCACCAAATAAATCATGCCAAACCTGCACCAAATCTGAACCAATGTATAGAGCTCTCCAAGAGCTTTTCATTGACTACTCGAAGTCCAAAATCCGACTCCGTATGCCCAAGTTATGCCCCAATTCGTGCTCAAAATAAACATCTGACTTTAGGGCTCTTAAAACCTAACAAAATCTCAAAATCATAGAACCAAACCTACACCATCTTGTAGTTCTCTGAATTAGCTTTCCAACGCTTGTAAAAACTCTGAAATTTGATATTTTGAGAGAAAGTTATGGCCGTTTTACTAAGACAGTCTTTTTACCATTTTCAGTACGATTTTTCATTTTTAATTTTTTTTCAGTGACGAAAATTCCGACGGGATTAAATTTGACGGCCATCATGGGCTGAAACCAAAAAAACTCTTCCATTTCTTCTGAACATGGCCAAACTAGGGCATATTATATATCATAATTTATGGAAATGTCGACCCAGATCCAATGGTGAGGTCTGTTTTTACCCAAGAGGTCATTTATGCAAGCTACCCCCCAAAACCCTCATTTAAATGAAACATCTGAAAAAATCTTTTTGTCTAACAATTTCACATGCCCAAATCTTTTAACATCCCATCATAACAGCAAACCCAAAACCCTTAGATCTGTAATAAATCATTCATATATCTTGCCCTTTTTTAATCCTCTCATGCATTCCCATGGATTCAATCTAGGGTTACAATAATAAAACCATAGCTTTGATACCACTTGTAAGGAAACTTGGCAATAAAGAATATAACCGTTTCCACATAACCCATAATAGATCTAAAATAAATACGGAATTAAAATCCACATGCAAGAGAATAGTAAAACATACCCACAAAATTGTGACACAAGATATACCCTGGGAAACCCTCATTGAGGGAAAAACCCAGCCTCCAAAAGCATCCATCATCATGTATTATTCAGCAAAAATACCATTGCCATACAACCATGGAAGCCTTCATGGCCATAGCCACAACCGAGCAAACTATGTGAACAAGCATGAATCCACACATCCCATGCCATGCTTTCAACCTTCACAAATGCTCCCTTGGCTAACCTGTCAAGCCTTGTCCCGCTCGACTCTTGCCTTTTGTCTTCTCCTTGTCACTCTCTCTCTGTCACTCTACAACAACTACCCTTGTGGCTGCTTATATAGTAGCAAGTCTCATAAAACCACCAAGTGGTATTACATAAATCATGTGCTAAAACCATGTGCTACCTAACCCACTGACCCCACATTTAATATTGGGCATTTAATTCTTTTCCCCAATATTACATAATTACATAAAATATTTTTACAATGTTACAATACAACTCATCAAGAATATTCTATGGAAATCTTTACATGTTGCACGTCCATCTAGGTGGAACATTACATGATAAAATAAAATAATAAAATATAATAATATTACGCAATGTGTGCAACACCCATTATCTCAACAGAATGGATTTTTTTTCAATGTTCTATATCTTATATTCTACCCCATATCTTCCACTTTTACTAATGCAGTATTTGAGATCTTGGGGTCAGCTCCTTGTGGGTTAGGTCTAGAACATGTTGATCAAGTTGACCTATTCCAAACTAGGTCAACTTAAGGTTGAGCAATTCTAGACTAGGTTTTACTTGAGGTCAACTTGTTCCCTCTAAAGTTGACCTATTCCCTGTTGATTTTGGAGTACAGAGCCCAAAGTGTCTCAGACTTTCTGATTATTTTATTTTACTCCCAAGTTGGCCTGCATCATTTTCTTGCCCAAAAAATAGTATAAAAAGAGGCTTGGGGGCTTCAGTTTCACATCACAAGAGATCAAGAATTCAAAACTCATCCAAAAATCATCAAGCAAGAAATGCAAGGAGTTCAAGCATTTAAGCAAGCAAGAAAGCAACATTTCTTGAATTCTTCAAGGATCATTTGTAAGTATTTGCACTTCAAGATCTAACATTGTTGTTAGCCATCAAGGGAGGAGATCCACATTGTGGAATTCATTATATTCTTCATTGATGAATATTTACATACATGGCTTCATGATGTGGTTATGATATATCCATTGTAATTATGGAGATTTACTACATCTTTCATACTGAATTCAACATCTGCAACATACAACATGACAAAGTCCTTATCAGCACAGGTATCTACAAGCAAGGTGAGTACTTACATTTATCTTGTTCCTCTACATACATTTACATTTCAATTTAAAGGTTTATTCCCAATCTAGGGCTTGACCAATGAAAGCCCTTCCCCACCCAAACACAAAAATCCCAATTTATTATGTACTAGAGTAGGAATACAAAAATGTGGTTGTAGATTTGGAAATAACTCCCTAAGAGATTTTTGATGAATTTGGGTTGACCTTATTATAGTGCCCCAATAATATGGTGGCATTGCAAGAATCATTACGAAAAAATTGCCACCAATTCAACCTATTCATTTGACCTTGAACTGAAAAAACCATTTATGGGTTTTTCATTCTATTCAAAGCTAGATTTGTAGTTATAGGTCTGGATCTGCACTTTTCATAGTTAAAACACATCACCCTCACCCTCTACAAATTTCAAGATGATTCCATCTTTCATTTCATTTAATTTCATACTCTTAGCATAATTTTGTATCTAAATTGGGTTGATTGTATACACTTTACATCTAGGTCTACCTTATTCAGTTACTTAGTTCAAAGTTTCATATACATTATTGCACATGGGCCAAAGAGAATATTTCCCTATATTGCATTCCTTTTCACAATTAAAATCTAATAGTAACATTCATTTATTTTGGGCCTTGCGTTAGCATGAATGTTGATGATACTAGTTTGGAAGAGTATCTTGAGCATTGCTAAGTATTGACATGTTGCATTCATGATTGTGTTTGTCATTGATGTCAACATAGCATGGTTTCCTTATAGATTGGATAAGTAAAAAACATAGATTTTAATGGTATGAACAATATTTTGATTGTCTGGTGATACAAAATCATGGACATGTTCTATACTATGTCCTAATGATGTGGTCAAGTGTACAGAGTCTAAGTCAAAGGCGTATAAAAGTTGTACCTGATTTACAAAGAGCAGTTTAGAGACAAAGTATTGGGAAAGTAGTTCCTGATGTTTGTTCGCTATCTTACATCTAAGATGTAGTAAGAAGATGCATAGTTAGGTATTGATAGAGGATAGTCTGTTCGTGACATCAATGAGTGCACAAACCCTAGTATCACATGTGTAAAGTTTTGTATAGACTCTGAGCCAAGAGTGCTATTGTAATTGTAACTAATTAATTATCTTATTATAATTCATTTGAAAAGCCTCAAGGCTGACTCAAGGAATTATTTTGAAGATATGGTATAAATGAAAGATGTTTTCCTTGTTTGTAAAAAGTGTGTGATCATTGTATGAAGTGCAAAGTGCAAAAAGGAGCAGAGTGTTTGAGGAATGTGAGAAAGTGATCCAAGGGATTATTGGATTCAATATTTGTGATTTGGTTATAAGATAAGGAGCAGAGGTCTGGTTGATAGGATAGAGAAAGAGGAAGGAAGTACATTTCATTTCTATTATTTTGTAAGGAATAATACAAACATCGTTTGGATAATGGGTTCATTAGTCTTTCAGTTGAAGCTGTTTGAGCAATGGGTCAAGCTATCTTCCACAACTCCTAATAGGGTTGGAATCTCCTACTAGGGATTCAAAGTCTCCTAAAAGGGACTCATATGTATTGAATATTGTTATAGACTCCTAATAGGGCCATCCTATAACATGGAATATTTATATTAGTACATCATCTTGTGGGTACCATCCCCACCATGGTTTTCCCTCTGATCAAGGGTTTCCCTAGTTAACATATCTTGTGTTATTGTGTATGAGTATCTTGTTGTAGTTTCTGATTATATTGCTCATATGGTTAAAGTTTAATAAGGTTGATAATTATGTTATTAGTTGAATAACTAATTCACCCCCACCCCTCTCCTAGTTATATTGGTGGACTATATATTCTAACAATTGGTATCGAAGCATCAGGTCCTTGAAGGATAAGCTTAACAGCTTTGGGAGATCGATGTCGAATCTTTTTAGAAAGGATAGTCCTAGATTTGATGGGGCCAACTATGATAGTTGGAAGGAGAAGTTGAAGGCTCATTTTTTGTGCATGGGTCCAGGTTATTGGATCTTGACAAAAAGTGAGAAGAAAATAGTTGAAGAAGAAAAGCTTGAAGGACTTAGTGAAGAAGAGAGAGATCTATTCATGTGTAACATGAGAGAAAGAGAAGCTCTACTATAAAATCTTCTAGAAAATGAATACAATCAGGTAAAGTCACTTGAAACATCTCATTAAATTTGGAAAGCATTAGAATCTACTTTTGAAGATGATAAATATACAAAGAGAATGAGATTATAGAATTGAATATGTGCATTTCAACATGCTAAGATGATGGAAGATGAATTTGTAAGAAGTTATATTGGTAGAATATCAAAAATTTTTGTAGGGATTTGGTCTCATGGTGGAACCAAGGAAGAAGATGAAGTAATATGGAAGATATTGAAAAGCTTGACACCACCATTCAAACAAGTAGCTCAAATGATTCAACTAGTAATTCCTTGCACTAAGGATTTTACAAAGGAAATGTTGCTTGGATGATTAGAATTTGAAAAAGTAGATTTGAGATAGTTTGGAGATCTAGTTAGAGTTGAAATAGCTTTCAGTGCCCTGAATATTTGACCTAATCTAAAAGGGAGTGCAAGCACATGTGGAGATTTTGTTGGTAGCAGAATATCTAATGAAGACAAGAAGATTGAGGAAGGTATAGCCCTTCTTGTGAGAAGAGAAAAAGATGGTACGAAAATCTTTATATGTTGGACTTCTGATGAATTTAGTCATTATGCATTTAAATGTCCTAAATGAGAGAAAAAGTATAAAGGAAAGTTTAAGCCTAGAAGAGATAGAAATTGTTTGCATGAAAATGAAGAATCTAATGAGAAAGGTTAAAGTGAAAGTGATGATGAATTGGGATTTGTGGCTATCAAGGAAGATGATCTCGATAGAGAAATTAGAGAAGAAAGAGCTCTAATTTTTCAAGTGGAAAAATAAATTTGATTGGATAATTGATAGTGGTTGTTTGCATCACTAGTGATATGAATAAGTTTTTCAAGTTCAAGAATCATGATGGAGGTATTGTCAGAGTTGGTAACAATGCACCCTTTTATATAACATGAATTGGATCCATTAAGCTTGATGGTAAAACTAACACTAACAATGTTTATTTTGTTGATGGATTGAAGCATAACTTATTGAGTGTTGGACAATTGGTGGACAAGGGTTATTAGTTGAAATTTACTAAGAAGACCTACATTATCAAAGACAGAGATGGTAAGATGATTAGAACTGGCACAAGATCAAGAGGTAATGTATTTCAATTGAATCCTATTGAAATGACATGTTTGGTAGCTAAAGTGGATAATAGTTAGTTGTGGCATAGAAGATTCTATCAAATAAACTTTGATAATATTGTGAAGTTTAGTAGCACATTTTTAGTTAGAGACTTGCCTACGATTACAAAGCCTACTAATATTGTGCGTAAAGAATGTATTTTGGCTAAATAGAAGAAAGTATCATTTCCTAGCAAGAAGGTCACTACCATAGAGGAGTTGGAGATTATTCACACAGATTTGCGTGGTCCCTTAAGAACAAGATGATTCTATGGTGAAAGGTACTTTATGATTTTTGTTGATGATTTCACTAGAATGATGTGGGTAACATTTCTTAAAGAGAAATCTAAAGATTTTGAGAAGTTTATGATATATAAGAATAGAGTTGAAAATGAATACGGTGTTAAGATAAAGTGTTTGAGATCAGATAGAGGAGGATAATTCACCTC
Organism: Cupressus sempervirens; assembly: GCA_028749045.1. Lineage (NCBI taxonomy): Eukaryota > Viridiplantae > Streptophyta > Pinopsida > Cupressales > Cupressaceae > Cupressus > Cupressus sempervirens. The sequence goes on from CM053787.1 coordinate 653,406,936, forward strand.
TAGAGAGTTTAACATATTTTGTCAAGAAAATGGAATCAAAAGATAACTATCTTCTTCTAGACCACCTGAGTAGAATGAGATTAATGAAAGAAGAAATAAGTTAGTAGCAAAGGAAACAAGAGAGCTATTGTTTGAGAATGATGTTTCTAAGACATTTTGGAGAGAAGCAATCAATACAACAGTATACACTCTAAATAGAGTATAGATTAGAAAAAGTATGAACAAGATACCTTATGAACTATGGTTTGGTCATTCACCATTAGTTAAGTAATTTATAATATTTGGGAGGAAATTTTATATAAAGAGAGATGATGACATTGGTAACTTCGATCCAAGAAGTGATGAAGGTATGTTTCTTGGCTATTCATTGAAAAACACGGCATACAGATGTTTTAAATATAGAACTAAGAAAATAGTTAATGCACGAATGTAAGGATTGATGAAAAGTTTGGAACTAAGGAAAAGATGCTAGATTATAATTTAGATGAAGAAGAAGACAATTCTGGAATTGTTAGATAGAATGCATAAGTTTTCTTTGAGAGTAACAATGATTTGGAGAATGATTTGTTATCTAAATCTAGAGATGAAATAAGAGTTGAGATATCAACTCCTACCCCTAATAGGAATCTAATAAAGAATCACCCTCTTAAGAAGATAATTGGAAGCAAAGACAAAGGCGTGATGATAAGAAACAAAATAAATAAGGAGATATGTCTGATATCTCAAGTTGAATCTAAGAGCACATATGAAGTGTGTAAAGATGACCATTAGAATCAAGCAATGAAGGAATAATTAGATTAGATTGTGAAGAATCATACATTGGAGTTAGTTCCTAGACCTAAAGACAAGAATGTGATAGGAACCAAATGGGTATTCAGAAATAAGATGAATGAGCAAGGTGAAGTTGTGAGGAACAAGGCTAGACTTGTATCCAAGAGATATTCATAGCAAGAAGGCATAGACTATGAGAAGACATATGCACCTATAGCTAAAATGGAAGTAGTAAGGATGTTCTTGGATTATGTAGCAAATAAGAAGTTCAAGGTTTATCAAATGGATATTAAATTAGTTTTCCTAAATGGAGATCTTGAAGAAGAGGTATATATTGAGCAGCCTAAAGGTTTTCCTTTATCTAAAAATAAAGACATGGCATGCAAACTAAAGAAAGCTCTATATGGTCTAGAGGAAGAACATAGAACCTAGTATGCAAGGTTGGGCGGTTATTTGGAAAATCTTGGATTTGCTAAAGGTATGACAGATAGTAACTTGTACTTGAAAGAAATTGAGAATGGTTTGCTAATAATAGTAATATTTGTTGATAACATCATATTTGGAGGTAATCATGGAGCAAGTGATAAGTTTGTTGAAGAGATGAAGAATGAGTTTGAAATGAGCATTATAGGAGAAATGGAGTTTTTCCTAGGATTGCAAATTGTGCAAAACAGTGATGGTATTTTAATTTCACAAGCTAAGTACTTGAAAGACTTGTTGAAAAGGTTTGGTTTAGAAAGTTGTAAACCTATTGGTACACCTATGATAACTAGTCACAAGTTATCCAAAAAATATGAGACATCTATAGTACAATAGAAGAAGTACAAATCCATGATTGGAGGTTTGTAGTATATGACTCACACCAAACCAGAAATAGAAAATGCAGTTGGGATTGTAGCTAGATTTCAAGCTGATCCTAAGGAGTATCATTTTGCAGCAATAAAGAGAATATTAAAATATTTGGAAGGAACATTTGAATATGGAATTTGGTATGATAGATCGAGTGATTTCACTCTATGTGCATATACTAATGCATATTGGGAAGGCAATATGGATGAAAGAAAGAGCACCAGTGGTGGAGCATTCTTTCTTGGAGGAAGATTGGTTTCTCAACTATGCAAGAAGCAAGATTTTATTTCTCAGAGTACAACTGAGGCAGAGTATGTTGTAGCAGTAAATAACTATAACCAAGTTATGTGGATGAAGCAGATGCTGAAGGATATTAGAATTGAGTTTGAAGAACCTGTTATCATTTACTATGATAACATAATTATAGTGAGTATGTCTAAGAATCCTATATTGCATTCTAAGACTAAGCATATATCCATTAAATATAATGTGCTGAGAGAGAAAATAGTAGAAAAGGAGATCAGATTGTAGATATCTTTACAAAGCCTTTTCCTAAAGATACATTTGAGTACTTGAGAGGTGTGCTGAAAATAATTTATCAATTGCATATTGTCTTTAATGTTACACAAAATGTCATATCTTTACCAGTTAGTGTATTCCAAGCTCATTCAGGTGATAAAGATAGTTTCCTATGTCTGCCGAGCATTCCATTGTTTGCCAAGTTTAGAAGACAGTGTTTACCGATTTCACTTGGGCACTTAAGAGAAGTTCAGAGAAGTTGGGTGTTAACCAAGCTCACTCGGTTAACAAAGGAAAGTTGGATGGAACCAATTTTAACTGAGCTCACTTGGTTAGCAAAGGAATTTTATGAAGTTGCAATGTTAACCGAGTTCACTTTGTTAACATAGGAAAATCATCTCAGTTTTAGTGTCTACTGAGCATGGTTGACTAACATAGGATTTTCTTGTTTTGGCATATTGAGTTTAATGGTTTTGTTTTTTGACTTTGAAGGATTTGAGTAATACAAATCCACAAAGCTTGAAGAATACTTGCATGTAAAAAACCTATCATAGAGAAGAAAAAGATAAGAGGAGGCAAGGGTTTTGCTCTGAAAATATGCAAACTATATTCTTAGAAATAAAAAAGCTGTAAGATAATTACAAATGATTTATCCTTATAGAAGAAGATCGAAACCCAAAAAGGGTAACCTAAAAAGTAAATGCTATTTAATAATTACTAATTAATTATTAAATGAGAACACAAAAGGTGCATAAAGTGAAATCTTAAGAAGGGAGTAAAGCACATTTAATAAATTAAATTAAATTAACATTTTACTCTAACACCCCCCACCCCCCACCCAACTCCCCCCCCCCCCCCCCCCACCCAAGATGAGCAACAAAGCAACTACAAACAATACAGAAAGAGAAACAAAACTACAATGCAATGCTGAAAGCAAAATTGGTTCTCGACAACAAGGCTAGATGAGGTACCCAATCACAACCAAATCTCTATGAAATGGAGAAATAAAGAAAACTAAGTAGGAAAAACTCTACTCCAAAAAGAGAGAATATGAAAAAAAGGAAGGAAGGACTCATCACTAAGACCCTCCAAGGACAATTTCCTTCACCCCAAGCATAGAACACAGTTCAAGATACCACGAGGATGCAAAAGGTTTAGTGAAGATGTTTGCAACTTCCTGAGCACTAGGAATTTACTCCAAGCTCAAGGTGCTATCTTGAATCAGGTGCTTGATGAAGTGCATGTGAAGCTCGATGTGCTTGGTCCACTGATTCTCAACTAGATTGCATGAAATATGTATAGCACTCTAATTGTCACACCAAAGAAAGGTGGGAATATTAGGAGAAAATCCAAACTTTGTCATCAACTGTCAACACCACAAAACTTCTTGACTATCCAATACAACTACCCTATATTATTCCTCTATAGATGATAATGCATGAGCATGTTGCTTCTTGCAAGACCATGTGATAGGACCAGAACCAAGACAAAATGCAAAACCAGAAGTAGACTTGTGATCACCAATATCACCAACTCAATCTAAATTTATGAAACCAATAGTGTGAGGATTCATTGATGTGTAGTGAATGCCATTACATGTTGTACCTCTAATATACCTCAAGATACATTTGGAATCTTTCCAATGAATTTCATGAGGATCTTGGGAGAATCGAGAGACAAGTCCAACTACAAAGGAAATATTAAGGTGTGTGTGTCATGTACAACAAACTACCCACAAGCTATCTATATAAAGTGGAATCCACTATAGGAGTAGAGCAAGTGGTAGATAAAACAATACCTAATTGAAAAGGTGTGGGAGCAAGCTTCCAACCAAGCATGTAAAATCTCTGGAGTATATCAAGAGCATACTTCTGCTGGAGTATAGCTATCCGATCTAAAGATTGAACAACATGTAGACCCAAAAAATAGTGCAGAAGTCCAAGATCTATCATTTTAAACTACTCTCTATCATGGAGACTGAGCTTCCTGTGATGAAAAGGTCATCAACATAAAGAACAAGTATCAACAAGTCATCCCTATGACATTAAATGTGAACTATAGGATCAGAATGACACCGAGTGAACTATGAAGCAAGCAAGAAGGAATCCATCTTCTCATACCAAGCCCTAGGGGCCTATTTGAAACCATATAAAGACCTTCAAAGCCAACATACCAATGAAGAGTTCTACACAAAAGCATAAGGTTACTCCATATAGATCTCCTCATGAAGGCCTCCATGCAAAAAAACACTCTTTACGTCTATCTGAGAAAATGTCCATCCCTGTGAAGCTGCAAGAGAGAGTACAAGGTAAATAGAATTATCTTGGAAATAGGGGCAAAGGTCTCAAAGTAATCAATAACCTTAACCTATAAAAAATGATTTACAATAATAAGTGCCTTGTACCTATCAATAAAGCCATCTGCAACATACTTGGTACAGTACACCCATCATCATCAAACAAACTTTCTTCCTTTTGGAAGAGGACAAAGATCCCATGCGTGGTTCTTCATCAAAGATGAGTACTCCTCATCCATATCCCTATCTGACTCTGAGTGTCATGTCACCTATGAAAAAATATGAGGATCATCTAAAATGGCATGACTCAAAAGGCCACTACCTATAGTCTAAGCATGAGTGAGATGAACATCTATAGGATCGCCTACTAAAGGTCTAATTGCATCAACAATATCACTAGCCCACTTGGGCACTTGTGGAACATTTGTTAGAGGTGGTAAAGGGGGATCAATATCTATATCTTCCTCAGAGGATGCATAATCTTGTAGAGGAGTAGAGGAAGTACTGGGTAGTGAGGAAGAAGCTAGAGATGGAGGATCCATCAAAGGATAATGCTCATCAAACTGAACATCTCACCTAAATAAGAAATCTCTGGAATTAAGATCAAATAACCTATATGCCTTCACATCCTCACGATAGCCAACAAAAAAGAGTGGTTATCTCTTCTTCTCCATGGGTTTCTACTAAGCATCTAGAATAAATTCCCAAGCCTCACTACCAAAAATGCAAAAATTAGAAACATCAAGCTTGACATGAGTCCAAGCCTCCTTAGGAGTCACGTGTCATAATACCTTGTGAGGCATTTGATTCTAAATATAGTTGGCACAATTGATAGCTTCAACCCAGAATGAAGAACTCATAGATCTAGACCAAATCATATAATTGGTCATCTCCCATAATGTCCTATTCTTTCTCTCTGCAACCCCATTCCACTAAGGTGTATAGGGAATGAAGAACTGATGCTATAACCCATGCTTAGTGAAAAAATCTTTGAAAGATCAATTCACATATTCCCTCCCATTGTTAGTGCATATACACTTGACAGAAAGACCAGACTGCTTCTCCACCAATGTCTTAAATATTTGAAAGGAATAAAAGACATTAGACTTGTACTTCAAAAATTACACCCATGTGTGTCTAGAGAAGTCATCTATGAGGGTGATCACATATCTAGCACTTGAAAAAGATGGAGTGGGAAATGCCATAAGATCACCATGTATCAACTCCAATGGTGCCTTAACACATGTGGATCTACCTATCAAAAAAGGATCTTAGTGATGTTTTCCAAGTGCACAACCTTGACACACATTGTTAGAACACGAGATATGAGGCAACCCAATCACTAGCTCCTATGTACTCATATACTATAGATATTTGTAGTTGACATGGCCAAAATTCTCATGCCAAATATTTCTCACCATGTCTACGTGAGAAATGAGAGAAACACTTGAAGAATCAGAGCTATCAAAGCCATCAAACTAATATAAATGAGACTAAAGAGCAACATTCCCTGTAGCAATAACCAAGTTAGGATCATGGAGGTCTCGAATAACCACATCATGTGGTGAGAACTCAACTATCTTTCTAGAGCTTGAATGAAAAATCTGAAGGACAAATAGGAGGTTCGTAGAAATGGATAGAACCAAGGGAACATCTTGTAGTGAGCCACCTTCTAAAGAGATAGTTCCTGAAACTATGAATGAAAGCTGAGAAGAATCAGAAACTATAATCTATGTAGTAACACTCTAAGAAAGTGAGGTAAGAAAATAAGGTGAGTGTGTCATATGATGGGAAGCTTTGGAATCAAGAATCCAAGAAGTTGTAGAAGATAATGTACATGCAGAAAGAGCATGTCCTTTCCCTATAGGAGGAGGTGGAGGCTTCATAGAAGCAATACTAGAATGTTCCATGGCCTCCTCTAATGTCTCAAGATGTTTCCAACACCTAGAAATTGAATGTCCTTCCTTGCCACAAAAATTGCAAGGATCACCTATATACTTCTTAGTCTTGGAGGAAGACTCACTAGACTTAGAAGAATTACCCTTCTAAGAGGGCTTCGAAGCATTTGATTTGGGAGTAGGCTTGGAGGAATTCTCACTACCTACTGAATCTAACTTATGCTTTGGTTTCTACTTTGGGTTTCTTGTAGATGTTTGAGATACCAATACCTTCATCTTAGAATTAGTCATAGTATCCAACTATGTAAGATTTGACTGCTCTCTAGTCAAGTGATCAGGAAAGACCTCAAAAGTAGGCATAGAAAATCTATTCCCCAAAGCATCTTTGGTGGAATAGAAGGTGGGAGAAAAAATCTAAAAATTCCCTTGAAGTTTAGAGAGAATAAGATAGATGCACTCAACATCAGTCTTCATCTTTCCATAACCCTGCAACATGGATCTTTGTTGATTAAATTTCATCAAGAAGTCATCAATAGTCAGAAAGGAATTCAATACAAGAGAGGTAAGCTCTATCTCTTTTTGAAGTGCCTTGAACTCATTCACAGTACCAAACAAGCCATGAAAATTAGTCCACATAGCTAGAGGAATATTTCACCCATCTAGATGAAATTGTAGACTATCTGATACCTATAATTTAATCAATTTGATTACCTCATCCATCTTGTTTTGGTGCTACATGATCTCATAAGGCCTTTGAAAAGTAGGCTACACAACATCTAAACATTACCACAACCCTTTTGACTGGAGAAGTTGAGTCAGAGAGGTACCCGATAATCATAAGATGAGGCATGATAATATATATCTGCCAATAACAATATGGAGGTGTGAGGGGTTAGAAGTTATAGACAAGAAGAGGTCTCAGCCATTGTTTTAGAAGGTTTTTTTGATGTTTTTTGATATGCTAATATCATAATAGAAATGAATATGAAAACACCCCCCATAATGAAAATAACCAAACCTAAGCTTACAGAAAGAATGCGTAAATGAGTGAAGAGCAAAAAAGATTTAGAAATGAATCACAAACACCTAGTACAAAATACTAGTGAAATGACAAAGAATCTAGAAACTTCTCAAGAAGAGATTTTTGACGCTTTTTCCAGAATGAAAAAAAGAGCTATAATGAAGAAGTTATACCCCCCAGAAGATATAAGTCATCAATTGACTCCAAACACCAAAATAGGTACCAAACTAGAAAAAACTCCTAAAAATTCCTACGCCATTGTCTCCATCTTGAAACCATCTTTTCGATGCTTCTTTTGAATCAAAAAAAGACCCTCCTATGCTCGAGATATCGCAAAAAATAATAGGGCCCATAGAATGACTTGAAAGAAGTCTCTTTTTTTTTTTTTTTTCCAAAAAAAAGAATGCTTCTCACAGCAGAGGTGGTGGGTTGGAGCCATAGGTTGAGCCACTAGCAAAGCTGCTAAACAGGCTGCTAAGCAGTGTCGTGGTGGCTAACTGCTAGTGGAGATGATAGTGGTAACTGTAGTGATGCCGCTATAGTTATGTGACCATAGTGGTATTAAAACAGCTAATTTTTTTTTTGTTAATAATTTTTGAGAAAAATAATGCCTCAAGGTGCATGCAGAGGTCGTACAGACCTACTGTGCAATTTTTTTGCCTCCTGATTCAACATTGTCCAAAATTGACAAACTTTATATGAAAATAGAGGTTTTGACACCTTGTGAATCCATTTGTGAGGTCTATTTGGCCTCAAAGTGATCCAAAAATTAGAGACTCCCATATTTTCACAAGAAATGCTCAAAAAACTCCAGATCTGTTATGTCAAAACCTTGTTCTCCTTTTTCTCCAAATACTGAACAAGCTATAATAGATTTGGCTCTGATACCATGAAGGATTTGAGCTATACAAATTCACAAAGCCCAAAGAATACCTACATGTAAAAAACCTATCATAGAGAAGAAAAATACAAGAGGAGGCAAGGGTTTTTCTTTGAAAATATGCAAATTGTATTCTCAGAAATGAAAAAGATGTAAGATAATTACAAACGATTTAATAGGAGATCAAAACCCAAAAGGGTAACCTAAAAGGTAAATTCTATTTAATAATTACTTATTAATTATTAAATGAGAATGAAAAAGGTGCATAAAGTGAAATCTTAAGAAGGGAGTAAAACACATTTAATAAATGAAATAAAATTAACGCTTTACTCTAACAGGCTCTAGCCGAGTGAAGAGATGAATATTAATTATTCTAATGTGTATTCAAGCTGACTTGATAATGTATATGATATAAGTATAAGGTCAAGTTGAGATTGAAATTATGCAATAATGTGTGGAAAAAAAAAAGATTCTTAGAGGAAGTGAATTGGAAGGATAAAAAAACAATCCTTGTTGGGCAACAAAGATTAATCTAATCAGGAAGGATCAAGTATTTGATCTAGAATTGAGATATGAAATTAGAAATACAGTTGCATCAACAATCATGTCATTTCATTATTACTCTCTAACCATTGTAGTAGTGTATCAAATCTCTTAAAAGAGTTAGCCTAAAAACTATTTGCCAAATCCTCTAAAAGGTGGCATTTCTAGATTGAAGTGTCTAAAGACCTATAACAAGGCCACTCCTAATAGGGTGATTAAATCCTCCAACATGGTCAAACCTAATAGTGTGTTTTTTAATCTTTAAAAAGGTTGGCTCCTAACATGGATCACTTCAAAAGAGTGAAAAATAGAAACTAATTGCAATTGGCATTTTTTTCCAAATTGGGTTTCCACGTTAAATCTTGGTGTCACTTGTGTTCATGCTATTTATTTTATGTGTATGCAACTAAGTTAATTAAAGTTAATCATAGCTAACATATTAAGATCTACATGTTTAGTAGTTGTCAAGTAATAGTTGATATTATAGTGCTTGCTGAGTTACAACATATTGTTAGTGTTAACCAAGTGCTTGTGTGTTAAATGAGTAACATCAGTTTCAATAGAGTTTATGTTTTATACTAAAATCTTGGGGATCTGGGATTTATTTTTGTGGTAATTGATTCATCCTTCTTCTCTTAATTACTCCTCTTATATTTCCAACAATTAGTATCAGATATTTTGGTGCTTACAAAGAAGGTTCTAAGGACCTAAGCTAAAGATCAGGATGTCTTATAGAAGAGAGACTCTTAAGTTGAACCAAGAAAACTTTGAGGCATTGTAGGAACTTATGAAGCTACATTTGGTGACCATGAGTGATTCAGGTTTGAAATATTTGAATACCTAGTACAAGGCTCCTATTGGAACATTGATTGTGGAGGAGATTGTTGAAAAAGAAGAATCATAATATTATGATGATTGACATTGCATCCACTCTTAACTATGCTGAATTTGATGAGGTCAAAGGGTGTTCTACTACTCATGAGATGAAAAAAAAGCTAAAAGATATCTATGGAGGTGATCATAATGTGAGAAGAGCTAAGGAAGAAAGCTTAAGAGGTTAGTTCAATCAAATGAAGATGAGGGAAGATGAAAGCATTACAAAATATGTTGAGAGAATCAAAGCTAGTGTAAGTGCAATTAAAGCCTCTAGAGGGTAAATTGATGATGTAATAGTGCTAAAAAAGGTACTCAAAACCCTTCTTCCTATCTATGCAATTAGAGTTTTATTTATTCAAGAGATGAGATGTGATCCAAATAATAAGAGAACCTTGGATGCTCTAGTGGGAAGGTTGACAACATTTGAGCTAGATAACTATGATAATTATGTTCCTAGTTCTAGCAATCTTGAGTCTGCATTTGAAGCCAAGTTATCACTCAAGAAGAAAGCTGCAAAGTCTAAAGGAAAACAATCTAAAAGTGAAGAGGAAGACATTTCTAACAATGATCTTGAAGCCATTAAAGCACTACTTTCAAGAAGATATCCCAAAGGAAAAGGAAAGTACAAAGGTAAAATTCCTATAATCTATTTTTCTTGTGAAGAAGTTGGTCACATTGCTGCAAGATGTCCAAACAAAGAAGACAAAGATGAAAAGAATAACAAAAAGTATAAAGGCAAGAAGGATTTAAAAAACTACAATGAATACAAGGATAAAGATAAGAAATCCTATTTCATGGCTAAAGATTCAGATAGTAGTGATGATGATGAAATGGCTTATATTGCTGTAAACGATGAATCATATGATGAAGAAGATAAAATGACACTTATTTCTCATGTTAGCAAAAATGATACATGGATTATTGATAGTGGTTGTTCTCATCATATGACTAGTGATAAAATAAAGTTTGAACATATGGAACATTATGATGGTGGAAGTGTAAGATTTGGAAACAATGAACCATGTTGCATAAAAGGAAAAAGGTTGTATTTCTCTAACCAATGAACTCAGATGTGACAATGCTTATTGGGTTGAAGGAATGAAGGCTAATCTACTGAGTGTGGCATAGTTGAATAACATTGGATTCAACATATACTTCATGAATGGGAAGACCAAGTTTCTAGATGGAAAAGGATATCTAATTGGGTTTGGTAATCAAACAAAAGGTAACTTATTCTACCTAGATCTAAGTGAAAGTTCATGTTTCATTGCTCAAGTAGAAGAAAGATGGTTATGGAATAAAAGGTTGTGTCATGTGAACTTTGATAACCTGATCAAGATAAGAAAAAAAGAAAAGAATGAGAGGTATTCCTAGTTTGAGGAAACCTGACATAGGCATATGCAAAAATTGTCAAACTGGTAAGATGGGCAAGACAAGTTTCAAGAGAAAGAATTATCATTCTAAAGAAGTCTTAGAGCTAGTTCATAAAGACCTTTGTGGACCTATTGACATAGAGATCTAAAATGGATATAAGTATTTCATTTTATTTGTTGATGATTAATCTAGGATGATGACAGTAACGTATCTAAAAGATAAGTTTGAAGCTATTCAAAAGTTCAAGTGGTATATGGCTAGAGTTGGGAAAGAAACATGAAAGAAACTAAAGTTCTTGAGGTTAGATAGAGGAAGATAATTTATTTCTAATGAATTCAATGAATTCTTCACCAAGAAAGGAATCAAAACACAAGTATCAACCCCTAGTACACATCAACATAATGGTATAGCAGAAAGAAGGAATAGATCAATCATGGATTGTGTAAGAACCTTGATGATAGAAAATAATATTGCAATAAAATACTGGAAGGAAGCAATCAGTACAACAGTTCATACCTTGAACAATATATAGCTAAAGAAAGACTCAAATTAGACTCCTTATGAACTATGGTATGGCTACAAACCTAATGTAAGTTACTTGAAAGTATTTGGTAGCAAATGTTATGTCTTGAAGGAGACTAGGAAAGGTAAATTTGATGTCAAAAGTGATGAAGGCATATTCTTAGGATACTCCAATAAAAGTAAAGCATAAAAATGTTTGAATCTAACCACTCATAATATCATAGAAAGTGCACATGTAAAGATTGATGAGTTTGTAGAAAAGAGTGAAGAAGAGGGAAATAAAGAACCTGAAGACTATAGAAAGTTTATTTACTTTAAACCTAATACATTGCCTAATCCAATTTGAAGTTAGAAAAATTCACCTCATGAGTCCCCAAAATCTCTTGAAGCACCTGAGTTGCAGCCAGTGCAACCCGAGTCACATTCTGAAGAACCTGAGTCACAATCAAAAGCTACCGAGTTGTAGCCAATACAACTTGAGTTTGAAGGACCCAAGTCACAGATAGTGGCACCCAAGCATAATGTAGAAGATCATGGTGAGGCAAGTGGAATAAGTTCTAAATCCAAAGTGCCTATACTAGCAAGATATGTTAGAAGACACGATGCACCTAAGTAGATCATTGTAGACAAGTTAGAAGGTACAATGACAAGGAATAAATTGAAAGGTACATGTGTTCTTACTGAATTTAAACCTAGAAAAATTAAAGATGCTTTGTATAATTAAAGTTGGATTGAAGAAATGAATGAAGAGATAGAACAAATAGAAAGGAATGAAACTTGGTCTCTTGTTCCTAGACCCAAGAATAAGAATGTAATTAGCACAAAGTGAGTTTTCAGAAATAAGCTGAATGAAGATGTAGAAGTTTCAAGAAATAAAACAAGGTTAGTATGCAAAGGTTATTCTCAAGAGGAAGGTATTGATTATGGTGAAACTTTTCCTCCTGTTGTAATATTAGAAGGTGTTAGGACTTGGCTTGCTTATGCTACATATAAAGTATATTAGATGGATGTGAAATATGCATTCTTGAAGAGAATTCTAGAAGAGGAAGTCTACATAGAACAATCTAAAGGTTTTGTAGATCCTACCGAAAAGGATGTGGTTTGAAAACTACACAAAGCATCGTATGGTTTTAAGCAAGCTCCTAGAGCTTGGTATGAAAGACTTCATAATTATTTGATGAAGATTTGTTTTCAAGGGATAAATGATAACAACAACCTATACATCAAAGAAGGTCCAAACAAGAAGATTGTGTTGATAGAAATCTTTGTGGATGATACATTGTTTACTGGAAATGATGTTTTATGCAAAAAAATTAGAGGAAATGAGTAAGGAATTTGAGATGTCAATGTTTGGTGAAATCAAATTCTTTTTTGGCTTGCAGATTCAACATAAGAAATATGGCATCTACATTACTCAATCTAATTATATGAAGGAGATACTAAAGAAGTTTGGAATAGATGATTCAAGACTAGTTGGAATACCTATGTCTAATGGACATAAGATTTCCAAAAATGATGATTCCAAGGAGGTAGATCAAACCACATACAGATCAATGATTGGAAAAATTCATTATGTAGTACATACTATGCTTGATATTGCTCTTGCAGTTGGTATGGTGGCAAGATTTTTAGCTAATCCAAAAGAAAATCATATGATGGAAATAAAGAGAATCATGAGGTATCTGAAGGGTACTGAATATTATGGATTATGGTACAAGAAATGAGGCAATTTAGATTTGAAAGCCTTTATTGATGCAGATTAGATAGGAAGTGTTGATGATAGGAAGAGCACCAGTGGTGGAGTGTTCTTTCTTGGTAAGAGACTAGTGTCTTGGACAATTAAGAAGAAGAATTGCATCTCTCAGTCTATAGTGGAGGTAGAGTATATTGTAGCAACACTCAATTGTTCCAATATTTTTTGGTTCAAACAATTGTTGGTAGGTATGAAGGAAGAAATCAAGGATCCAATGGTTATCCTCTGTGATAACACAAGTGCAATTAATATATCAAAGAATCTTGTAATGCATACCAAGACCAAGCATATTGAAATAAAATATCATTTTTTAAGAGAATTGATGCAAGACAAAGAGGTGAGATTGGAATATGTGAATACTAAAGAAAAAATTGCAAACATATTCACCAAGTCATTACCTAAGGATGCATTTTTATATCTAAGATGTAAGATAAGGGTTATTCCCCTATTTGAAGCTCACTAAATGAAGTTTAGTGATGCATCAACCAAAGCATGTTGAAGATCAGTCAAGTTGATGCAATAATGAAAGGGTAGAATACATATGAATCTGTACATCAGATACATTGAAATTTACTGAATATTATCTTTGGCGTAAGATGTCAAAGAGGGAGACTTTGCTATCATATCACATAAATTTTCTAAAGATGGAGAGTATACCATCATATAAAAAAGAACTGTTTGAAGATGTCCAAGAGGAAGAACTTGTGAAAGATTTCAAGAGGGAGAACTTGGTCTGCTATCAGATAGAGAGAGTTTGCTATCAGAAGAAGATGTTAAAGATAGAAGAGTTTGCTGACAGAGGGAGAAATTGAAGTCAGAGGAAGAGATTGAAATTAGAGGGAGTTTAGACGAATAGAGGGAGTTCTCATGGATGAGATCAAAATAAAACTAAGGATATTATCCTTACTTTTATTTTTCTCTGAAAATTTCATTGTATTATGACATTTTGTGTTGGCATCAATGCCAAAGAAGGAGATTGTTGAAAACAATTGATCAATTGTAAATTGCCTTTGATGATCTAAAAAATGTCATATCTTTACCAGTCAGTGTATGTTGAGCTTACTCAGTTGATGAAGAAAGTTTCCTATATCTGTTGAGCATTCCAATGTTTCCCAAGTTCAGAAGATAGTGTCTACTGAGTTCACTCGGGTGCTTAAGAGAAGTTTGTAGACGTTGAGTGTTAACTGAGCTCACTCAGTTAACAAGTAATGTTGAATGGAACTAGTGTTAATTAACTTAGTTAGTTACCAAAGGACGTTTACAAAGTTGTAGTGTTAGCCAAGTTCATTTGTTCAACATAGGAAAATCATTTTAGTGTCAGTGTCTACTGAGTAGGGCCGACTAACATTGAATTTTCTTGTTTTGACATATTGAGTTTAATGGTTTTTTTTGTTGGATCTAGTCAACTAAAGAGATGAATATTAATTATTATAAGGTGTATTTAAGCCAACTTGAAAATTTATATAATATAAGTATAAGGTCAAGTTGAGGATTGAAAGTGTGTAAGAATGTGTGGAAGATAAGAAGATGCTTAGAGGAAGTGAATTGGAAGGATAAGCATAATATCCTTTTTGGGTGACAGATTAATTTGATCAGGAAGGATCAAATATTTGAGCTAGAATTGAGATCTAAAATCAATAATAAATTTGCATCAGTGATCAAGTCATTTCATTGTTACTCTCTAACCATTGTAGCAATGTATCAAATCTCTTAATAGAGTTAGCCTAACAACTATTTGAAAAATCTTCTAACAAGGTGGCATTTTGAGATTGAAGTGTAACAAGGCCACTCCTAATAGGGTGATTAAATCCTCTAACAGGGTCACACCTAATAGTGTGGTTTTTAACCTTTAATAGGGTTGGCTCCTAACAGGGCTCACTTCAAAAGAGTGAAAAATAGTAACTAGTTGCAATTGGTGTTTTTCCCAAATTGGGTTTCCACATTAAATCTTGGTTTCACTTGTGTTCATGCTATTTATTTTATGTGTATGCAACTAAGCTAATTAAATGTAATAATTGTTAATATCTTAAGATCCGTATGTTCAGTATTTACCGAGCAATAGTTGATATTATAATGCTTGCCGAGTTGCAACATATTGTTAGTGTTAACTGAGTAACAACATTTTTAGAAGACTAAAATATAAGGGATCTGGGATTTATTTTTGTGGTAACTGATTCACCCCTCCTCTCTCAGTTACTCCTCTTAATTTTCCAACATTATGCCCCTACCTACTTCTGAGTAGATGATGTAGAGAGTCCATCAATCCAGTGGCACAAAGCACTATTGTTAGATTGGACATAATGATGATGCTTCCCGTATGGGGAGTTATATGTGATGAATAGAGTTATTAAGGACTCTTGGTATTTGATCTTGAACAATGTATTTGGACACTCGATCTGGTTAAAGACTTGGAGCAACACATTAGAAATTGGTGAAGTAAATAATTATTGTTGAAGAAGCAGGAGTATGCACTTGTTGTGTTGAGAATTTTTAGCATGTGGACAACTGATGTTGATCTTAGAGTCTAGAGGATTTCAGACTTAGTTGATGAAGAGGATTTGAGAAGGTGATAAAAATAACAACATCAACAGAGTACAATTTGGTATTCTTGGAACTTAGATCGGTTTTCATCGATGTTGCCATCATTTCCAAAGGGGTATATTGTTAGCATGAATGTTGATGATACTAGTTTGGTGGAGTATCCTGAGCATTGGAGAGTACTGACATGTTCCATTCATGACCATTTTTGTCATTGATGCCAATATAGAAAGGTTTTTGTAAAGACTAGCTGGGTAGCATACATAGATCTTAATGGTACATACAATGTTTTGATTTTTTGGTGATGCACAGTGATGGAAATGTTCTACACTATGTCCTAATGACATGGTCAAGTGCACAAAGTTTGAGTCAAAGACGTACAGAAGTTGTACCTAATTTATAGAGCGAAATTAGTTTCTGATTTTTTTTCTATCTTACATCTGAGATGCAACAAGAAGATGCATAGTCAGGTAGTGATAGAGGATAGGCTATTGGTGACATCAGTGAGTGCGCAAGCTCTAGTATTGCACATGTGAAGTTTTGTATAGGCTATGAGCTGAAAATTCTATTATCATTGTAATTAATTAGTTATCTTATTATAATTAATAAGGAAAGCCTCAAGGTCAACTTGAGGAATTATTTCAAAGATATGATATAAAGGAAAGATGTATTCCTTGTTTGTAAAAACTGTGTGATCATTGTATGATGTGCAAAGTGTGAAAATGAGTAGAGTTTTTAAGGAATGCAAGTAAGAAATCCAAGGGGTTATTAGATGTGAGATTTGTGATCTAGTTACAAGATTAGAAGTAGCAAAGGTCTAGTTGACAAGATAGAGAAAGAGGAAGCAAGTACATTTCATTTCTATTATTTTGCAAGGAATAATACAGAGATCATTTGGATAGTGGGTTCATTGGTCTTTCCCTTGAAGCTATTTGGGCAATGGGTTTAGCTATCTTCCACAACTCCTAATAGGGTTGGCACAACTCCTAACAGGATTGGAATCTCCTAACAGGGGTTCAAAGTCTCCTAATAGGGACTCATATGTACTAAATGTTGTTATAGATTCCTAATAGGGTTCATCCTCTAACAAGAAATATTTATATTAGTACATCATCTTGTTGGTACCATCCCCACTGGGGTTTTCCCTCTGATCAAGGATTTCACTAGTTAACATATCTAGTGTTATTGTGTATGAGTATCTTGTTGTGGTTTCTAATTATATTGCTCATATGGTTAAAGTTTAATAAGGTTGATACTTTTGATATTAGTTGGATAATTGATTCACCCCCTAGTTATATTAGTGGACTGTATATTCTAATAGCTCGCTAATCCAATTTGGATTCAAAAGGGAATCATATTTGGAAATTCTCTCTTTCCCTACACATACATTTTGAATGCTTTAGCAGCGTAAAGTGGAGGCCTACATCCTAATAAAGAACTCCTATTTTTCCACTACAATTTTTGGTAAGGTTGATATGTACCCCTTTCCTTTTTGGAGTTGGATTGTTTATTTGGAATATTTACCTTATTTTTGTGAACCTTACCTCAAGTCCCTTACTTATTGGAGTTAGATTGTTTACATTGAGTGTTTACTTCTTTTGGTGAACCCGACAAATTTCCCCCTTCTTAGTGGATTTTGGAGTTAGATCCTTTGATCTCCCTTATTTATTTCATTGCATCAAATATTTACCTTCTTTTGGGTAATCTAAATCTACTTTGTTTGAATTTATAATACTTAGATATTCTTTTGCATTTCCTTTCAATAGTGTTGTTATCTATCATTTGCAATGATTTTCTAGATATCCATTTTGATGAATATGGTGATTCTTTTTTATATTACTTTATTAAGGCTCATCCTTTTAAAGATCATCAACATTTATTCCTTCATGGTGACACTATTTGGGAGGACCCTCTAGATGATAATATTGATTACTCTCTTCCTCATGAAAACAATAGTATGCTTCTTGTCTTTTCCTTTCAACATCCTTCTACAAAATTCTTTCCTAGAAATGAAGTATTCATGGAAGATTTCAATCCCTATTTCCTTCATACTCTTTCTTCTATAGATACTCCTATGAATAATCAAAATATTCATCAAGTTAACATGGTTCATATTGATAAACCTCTCCATAAACTTCTTATCATCCTTAAGGGTTAATCAAATAAATCTTCAAGGGAAATCTAGTGATCCTTTGGATTATCATATGATGTCCCACACCTATTTTAAAACGAATAATCATCAAACCACAACTTCCCTCCCATCTTAACAACCCATTTTTCCTCCTCCACCTCATCTTTCTTAGAGTCTTGAGGTTGATTATGATTTTGTATTGCAACTACATAACACCATCACGATGATTTATCTTTGGAAACTTCCTCAAATATCTCCAACATATCATGAAGCCTTGAAAAAATATTTAGCCATTCTTCGAACTCCACCTCCTACTCAAGATAACATCAATTCATTTTTACAATGCGTAAATTCTACACTAGTCCCACCTCAAGTTTTATTTACTCATAATGATTTTCCACCTAAAGAGATTCAAGATTGCTAAGATGCTCTTATGGTAGCTATCCTTATCAATGATAACCTCACTCATAGAGAATTAATTTATAGTGTATCTTGGATTAATATTTGTAGTATGGATATGTTCAAAGAAATTAAAGTTGATCTTTCAAATATTAAACCTGACAATAATCTTATTCATGGCTTTGATAATGTTTCTAAGAAAAAATTAGGCACCATCACTTTACCTATCAAGGTAGGTCTCTTTATTCTAAATACTTATATTTATGCTATGCATGTACCTCTAAATTATAGCCTTCATTTGTTTATACCTTGGTTACATGCTATGCATATTGTTGCTTCAACTCTTCATAAAAAAGTTAAGTTTATTTACAATAATGTAATGTAAACTCTTCATGCATATCAGAACAAATAGTTGTGTTAGCATTGAGGAAAAACAAAATTAAGACTCTAATGACGATCTGTCTTCTGCAAGTGTTCTTTCAAAAGATGATTGGGGTACATTATATTTTAATCCAACTTCGATTGATGAGTACAAATTTAATGACCTTTCATTAATGAAATTAGAACAACTCCTCTTTCCAATAACTTAGTTGCTACTTCCCCTCATGTTGAATCTATCAAGCCTAGTGATATGGATTCTTTTTTTTGTCCTAGTTATGATAGATTCATCAAGGATGGATTTGTTAAAAAACACACAAATTATTCCCTTAGGCAATGGGGGGCATAAGTACTCTTTTCACACCATTATTGGTCATAATATAGGATGTGTGCAACAAAGTGTTGAATCTCATTCTTTGTCCACATCCTCTCCTTCATCATCTAGCATGTCTTCTCTTATTAATCAAGAAATAGTTTACCTAAAATTCTTTGCACTAAGGTGATTAGTAGGCCTAAACATAGAAAGAAACATAGTTAAAAACTTATTATTCTTCCGTTTCACATGCATGACTGTTATCACGATCACTCTACTAATGATTGTCAAAATTTACATTACAAGATTAAACAAATCATTAATAACAAGGTTATTCACACATCTCCTTATGGTGATCTCTATCTTAAACCCCATATATTCAAATAACACCTAAGTCCCTATTATGTTTCTCCATGACATGTAACATTGTTGGCCTTCTTCTTAGGTGATCATTGTCATACATGGTTCACTTTGTGATTAGAATAATAAGTCCTCTCTTCTCTTATTCATACACTTGGGGGGTAAGGTAACCTTATCCATTTTCTCATTTTCTTAGGGATCTAATATTTCCTTTGGTTGTGTGTTATTTTTTTATCATGTGACATCCAATCTTATATCATTTGCAAGTGGGTTTTCATGGTAGATAGATCACTTATCTTAGAGCCTCATAATAGTATATTCATCTCAAGGATTTAATTTTTCACTTATTTCATGGTGTCTTTTCTTTAGAACCTTACATGACCTCATAGGAGTTATGACCTCTTTGGTTTGGACTGCATGTTGCTTATGGATACTATCTTGATCTGGAAATTGCTTTATCCTTTTTCATCACTTCCTTAAGATGCCAAAATAAGAATTTTTTTTGGCATATGTGGTCCCCTTATTTTTATATATTTTAATTTTTCAAGTACAACATATATAGTACAGTAGTATAACATAACTTGCTAGGGCCAACTACTCTCTCTTTTCTTACATGTATTAGATTGGTTGAATAGCGTGATATACACATTTGCTAGAAATTTTACCTATCCTAGTGCATAAAAAAGGTATTTTCCTAATATAGGAGTACTATATCATGGGAGTGTAAAGTTTCCACAAGGTACAAGTTTTTTGGGATTGACTATCAGGCACACAATTCTGCTACACCATTCAATTCTCACCCACTCTTTTTTGGTGGGATTGCCTATTAGGAACACACAACCTTTTGACCATTCGATCCTACCTCCCATTTTTTTTAATGGGATTGACTACCAAGAACATAAATCTTTCAGACCATTCAATCCTACCCCCTTGGCATGGTTCACAATAAGGAACACAACCTTATTGGGTGAGTTGATCACACCCCCTTTTATCTCTCTCTCTCTCTCTCTCTCATTAGTGACATTTATCTTACTGTAATTCTCATATATGATGAAGAATGAAGTACCTTAGGGGAAAATATGAATTTTGAGTATGGCTCAAAGTACTTAAACCTTGATGGCTTGGTGTGATTTTTGAGTTATCCTTAAATCTATATGTTGTTTCCAACTTGATGGTTTCTTTGTCTCCTAAGTTGTGATAAGATAAACTCTTTCTTTTGATCTACTTTTCCATGAGTTTGAGACAACTCATACTCTGACTAAAGTGGGGGCTAAATTTACCACCTTGAAATGGACATACCCATCTTTTAAGACCTTTTAGCACCCATGCTTTAGTGACCTTACGAACCATGAATGGATTTGTTCTCAGTGTTCTCTTTCTCCTATTCTACCCCAAATCTTCCACTTTTACCAATACAGTATTGGACACCTCGGGGTTAGCTCTGTGTGGTCTAAATCTAGAACATATCAACCAAGTTGACCTATTTTGGACTAGGTTGACTTGAGGTCAACCTATTCTGGACTAGGTCAACCTATTCCCTCTAAGGAAATCTATGTATGTAAAGGAGAGAATGCATGGAATATTGTGAAGCTATTTTTGTAATTTTGAATGAGACTATGTCAAAGAGCTAAAAGGAGATGACATTGAAACAATTGTAATTCTAACTTTTGGAGCATAATCAAATTGGTCACTCTATTGGAGAGGGACTCAAAGACATAGTCATATGGTGAAATTTGTTATCAATTATATTTTATCTTCTATATCTTTTCTCTCTTTATTTATGCCATCATCTTTATTATGATTTATTTATTTAAACATTTAAATTCACTTAATTAAATCTTTGAATTAACTATTATTATTTTAAGCATTCTTTAAAGTAATTATCATAGAATCCTAAATTAGATCTACCTAGCTACAAGAGACTGAATGATAACTGAAGCTAAAACTCCTACATGTCATGTAGAATTGTAACACTACTCAAGTTGCCCTCTAGTTTTCCTTAAAAATGCCCCAAATTCTCATGCAAAATATGGTGTCAAATCCAAGAATAAATCCCAAGAAAAAGGAAACGAAATGATGTGTAGCATGTAGTTAATTTTTAAACTAAAATAGGCCCCCAACTAATGGTAACTAGAGATTAACTTTGTGGTTATATAGAGCCTAATTATTCACTACTACATTTTTCTTTGAATTTTGATGTTAATTTTTGATGTCAGGGGCACATTTTGTGAAATTAGTGTTTTTCTTTTTAAAATTCCCCCCACTATCATCAAAATTCTAACTACCTATTTTGAGATTGTTAGAATACCGATGATTACATGCAATAAATACTAAAGAAAAAGACAACACCAAATCATTTTTATAGTCAATTGTGCACACATGAAATACACAAATTTGGTGTAATGAGGTTTGAGTGCCAAATTTTGGTGTGAGTCACATAATGCTGCAATCCCATATATCATCAACACTACCTTGGCAAGGACGTGTACTACTTCAAGTTTATGTGATTTGAAAATGAAATTGCTTGAAACTTGATTTATGTTATTTGAAAATGAAAAATTTTGAAACCTAATTTATGTGATTTAAAAATTAAATTCTTTGAAACCTGATTTATGTGATTTGAAAATGAAATTTCCTAGCTTGAAACCATATTTTATTTGAAAATAAATTTCATGCAACTACAAAACATCTATGCAAAACTACCATCAATTATACCCTAAGAACATTGAAACCCTTTTTGCATTTGAGAAACACAATTTGTGGCACTAATATTTGTTGGAAATACAGATGGAGTAATTGAGGCCGGGGGGTGAATCAATTACTACAAAAATAAATCCACAAATCCCTTAGATATCTGTTAAAACTAGTTATTGCTGTTACTCAGTAAACATACAGAAAATGCTGTAACTTGGTAAATGTAGAGAATTTCTTATTTTAGCAGATTTAACATCAATAGTAATATCTTACAAACATGAGAGAAAAGAAAAGAGCACAAGAGACAGCGGGTTTTAAGTGGAAACCCAATATGGGAAAAACCACCAATGTAACTAGTTACTAATTTTCACTCTTCTAAAGTGAGCTCTGTTAGGAGGCAACTTGGTTAAAGGTTACAAAACACACTGTTAGACATGACCTTGTTAGAGGATTTAATCAATTTGTTAGGAGTGGCCTTGTGAGAGGTCTTTAGAATAATTCAATGGAACTGTCACATTGTTAGAGGATTTACAACTAGCTATTAAACCAACTTTGTTAAGATATTTTAGATCACTGCTACAATGGTTAGAAAGTAATAATGAAATGACTTGATTGAGATGCAACTAAATTGCTAAATCCAAATCTCTATTCTTCTCACAAAAACTTGATCCTTCCTAATCAAATATTACTTTGCTGCTCCACAAGGATATCTACTCATCCTTCAAGTTCACTCACACACTTTTCTTCTTAATTCAATCAATACACTTTCATACATCACAACTTGACCATATATTTATATTATTTAGATTGTCAAGTTGGCTCAATACAAATTACAATGAACAATAATCATTACCATAGTTGGCTAGAACCAATATCTGAAATAATTAAGCTTCATATCCCAAATCAACAAAATCCTTCGACAGTCGACCTTACTCGGTAAACACTGGTCTTGAAACAATTTCCTGTGTTAACCAACAGAGGCTCGGTTAACACTATGAACTTGTACAAATCCTTTGGTAACTGAATGAACTCAGTTAATACTAACTTTGACTAACTTTCCTTCGTAAACCATGAGAACTCGGTTAACACTACTTTCTGCCATAATTTCCTTTGATGCCCGAGTGAGCTCAGTAGACATTGCCTGACAATTGATATGACAATTGTGTGACATCAAAGACAACACACAATTAGACAATTGTATCCAACAATCTCCCTCTTTGGCATTGATGGCAACACAACATGTCATAGCATAATGAAATTTGAGAACAAGACTTTCTCTGATAGAAAGTTTCTCCCTCTTAGATTTTATACCATAAGCTTCTCCTTTATGCAGTAATCTCCCTCTATGAAGGAATTACATAGCTTCTTCCTTATGAAATGATTTTTTTTTTTATAGAAAGATATGATAGTAAACTCTCCCTCTTTGGCAACACATGTCAAAGACAACACATACCAAATTAGTATCAATGTACCTTGAGTACTGATTCATATGCAATGTTCTCTTGACTATGCAACATCAACTGATTGATCTTCAACTAGGTTCCTGTTGATGCATCACTAAAACTTAACTTAGTGAGCTTTGGATAGGGGAATGACCCCTAAATTACCTCTTAGATACAAGAATGCATCCTTAGGTAATGGCTTGGTAAATATGTCTACAATCTATTCTTTTGTATGGACATATTCCAATCTAATTTCTTTGTCCTGCACCAGTTCTCTGACAAAATGATATTTTATAGCAATATGCTTGGTTTTGGAATGCATCACTAGATTCTTTGCGATGTTAATTGCGCTTGTATTGTCAAAAAAAATGACAACTAGTTCCTTGATAGGTTGCAACAATTGTTTAAACCAAACAATGTTAGAACAATTCACTACTACTGCAACATATTTTGCTTCAGCCGTGGATCGGGATGTGCAATTTTCCTTCTTGCTTGTCCAAGATACTAACCTTTTACCAAGAAAGAATGCTCCACCACTAGTGCTTTTTCTGTCATCAATATTTCCTACCCAATCAGCACCAGTAAACACTTTTAGGTCCATATTTCCTCCAAATTTATACCATAAACCATAGTCTTTAGTGCCTTTCAAATATCTCAAGATTCTTTTGATTTTCATCATATGATTTTCTCTAGGTTTTGCTGAGAATCTTGCCACTATACCAACTGCAAGAGCAATATCAGGTCTTGTATGAACTACATACTATAATTTTCCAATCATTGATCTATGCAAGGTTTGATCTACCTCTTTTGGGTCATCATCTTTGGTAAGCTTTAATCCAGTACACATGGGGGTTCCAATTGGTTTTGAATCTTCCATACCAAACTTCTTGAGTATCTCTTTGATGTACTTAGATTGAGTGATGTAGATACCATTCCTACTCTGCTGTATCTGCAATCCAACAAAGAATTTAATCTCACCAAACATAGACATTTCAAACTCTTTGTTCATTTGATCTAAAAATTCTTTGCATAGATCATCATTTTCGATAAATAAAGTATCATCCACAAATATCTCTGCCCATACAATCTTGTTATCTGGTCCTTCCTCGATGTACAAACTACTGTTATCATTAGTTTTGTAAAAACCAATCTATATAAGATAGTCATATAATCTTTCATACCATGTTCTAGGAGCTTGTTTTAGACCATACAAAGCTTTGTGAAATTTGTAAACCATGTCCCTTTTATCTAGATCAACAAAACCTTCTAGTTGTTCAATGTAGACTTCTTCATCAAGAATACCATTGAGAAATGCAGATTTAACATCCATCTGATATACCTTAAATCCTTTATGTGCTACATATGCAAGTAAGGTCCTGACACCTTCCAATCTTGCAATAGGAGCAAAAGTTTCACCATAATCAATGCCTTCTTCTTGAGAATAGCCTTAAAATACCAATCTACATTTATTTCTTGATACCTTACCATCTTCATTCAGCTTATTCTTGAATACCCATTTTGTTCCAATCACATTTTTATCTTTGGGCTTAGGTACAAGAGTCCAGGTTTTGTTCTTCTCAATTTTTTCTATTTCTTCATTCATAGCCTCAATCCAAATTTCATTTTCCAATGCATCTTTAACACTTCTAGGTTCAAATTCAACAAGTAGACATGTATCTTTTAGCTTACTTCTTGTCATAGTACCTTCTGATTTATTTCCAATAATTTGATCAGGTGTATGATGCCTTCTGACATATTTGGCTAATTCAGGTTCCTTGGCTTTTGAATGAATTGCATTGTCTTCTTCTTGAGTTTCAACTTGAGACTCAGGTTGTTCTATTTAAGGCTCAGGTCATTCAGACTCGGAAGGCATTAGCTCGGTAGCTTCTAACTATAACACAGGTCCCTGTGACTTAGTCTGAACTATTTGCAACTCGGTAACTACATTGGGCTTGACAGATGAAGTCTCCTTATTATCAAATATGCCTGGAAAAGTGTCAGAATCATAGTAGACAAATCTTCTCTAGTCTTCTAGTTCTTTCTTGCTTTCTTCTTTAGCCTTTTCTGCAAACTCATCAATTCTCACATGTGCACTTTCTATGATTTTGTGAGTAGACAAATTTAAACATTTATATGCCTTGCTTTTGTTGGAGTATCCTAGAAATATACCTTCATCACCTTTTACATCAAACTTGCCTTTTCTAGAATCTTTGAAGATATAACATTTACTTCCAAATACTTTTAGGTAACTTACATTAGGTTTGTAGCCATACCATAGTTCATAGGGAGTCTTGTCTGAATCCTTTTTCAACTAAACTCAGTTCAAAGTATGGACTGCAGTGTTGATAGCTTCCTTCTAGTATTAGATAGCAATGTTCTTTTCAACCATCAAAGTCCTTGCACAATCCATGATGGATCTATTTCTTCTTTTAGCTATTCCATTTTGCTCAAGAGTACTAGGGGCTAATACCTATCTTTTGATTCCTCTCTCAATGCAAAAGTTATTGAATTCATTGGAGATGAATTTACCACCTCTATCTAATCTTAAGAATTTCAATCTTTTCTCTGTTTCATTTTCTACTCTTGCCAAATACCATTTGAATTTCTCAAATGCTTATGACTTCTCTCTTAGATACATAACAATCATCATTCTAGAATAGTCATCAACAAAAAGAATAAATAATTTTTCTCCACTATAGCTTTCTACTCCAATGGGTCCACACAAATTAGTATGCACAATTTCCAAGATATCTTCAGATTGATAGTTTTTTCTTTTAAAACTAGTCTTTCCCATTTTGTCAATTTGACAGTTCTTACATAAACCAACATTTGGTTTCTTCAAACTAGGAATACCTCTTACTTTCCTGAATTTTCTTATTTTTACCATGTTATCAAAATTTACATGACATAACCTTCTGTGCCATAACCAAATTTCTTCAACTTGAGCAATAAAACATGAGCAATCACCAAGATCAAGATAAAATAGGTTATCTTTTGTTTGTTTTCCTGATCAATTAGTTTCCCTTTTTCATCTAGTAGTCTTGCCTTGCCATGCATGAACTACCTTAAATCCAATGTTGATAAGCTATGCCACACTCAACAGATTATGCTTTACTCCTTCAACCCAATAAGCATTGTCACATACAAGCTCATTGGTTAATGACATGCAACCCTTTCCTTTAATGCAATAAGGTTCATTGTTTCCAAATCTTACACTAGCTCCATCATAATGTTCAAAATGTTCAAATTTTGTTTTGTCTCCAATCATATGATGTGAACATCCACTATCTATGATCCATGTATCATTTTTGCTAACATGAGAGATAAGTGCCATCTTATCTCCTTCATCATCAAATTCATCTTTCACAGCAATGTATACTATTTCATCTTCACTATTATCAGAATCCTTATCCATAAAAAAGTTTTCTTACCTTTGTCCTTGTGTGATTTATGACCTTTAAAATCATTTTTGCCTTTGAACTTGTGACTCTTATTTTAATCCTTGCTATCTTTGTTTGGGCACCTGGCAACAATATGACCAACTTCTTGACATGAAAAGCAGATTAAATGAATTTTACCTTTGTATTTTCCTCTACTTCTAGAATGTTTCTTTGCAAGAAAAGCTTCAACAACTTCAAGATCGCTATCTGAGATTTTCTTAGTTTCCTCTTCAATGTCTGATTGATTTCCTTTATCTTCTTTCCTTTTTCTTTGAGTGAAAGTTTGGCCTCAAAAGCAGACTCAACATTTTTGGAAGCTAGAACATAATTGTTAAAGTTGTCTCGCTCAAAAATTGTCAATATTCCTACTAAAGCATCCAAACCTATCTTGTTACTTGAATCACATCTTACTTCTTGAATAACAGATACTCTAATTGCATAGATGGGAAGCAAAGTTTTGAGAATTTTACTTACAATAGTTTCTTCTTTGATTTCACCTCTAGATGCTCTAATTGCACTAATACTGGCTTTAACTCTCTCCACATATTTAGCAATGTTTTCATCTTCTCTCATTCTCATCTAATCAAATTTTCCTCTAAGACTTTCTACTTTGGCTCTCCTTACATTGTCATCACCTCCATAAATGTCCTTGAGTTTGTTCCACATTGGAAAAGTAGTTTTATAATCTTTGACCTCATCAAATTCTTCATAGCTAAGAGAAAATGCAATATCAATCATCATAATATTATGATTCTTCTTCTCAACAAGATCTTCGACATATAATGTAGCAATGGGAGTTTTGTATTCTGCATCAAGGTATTTGCATCTTGAATCACTAATGGTAGCCAAATGAAGCCTCATGAGTCACTGCCATGCTGAAAAGTTATCTCTGTTAAGCCTTGGGATCTCTCTCTTATAAGACATCCTGATCTTTAGCTTAGGTCCTTGAAACCTTCTTGCAAGCACTAAAAGCTCTAATACCAATTGTTGGAAATACAGATAGAGTAACTGAGAGGGGGGTGAATCAGTTACTACAAAAATAAATCCACAGATCTCTTAAATGTTTGATAAAACTAGTTACTCCTATTACTTAGTAAACATACATAAAATGTTATAACTCGATAAATGTAGAGAATTTCTTATTTTAGTAGATTTAACATTAATAGCAATATTTTACAAACATGAGAGAAAAGAAATGAACACGAGAGACACCAGATTTAACATGTAAATACAATATGGGAAAAACCACCAATGTAACTAGTTACTGATTTTCACTCTTTTGAAGTGAGCTTTGTTAGGAGCCAACCCGATTAAAGGTTCCAAAACACATTGTTAGGTGTGACCTTGTTAGAGGATTTAATCACTCTATTAGGAGTGGCCTTGTGAGAGGTCTTTAGAACAATTCAATGGAACTATCACCCTATTAGAGGATTTACAACTGGCTGTTAAACCAACTCTGTTAAGAGATTTTAGATCACTACTACAATGGTTAGAAAGTAACAATGAAATGACTTGATTGAGATGCAACTAAATTGCTGAATTTAGATCTCTATTTTTCTCACAAAAACTTGATCCTTCTTGATCAAATATTACTTTTCTACTCCACAAGGACATCTACTCATCCTTCAAGTTCGCTCACACACTTTTCTTCTTAATTCAATCAATACACTTTCATACATCATAGCTTGACCATATATTTATATTATTTAGATTGTCAAGTCAGCTCAATACAATTTACAATGACCAATAATCATTACCATAGTCGGCTGGAACCAATATTTGAAATAATTAAGCTTTATATCCCAAATCAACAAAATCCTTTGATAGCCGATCCAGCTTGGTAAACACTAGTCCTGAAACAATTTCTCGTGTTAACCAACAAAGGCTCAGTTAGCACTGTGAACTTGCATAAATCCTTTGGTAACCAAAAGAACTCAGTTAATACTAACTCTGACCAACTTTCCTTCATTAACCATGAGAACTCGGTTAACACTGTTTTCTACCATAATTTCCTTCGACGCTTGAGTGAGCTCGATAGACACTACCTAACAATTGATATGATATTTGTGTGACATCAAAGACAACACACAATTAGACAATTTTATCCAACAATATTTTTGGTATGATTTCTTAGTTATTAGCACTAAGTTGCAGTACAAACACAATGCCCTAGCCCAACTATACAAAATGCACATTCCCATGACATTCATATATTTATTTATTATATCCATTGACTCTAATTATAGTTTTCTTAATTATAATTTGTGGGGTTTTAATTTATAAGGATAGGTGGGATTTGATGAGAAATAGTTGAGATTTTTCCAACATGAGTAAGAATATATACACACTCATTTGACATTAAGAAACCATGTCTATGGTGGTGCTTTTTTGACACATGTACACACCAGGCTAAGGGAATCTATTTCCTATTGGAAATAGGATTCATTTGTATTCATCCTTCATCTCTGCCTCTCCTTACATCCCATCCTATCCTATTTTACCACATATATTCCTTTACACCCATATAAGAATTCAACAAAACAACCCACATATCAACATTTTTAAAGGCTAAGTGGGTATGTCACAAATTGAGCTGGGCTGGGCTACCTTGGCCTATATAGTGGAGGATAGTTGAAATGATCCATTTGTTTTCTTGTATTCTTGTGAGAATATTAGGAAGAGAATTCAACAATGGAGGGTCTTAAGTTTGGTTACAATCATGATAAGGTTGATGCACAACCACTTCCTATATTTAGGTTGCATCCCACTAATGAAGAACTCATTACACTTCTCATCATAAAGGTTTTGGACATGAATCTCACAAGAAGAGCCTTTTTTGAAGTGTGAGCCTTGGGAACTCCTAGCTATGTTCTATTCCCTCCTTTATTGTTTATTGTGTGTATAACATCTATTTGACCTCGAATGATAATATGTTCATATTAAATGCCGAGTGTCTATACTGAGTTCTCCAACATCATCCACTTCATACCTTCATCTATAAACAATGTCTTTCTAGTTTCTTTCTACTCACACACTCATTTCATTCATATGATCATCTGAAAATTGTGTCAATCTAAGCTCTCATCTATTTCCTCTCATTTGATAATCTCATAACTGCTAAATAATGATTATTATAGAGTATTAGTTCCAAATATTAAAAATAATAATCATTCAGACCTATTAAGCTGAAATGATAAATAATGATTATTATAGAGGAGTAGTTCCAAATGTGGATGGAAGTTATTGAAGAGTGGCCTTGGGCCCTTCCCTTACGGCCTTTGACTAGAATTGACTTGTGTACTTGACTCTTGGTCCACATGACCTTATTGGGTCCAAAGAAAACATTTCAAAAGATATGATGAGCTTAAACACACCAAACAACTTGTTTGGTGCTACTTATGTTTCTAGAAATATAAAAATGTCATTCACATATATGTTTGTTTGGTTATAGATTTTTGTGTATAACATATTTTATCTAAGGTTAATGATATGAGATTCTTTATTCAAAATATAAACAAATTTGATATTATTTCTAGATTAGATTGTGTCTTAATATCTTAATCCAAGTTTCAAATCATAATAATTGTGATCTATTACTAGATTGATAGATGAAACATTGATTAAAATCTAAGATATCTTTCTACATTCTGATGGTAGATTATGAAAAGCGATTAGAAACGTTAATAAAGAAACTAATACATGCTCTAATCTAGAAACAACATTAATTGGGCCCTTAACTTGTTTTAATAAAATCTTGAGTTGAGTGTATGTATTTAAGTATAGGGACTCTGTTATATTAAGTGGATCAAAGAAAATGTATTCTTTATTTTTCTCTTAATAAGGATAAGTTTTATATGGATCCAATTATCTAGATAATTGATGTATACTCTTTTTTAACCGCTTTTCCAAATCAATAGGTCTACATATTGGTAGAAATCATCTATGTAATACACTCTATTCTTGAGTTAGATTAACATTACAATCAATACTTTTTTGAAGAAGCACTTTTATGGTTATTATGAATACAATTCCATGTCTCCAATTATTACCCTTTTCAAACTTTGACAGTGTTCTTTTTAGCAATATAGTTTGAATAGATTGCGGTGTAAATTTAAAATATTTTAGAGAGATTTAAGATTTAATTGTGTCTAGATATACTTTATATTGTTTGAAATATTTTAGAGAGATCTAAGATTTAAGATTTATGTTAGAGTAGGTCATGGACATCCATCAAAGCATAATGAAAAGACTATTATTGTCAAATAAGTTTTATAACTTTGAAAATGCATTGGTGGATATGTATGCAAAATATAGAAGAATAGATGAGGCACACTATTCTTTTACATAATGCTTTAAAGAGATGTCATCTCATGCAAATCCATGATTGTGGGATATGAAATAAATGGATATATTAAATATAGGTTGTTTGACCTTTTAAACAAATGGAATTGTGCATTTCTAGATACACAGTTCTAGATATGATAGGATTCTATTAGTTAGAGAGGAAGACTTCCATCATCATTAACCGCTATATACAGTTCAACTAGTTTACAAGTTTGAACAACCTAAATTTAATATATCCATTTAATACATATCATAAGAACATACCCTCCATTCCATGAAATGGGCATGTTGTATAGATGGGTCAAGAGGTTGTGTTTGTGCTACAACTTAGTGCTAGAGAGGAAGAATTCCATCATTTGATAGGAAACAAATGTAATATAACTTCTTAATGATCACTCCAAAAGCACATTGTAATATTGGATATCAATGACTCATTCAAAAATTGAAATTGGTGCTGGGTTATTCTTTCATAGAATTCTCTAAAGAGATGTCATCTCATAGAAATTGATGATTGTGGGATATTTAGTAAATGGTATAGGTTTTTAAAACTTGTAAACAAATGGAATTGGTGATGGTAGTTGTCAGGAAACATTTCACAACCTTTTTAGCATGCTTCTTACCTATACTAAAATGGGAGCTTGTGAACAGGGTATGGACATCAAGCAAAGAATAGTGGTTAATGGTGGAAATATTCCTCTCCAAACAATAGAATCCTATCATTACTGACAACTACCATCACCAATTCCATTTGTTTATAGGTTTGCACATAAGGGTGGACATTAGGAAGTTATGTTGCATTTGTTTCCTATCAAATGGTGGAAGATTTGAATCATACTTTAGTTCATACATTGAACTAGATAATAGTTTATAATAATCTAAATTATACATTAGATTAACCTTTTATTACTTTGTAGAAAAATTGGGATGAACTTGTATAATTAGAATATTTCATAATAATTGTTTAGAGCTATGGAATCCAATATGCTAAGAACATTAGGAATTAACTAACATTCACAACTAAATAACAAAGCAGTATGTTTGATAAGACAAAGGGAACACTATGGAGGAAAGCAAACCAAAAATGGTAAGCTCTTCAAGTGTAACCTTGATAACTTCGATATGTCCAGTGATTGAGGGATGTATGCTCATATGTGATTCAAGCTTCAAGTTGTAGGTTTATGATCAAGTGTGGAGATGGGTGAAAGATTTAACAATGGTGGTGTGTGTGGAATTTGATATGGTGAGGATGTAAATGAATATGATGTGGTGGTTGATGGGGCATTATAAGTTTTCATTAAGAGTTGATGATTTGTGAGAGGGGAAGGGATCAATTTATAGGCTAAGGGCTGGTGAGATGGAGGGTCAAGATGTGAGGATGGAAAAAGGGTGAGGAAGGGCTAGGATGCAAGGAAGGGGAGCACATGGATTGTGCTTCTTCAAAGATCTAGCCTTGTGACAATTATCAAAAGGGGATTAAGTGGTCAAAGTGGAGGATCAAATGGAATTAGGAGGGAGGAGGAGTGTGGAAGACGGATGTAAGAAGCATTTAAAGGCATTTAAGGCATGTAAGAGCCATAAATGCTCTTGGATAGGAATATAAGAGGATTGGGAAGACTTTTGAATTTGGATTGGGTTAGAAAGTCTTAACCCATGTTTAAAATTGTGCACATGTTTAGGAGAGGGTTTAGGCTTGGTTTAGGATGGGATTAGGAGGCAAGTGGGTTGGGGCTTAATGAGGTAGGTTAATTAGTTGGCTAAGCAAGGTTAGTATGGATGAATGAGTTGGATTTAGCTAATGATTGGGTTTAGGGATGGTAAGGGATTTAGGATTGATTTATTTAATAAATGGGGATGTGGAATTAAATAAAATAGTTTATTGCATTTATTTAATTTAATAGAGGAATGGCGATTTAATTGATAAATTGATTTTGGGTTATTATTTAATTTTATCAATTGGACTATAGTTAGTTAAATAAATAAATTAACTAGGGGATGAAAATTAATTAATTAAATATAAAATATTTAATCAATAATGTCCTAGAAGATGACTAAATAAGATTACCCAGTGGTGTAATCAAATTTATGTGTCTACAAATTGAACTAATAAAAAAAAACAAAGAAAAAACATTTTCATAGTTGACCTCGTGCAAAAGGAACAATTCGACCAATGTGAGGTTTGAGCACCAAAGTTCCATACGAATCACTTAATGCTACAAGCCCAAAATCATTGACACTACTTGGGTAAGGATGTGTACTAATTCAAGTTAATATGATTTGAGCTACCATATCATCTAAATTATACATTAGGCTGAACTTCTATTATTTCGTAACAAGATTAGGCTAAACTTGTATAATTAGAATAGTTAATAATAATTGAATTATTCTAAGTGTGATTTCAAACCTTTAACTAATCCAATTATGAACTAATATTTCATAAAAAATTTGAAATGTATGAACTGAAGTATGATTGCTGGCCTTCTATCTATTCCAATTATGAACCAATAGTTCATAAGAAATTTTTGTTATAAACTTTATGGACCTAATGTAATTGGGGTAGACTTTATTATGAATTGTTCTAATCATACTTCAGTTCATACATTGTGATATTGATATGAACTATTCTAATAGCCATCAAATGTAATTGAGATTATATTGTCTTGGAATTGAATTGCAAAACCTTGATGACAGTTGAAGATCTTTTATTGCACAAGTATCTTATTCACTTTTTTGTTTGTTGTATAAATTAAAATCCTTAATTTAGATTACATAAGGATATAAAGAGGGTTTGACACAGATTACATCAAATAGACATGGAGCATCCATGTGACACAAATGAGGATATTGATACTCCCAACTCTTCTCCCCAACAGGTAAACCTAATTGTAATTATTCAAATTAGATAAAAGCAAGATTTTATTTTATTATGTTCCATTCTTCAATTTATTGGACTAAGTTTTATAGTGTTAATAATTATGTTCTCACAGATGGATGGTTAGGGAAAAGGAAAGAAACCTGCACTAATCCTCAAGGAGAGATCTATCAAGAAGGGTTATGATGCTATATCATAGAATCCACTGACCTAGTAAATACTAATAAAATATTTAATTATAAAAAAGTTAAACAATTATTTTTTATATACTCTTTTATGTCCTTAACTAACATATGGATGTGTTGTTTTTACAGTTTTTACTCTTTTATTTTTTACTGGTAGATTCCTCTTGAAGATATAATAAGAAATATAGATTTCTTACAACATTCATAATTTGAACATCAAGGGTATCATGAAATGTTTGTTTGTGTCCTTGACCTTGTTTTTATTAATGTTCACTTTTAGAGGTTAAATTAGTCAATCTAATTTTGGATTTCCTATGCATTAGATAGTTTATACTCCAGATATTGGAGCAATTGATGATATTCAAATATTGTCCTATAAGGTTATATTTAAGAGCTTGTACTATAATTGACTCTATTGCCCAAGAAAATAAGGCACTGGTTTTATTTCTCATCTAGATATAAAAATTTGATTTAAGACCTTAAGATGGCACTCTATCCTTATATTTTCATTTTTTTAGATCAATTCACTCACTATTTGTAATTTAGAAGCATTTATGTGTAAGGCATTTCTCTTCAAATGATTATATCTATAAAGTTTCTAATTTCAAAATGTTCTTATTTGAAGCACACTTTATCTATCCTCTAAATAGGATCTCAAGTATTTTTTGTTGATTGTCTGCACATGGCTCCATCAACAATAGATAATGAAGGAAAACCAAAATATGTTATTCGTCCACAAGTCTTATGATTTTGTCTTCAAATATTCAACCAATGATATTGTTGATGCTTGAAGTTAAGGAAATATTGTTGTCCTTATAAAATCAACTTATCTATGTTGCTTTACTTGACATAGTGTTAGAAATCAAATAGACATATGACATGTCAAGTAATTATATGCTAGATGTATTATAAAGGATCTAATTGAACACATTATATTTAGTAGAATATTTTAAATGAGTGATAATCAAGATTGAAGAAAACAAACTGGTTGGAGATTGAACAAATAAATTTTAGGAGCAATTGTACCAAAAGAGGGTAAAAATCACTACTTAGTATCATTGGCGCACAATCATCATCTTTTTTACACTCTTTTGGGCCCAATTGTTCTTGCATTTTAGAATTTTTGGTGACAAAAAAATTCTGAACTAACTAGGTAGCTAATCAAAAATTGATTGTAATTAGTTAAGCCACATTTAAAAACCTTTTTCACATGCTCATCCTTCTTCTATGTGAGTTAATATTGAATTTTTAAGAAATCATTAGTGTTAGTATTGAACTCTTAATGTGCTTATCTCCATATTTCGTATTGATTTGCAGTATGGTGCTAATTTTCGTATAGCTTTTTACTTGACTTTATCTCATCCTCATCTTGTTAAGAAGAAGCTTGTTTTCCAATAGAGGTAAGTATTCTATGGACTTGATTATGGGACTTTATCTCATCATCATTTTGTTAAGAAGAAGCTTGTTTCCAATAGAGGTACGTATTCTACGGACTTGATTATGGGAACTGTGTAAATATAATTGTTATGAATGCTAATTTTAGATGTTTATTGTGCTAATCTTCTAGTTTTAGGAAATGCAAAAGGTGACCCTAGTTCAATATAAAAATTCAATAGTGGTCTTACTCAGGTGATTTTCTTTCACTATCACACACACAAACACATGGTACTTTTGAGGAAGCAAGTTGGGGACAATTAAAACTTCTATCCATAAGCAAGGACAAGAGGTAGAGTTGAATTATTTTTTAACACATCTTTGCATGTATGTTCGAGATGTCTATAGCTTTTTTAAAGTTATAGAGTATGGTGAATGTCATAATTATGACTCCTATAGGTGAGGGATGCCATAAAAAACAAAGAAAATCCAAATAGATAAAAGACTAAAAGACTTCTAATCAAAATAGCTAAAAACTCTTTTGTCAGTTCTCCTTCAATGAGTTTTGGTCACCAACCATTTTTTGAATCTCCTCAACATATACAACCTTCACATGTATATGAGAGTTGTTTAGAGAAGGTATATGCATAGATTAGGTGCACACATGATTTTCCTAAGTATTGTTGGCAGATTGACCTATTCACAAATGTACTCATGATATTGAAATCTTATAAAATTATGACTAGTGCATTTTGGGTTAGGTCAAGATCCTAGTAGTTCTTAGGAAAATCAACATGCCTGTTACTAGTGCATATACCTTCTTTGATAAACTCTTATCTGCATAGGTAAAGACCATATATGTTGAGAAAATTTAGAAAATTATTGGTGATTGTAGCTGATTGGTGGAGATCTAATAGGCGAGCTCTTAGCTATGTCTATTAGAAGATTTTTTCCCTTTTAATTGTTTTAATTTTATTTCTTGTTGAGGGAATCCCTCGCTTATAGAGGTCATAATTTTGGTGTTCATGATGGCATACAACCTAAAAAAGCTACAGATCTCTAACAAAAATGAAAACTTGTGTTGGGAACTGTATTTTTTAGCTCCACCCATTGTCCATGCATATGGGTTCTAGTTTTATTGTTCCTTACTTTCTTACTCAAAAGTATCATTCCTAGGTAATTAGAACTCCAATGAACAATGTAGAAATTCTGAGGCACAATCTGAAGGAGATGCCATACTCTCGATGGAAATTTTGATCTATCTTATGATGATGATGTCAGACCCCTGACGATACCATTTTTGGTCTTTTTTTGCTCAAGTTACTCTCATGGCTTTGACTTCTCCATATTCTATCAATAGTAGACAATGTCTGTCATCCGATGATTACTCATTTTTGATGGCTATCCTTGGCATTGGAAGTCACACATTTTCAATCCCTATCATTAGTTTTGATGCCACTTCATTGATTCTAGGTTTCTTTAGAAGTTTTTATGGTGTACTATCACACCGTTTAACAAACAACCATAAAAAAGTAGTCCCAAATGTAGTAATGATTAGACTCAAAGGTTGCTTTTTTCCTACTTTTATTAGCACAATTTCTCCCTAAATATTTATACAAGGGCTTGGGGGTAGCATCCACATGATAAGGTCAAGAGAATATACTACATATGCACTCCTTATCATGATAGAGGTTGACATTAAGGGGAGACACACCAAGCACACTCCCTATCATGATAAAGGGTAGGGTTGAGGGGCAATGCCCTACAAAGCCAAAAATGATCCTACTATTGTAAAAAGCATGTGGAATTATTATTTATCTATTATTAGACATATTATAACCCTAATTTGACAACCAACATAAGTATTTTTTAAAGGGCTTAGGGTTAAGGATATTATACAAAACTTTTTCATATATAAAAAAACATAATAAAAATATCAATTACATCATATTTTCAATGCAAAAAAATAAAAATAATATAAATATATGTGTATTAACATCTATTCAACATATAAAAATAAGTACATTAATAAATATTAAACTTTAATTAATATTTATCAAAACTCTCCTAGACCTATGTCAAATTGATGTGGGACTCCAAACTGATGTGCAATTGATGACAACTCCCCAAAAATCAGGCAAAACCTCAAACTTGAATGCAAGAAAAAAACCCTCAAAAATAGGATGTAACTGTAAGTAACATGTAGTCTGATTGATTCAAAAGGCCTTTGGACTAATATACGACTAATGAACTCAAACACCCTCAAACCACATGAAAAAATCCTCAAAATTTTCCAATAAGTGCAAGAACACCCCCATACAAATCTCAAAGAGATTTTTTTTGAATATTTGCATAAAACATAATTAAAAACTAAATATCTTATAATTATGAAAATTAATTGTTATTATT
This sequence comes from Cupressus sempervirens, assembly GCA_028749045.1. Classification (NCBI taxonomy): domain Eukaryota; kingdom Viridiplantae; phylum Streptophyta; class Pinopsida; order Cupressales; family Cupressaceae; genus Cupressus; species Cupressus sempervirens. Next base: position 653,445,114 of record CM053787.1, read on the forward strand.
ACAATATAGAACCATGCAAATATTATTAATTATACTATTTAATTTGAGTATTAATTTTAATGTATATATCTAATATTTACTAAATCATAAATTATACTATTTAATAAATATTAAATATATCTAAAAGAAATACTATGCAATTTTATGCAATATTTAATGTACTAGAACATGCGAACTAGTTAAACATATTGGTGTAAATTAATATTCACTAATTACACTTTACTTAAGCTTACATGCATTGCATGTTGGTTTGTCATTAAGACACCTAGGAGTTTGCACCTCAATTAAGCACATGGTGTAGGAGAATTCCACTCTAGGTGGTATAGTTGTTATCTCAATCTACCTTTAGTGCACAAATCACATTATAATCCTCATTGTTGCACATACTTTATTGCATAATGAAGGATGATCCCCCTTTGGTGGACATGTTGTGTAGCTAAAAGGTTATCTTACCCTTATCCTTATCTCTTATCACCTTTCCAATATAAGGAAGCTTATTATCTGCATTTTAATCGATCCATTAGACTCAATCGATGATGTCCATTAAATCTATTGATGTTCACTATCAATAATATTATTCTTGAATCTTAATGAAATTACCTTGGCAATTTCTTGTGGAAGTTATCTCGGTCTTTCATTTGATCATAGGGGTATTGCAGAGTTACCTAAAACTCTAACATGGTATCAAATCTCTTAAGGTGGAAATACCTCTTCTTAAGATAATAATCTTGGCTTGATTCAATTATGATCTGCCCCTATGCAACACAATTTATGTAAAAGAGAAATTATTTTTTCAGACCCAAATATCTACATTTGTTTTGTAGAATCCTGAATGTAGAATCCACAAATAATATTCTCTATCGTACTAATCATTAGCACCATCCATATATTGACAAACAATTTTAGGATAGTCCACTCCAATGGACATTCTTGCTTTGGTATATATAATCAATGCCACCAAATTTTAAAATAGAAAAATTTCATGTGTTGATGAAAGTGGGAATAAAAATCCCACATCCATCCCTAGCTCATGACCTAGAGGCCAGATCTAACCCAACATGGAGACTTCTCGCCTGATCTACATAGTATTGCATGTACGAAGCATCATGTTGTATCAATAATAAAACATAAAATTGGAATGCAACATCAACACCCATGGGATATTCTATCTAATCTATGCACACATATTTTCCAGTGCATATCTAATAGACTTCTCCTCTAAAGACCAATGTGACATGGTACCATAGCCATCCCAAGAAGACATAGACATGGAAGAATCATTGACCCTGTTATCTTTCTAGTGTTCTTACCTCTTCCACCAGTCTTAGTCTACATAAGTAGCAATGGTGACCCTTTCCAAAGAAGAAGCCCACGCATAAAAATATCTACTACATCATCATTCACCCTCTAAGAATGCAAGCCTCTATCAGATCTGGGTGGCCACGAGTCACTCACACGTGTCCTTATTTGAGAAGTACACATAGACATTCAACAACAAAATAGTCTTGCACCCAATCTAAAGCCACTGCCACCCATTTATATTGTAGGTGCCACTGAAATGCCAAATTCGAATGTAATCTACCTCATAATCCAACCCTCTACGTGGCCCCTCACGTGGGAAATTGACGTACAGGCTTCCTGAGATCATACATATAAAAACTGACAATGATAGCCCGTTTTGATTCTCCAATTACAAGCCCAATATATTATGAAATACAAGATTTAATGATGTGACCCTCAATCTTCTCTAAGTGGTTGCAGAGTCACATTAGTGTAGTCTACCTCATAAGATTTTCGCTTTGCAGAGCCATTCCAAGACATGAGATCACCAGTCCATCTCTCTTTCCAGTAGAGGAACATAATGCGTTGCTCAATCCTCAATCATCATTGGACTGCCTATGTTACCCATTAAGAGTTGCCAAGATCTATCACAATTATGCAGTCAACCTCCACTCAAGAGGTGTTTTTTCCACAATCATTTTTAGTTTCCTAAATTTGACATTCATTTGGTTGTCAAATAGGGGTAGGAGGATTTTTGCTGCAATAACCATATGGCTTTCAAATTTGATTTCATAGGTTTTTAGAGGGTTTGAAAATTCCTACCTTCACCATTGGAGTTTTCTATTTCAGTCTAACTTCAAAACATCATGCTCATTTTTAATCCTTTTTTTCAAGCAATTTGTTTTGATTTGGGGTAGAATTTTGTAACTTTATAGTGGTGGTATTGGTTTTACATTTTGATTACAAGTTTTCTTAGAATTCACAGATTCTCAAGATTGTAATTGTCTAATCTTGGAATTAATAACTTCTAAAGCTTCATTTGGTTTTCAGGTGCATTTACAAAAAAAGTGCATGATTTTTTCTCTAGTTTCCAGATCTACAACCATATTCTAGTGAATTCAAGTGGACATATTGCTTTCAAAAATAGGTCATATTTGAGATTCTATTTGCACTTGGTTAATACTTGGATTTCAGTCTATGATTTGCATCACTAATTTGAAGGAGCTAATAGTTAGTTTTATTCATTCTTTGATTTCATGATGGACTTTTCAAAAGCACCAATACTCACTCCATATAAATATCATGAATGGAAACAAAGTTTTTCTAATTACTTGTTAGGTATATGGTTTCTTAAAATTATTCTTGAACAAGATCTAGAACCAACTACAAATATTTCTAAAATGAGGACATAATTTGATCGAAGGGCTAAAGCACTTGGCTCTCCTAGGTCAACTATCTCTCATGATTTTCTATATCGCATTGGCTCTTGTGCACATCCTCATGATTCTTATACATCATTGTAAGGAATATTTGGTAAACATAATTGAATGAGAAAATTCAGATTGGAGAATGGGCTCATAGGTCTATATTCTTGTGATTTTGACAATATTCAAGACTTTTTCTCTAAGTCTAATTCTATTATATTGGAGATTTATAATTGTGACATTGCTAAAGATGATGAACAATTGATATTATCTATTCTTTCCAATCTAGGTTTTGAATATTCAATATTCATTTCTATATCCTATGTTACTATGGATGCTCTTGGTTGTGCATACAAAATGTCTTCTCTTGGTGTATGAATGAGGTAATGCATGTGAACTTTTTAGATTGCTATTGGATGGTTTTTGATAAAACACCACACAACAATCTAGAGGTGCCATTTTATTTCCTAAGAAAATTGTATGTTGTGAAGGGGCACGAAGTGAACTACTAGAGCATGCAACCCAACATGGGCATAGCAGGAGGAAGATCTCCCCAAGATAGATCATTTCCTAGAGGAAGAAAGCTAGAAATTATGTCCCCCCACTAATGTCTTCCTCTCCTCTAGTGAAATATCCTAATGTTATTATAGAGGCTAGCTCTTAGACTATTAGAGCCATCCATATATTGAGTAGCTTGTTGATCTCCTAGACTAGGTCATATTTGCCTCCCTATGGTGATGATGTTGACACAAGTTCATTGATGAGAAATTCACATGTTTGTATTCTCCATACTTGTATCATGTGCAAGAATTTATGTCTGGGTCCCCTCCATGATTCTAATTATTGGTTTGTATTTGGGGATGAGGATACAACACATGTGGCTACAAAGATAATAGCATCTGATGTGAGAGACGAGGAGGGGCATGTATAGCCATGGAATCCTTATGTTTTAGTAAGTGTATACATTTTTTTGTTACATCATAGTTGATTTAAAATAAATCTTCATATTAGAATAATTTTAATAACTACACAGTTATGTATTGTATATGATCCATAATTGATGACTAAGGACAAATTGAGATATGTGGAGGACTTCATGCTCTTGACTATTTCACTTTGTCTCAAGCCCTCTATGGTACCCTATGTTATATTCTCATTTCTTTCCTATTTGATAATGGATTATACATGGTTTCTCATCTCTTTTTTTTTTGTAGGTTTCACATGTCAGTGGGAGGGGGGCAATGTGTGGGGGATGAGTCACTACAAATTGACAAGGGGAAGGTAATTAGGTGTATTAAAGTGATTAAATATAGATGCATAATTGTACCTTGTGTGCACTAACAAAATGGTTTTACATAATTTTTTGTACAAAGTGTGGCCACTGATGATGACTCCAAGTGAATTCGGTAGCCTAGACCCTCAAGCATTTCTATTCATAGCAAGTTGTATGTATATTTATCATTTATTTTTTATTTTTATATTTTTCATGAAATTATACGAAATTTATCTTCATGATTATGACAACTATTCTTTTGACTCTCATAGGAAATACCCACTGTAATGGATGAAGGATGTCAGAGTTTTGTATCTTTATTGATGCAACTAATGCTTCTAGAGGAGTCATCAATATAGGTAAGTTTTAATTTAAATTCTTGATAATGTTATAAATTTAGTATTGCTATCAATGATAATGTTGTACATTAAGTCATAGATAAATCTCACAACCATACAAACATATACAGGCTAGAGCTGATGAGGTTCCTGCATTGCCTAGGACATATGAGAGGACTCCTAACCATAGTAGGAAGTCATGGAGAGAGGTACATGATGAGAGTTTCAAACTGAAAATGTTCATAAAATTATTGATCATTATGAATTGAGTAAATTTTTGTTTGATATGTCCAATCATAAAAAATAAGTAATCTAATTTTGGGTTTGCCTTTTTTGTTCATGTAGGAGGTATCTGATCTAAGGACTACAATGAAGAGCTTGCATTTTGATGATCCACCAACAACATAGGATACTATAGTTGTTGAGAGATGCTTCATGACACATTTTGAGATGGCATATACCACAATGTATATATAATCTTTCATCCTATAGACATTTTCATGGCATGTGCCACATTTTGTATATGGATATACATTTTGATATAAAGATATATATATATTTAGGCCATTTATCTATACATGGATATACCTTTTGACATATTATATTATTGTGATTTTTTGTGCATGTGTATATTTCATGTTTATGGATACTCATTCATTTTAATCATGTTTAATAATTTTTATTCAATTATTAACTTGTGAAGAAAGGTCAAATAAGTCAAACCAATTTAAATAAGCTTTCTAGTTAAATAGTGCTTAGTACACCTTGGGGACACTTAGGGACCATGATCAAAACATGGTTGTTAGTAGGGTTCATCCACCCTGTTGGATCTAACATGGAAAATGAATCAATGCCACGATGAATAGTTGGAAAGTTACATAGTGGTGCACCTATGAACCAAGCTCCACTGCAAGGTTTGGCATTAAGTGAGATCATTGTGACAAATTAAAATTAAATTGAATCTCATAGAAGTGAGAGAGCTTATTTTATACATTGATATCGTGATCTTGTAGCATTTGATAGTTTTCTAATACCCCTCACAAGCTCCACGTTATGACCCTGGAAAGATCAATTTTCACTTGTGCTTAACGCACCTTGGGGACACTTTGGTTTGTGGTGATCGTAAATGTTCTCGCAAATCCATGGTCAAAAGAAGGGTGTTATATGATCCCTTTCAACCCATTATATAACAACATATGTTCTTAGGGGTCCTAGGACCCCTAAGGACATATCTCATATGACAACTTAGTTTGATCAAATACTATATAATATAAATTAAAATTATATATATATTTAATACTGTATAATAATATATAATAATATAGTAATTATAATAATTTAGAATACTATAGATAATATATAATACTATGTAATAATACATAATACTATATACTAATATTTATATTTAAATATTACTTACCTAGAACTACTAAATATAGTTATATAAACTGATAGATATATAGTTATAATTAGCTTTATATTTGAATTTAACTTTGTGGGAATTAGTTAGGTTTTTTTCTTTAAATGTAAGAAAGTATTAAATTATAAAATTTTCATTTTTCTGCCACAAATCAGGTCTCCAATAGGTACCGAGTACCTAATTAGGCTTGGTATTTACCAAGTCTATTTAGTCAACCCAAAAAATGTGTTTTAGCCATGTTTATCTAAGTTTCAAGATTCAAACAACCATTTGAAAACTCTTATTCCATCCAAATTCAATGAAATGAAAATAGGTTTTTTGACAATGTTCTCAAGATTCCATCAATATATTTTGTAAAATTATGAGTCTAATAAGTGATTATTACTTAATTTCTATTAGGTGTTGGTCTTAGAATGATTTTGACATTTGAGTGTCAACACACTTAACCAATTCTACCATATATGCCAAGTACACTATGTATGCCAAGTTAGAATCTCAACAAGTGCCGAGTGAGTAATGGATGCTGCGTAGTATATAGGTGCTGAGTCATAGTTCATGCCAAGCAAGATAGAACATAGTATGTGTTGAGTGATCCAAGAATGTTCATATGCCGAGAAATCCATAAATGTAATAGGTGCCGAGTGATCTAGAAATAGTCATGTGCCGAGCACCAGTAATGTAACAAGTCCCGAGTAACATAGAATCAACATAGTATTTTGTGCATTGACAAACTAAGATGTAAAACCATTTTTGCATGATTCACTAAGGGATAAGAAGATAAGATCAAGCCTTTTCATTTACCTATGATATCAACATGCAACCAATCAGAAAATTGGAGACAACATGCAACCAATAGGTGAAATCTAAGGATTTGAGTGGGAAATTTAAGTTCATGATTTCAATGTAAACCCTAAGTCCACAATGTATTTATAAGGAGACTACGACACCATAATTCTGACGTTACTGAGGTAGTTGGAGTTATTAAGTTACCAAGAGTTTGTTGCAGAACATAGTAATCAGTAGAGGTGTTAAGGACTTAGTGAAATGAGCAGCAATTACACATCTAGTTGATTAGAACAGAATAAGGGGTTCACATAGAGATTAGATTGAGCAAGGATCAGAAAAGAAAGAGCAGATCTAGTACCTAAACCCAACAATTAAAGATTGCACTCTATTAGTTCAAATCTTCTAATACTTTCTTACTATTGTATTAGACGATGAAAATCCTATTTTGATAGGTTAGCTTAACAACTAGGTAGGAGAACCTTAGGAGAAGGTGATGAAAATCCTATTGATTTTGGTGGGTTTAACAACTTATTGTAAATCCTTTAACAGGGTGACACTTCTTGTAAAGTGTTTGTAAATCCTTTAGCTAGGTCAATATTGATACAATGTAAAGCCTTTAACAGGGTAGGCCTTTAACAGTGCAGACCATCAGAAGTGGTTGAACATATTGCTACAGTAATTTTTGTAGGTGTCATCCCCACCCCAGTTTTACCTTCTTATTCTTGGAAGGTTTCTAGGTTACCAAATTCTTGGTGTCATGTGTTGATGCATGTCTTTATTTCATGTTTGCTTATATATTTACATGCATGCATTTTATTTTCAGGTATGTGTTAAAGAAGATTTAAAAGAATAAAAACTAGTTACTTTCGATTCATCTCCCCCCACCCCCTCAGAAGTACTCTTCCCATTTAAACATTCCAACAATTAGTATCAGAGCTCTAGTTCTCACAAGGAGAATCCTAACAACTTAGAGAAAAAGGTTAGAAGATGGAAGTCTTCAAACTTGGAAAGATTATTGACAATTAGGTGATTGATGTGCACCTCACTCTACACAAGGTAGAAGAAGCTAGAGAGGAATTGAGAAAATCCTTTAAAAGAAGGAAGGACATAGCCATAGCTGAAAATGACATACACTACAAGTAGATTGACACCACACAAGTGTTTCCTAATGGAGATTCCAAGGAGTTTGTTGTAAAAATAGCAGAATTGATGGAGAAAAATAGAGCACAAGAAGAAGAGATAAGATCTCTTAAAATAGAACAAGAGTCACAAGCCATGATGCTATGTGAGATAACTGAACAAAAGAAAAGAGCAATTGAAAATAGATCCATGCTTTAGGATGACAAAAGAAACCTTGCAAACAAACTTGAGGAGAAGTCCATAGAACTTACAAAGATTTCCAACATACAGTTGGATACACTTAGTCAGATGATGAATGCTCACCATGAGCTAAACATGAAGGACATTGAGATCTCCACTCTGAAAATGCGGAATGAACAATTGTAGAATGAGTTGAAGAGAGAAAAAGAAATAGAAGAAAGCTTCAACAAGTCAAGTGAAGCCATCAAGCAATTTGAGTAGTTGCTAAAATCACCAAGATCTAGCAATGACACTTCAGGATTAGGATTCACCTGTATTGAAGAAGGTGAGACATCAAAGAGTGTAGAGCAAAGGAGTGACAAAGGTAAGAACTCCAAACCCATTTGTCATTTCTGTAATAAAAAGGGGCACACTACTAATGATTGTAGGAGTAGGAAGACCAATCAGTAGGACACAACCAAAAATAAAGGTTATTGTTAAAAGTGTAACATGCAAGGACACTTAACACAAGATTGTAGAACCAAAAGCATGAGGACACCAAGATTTGATGGTCACTACTATAACTGCAGAGAGTATGGACATAGAGCCTTTGAGTGTAGATCAAAGCCTATGTGGACACCTAATCAATTTGCAAGGAGAAACAATCATGCACACCACTACAACTAGGATTACAATACTAGGAAAAGTTGTCACTACTGTCAGGAATATAGTCATGTTCCAGAGAACTGCATAAGAACACATTTTAGAGGGAATTAAAACAGATGGTTAAGTCAAACCACATGTTTTAGTTGCTTGAAAATTGGACATATCAGCAGGTATTTCCCAACAAGGGCCAAGACACCCAATACAAAAGTTAATAAGGGTAAAGAAAAAGTTGATGTGGAACACATCAGGGTAGAAATGAAAAGGAACTGGCAAAGAAGAGATGGATCAAGCACATCCAATGGAGGGATCACTTCACCCTAGAGGTCAAGTGATCACACTTCATCCAATTAAGCACAAGACAAGTGTATGGGGCTGATACACATAGATATATCTTACATCAGTCCCAAAAGAATGAAGAAGAGCTGCAAAGAAGAAATCTGCATGAGAAAAGATTCGAAGACATAACTTGAACATTTTTTAGAAGATGTCGAGTTACCCTTGGATGCCGAGTGAAACTCTAGTATATGTCGAGTTGGCAAGACTAGTTGATGCCAAGTGAGGTATGCCAGTGGTTGCCGAGTAAATGGAATTTAGTGGATGCCAAGTTGTGATGAAACCTTCAGATGCCGAGTTTACAACTATTAGCACTATGCAATAAATGCTAGGTTTTGAACCTAATAAAGTCAAATTTCACTCATTTTCAAGTCATTTGAACACAAAGCAAAGATGAGAAGAGTGAAGAGGCAATCAAACAACAACTTAGCAGTGATTTGCACCAATCTCCATAGCAAGTCAACTCAAATTCCTCGATTCACAGGTATTTCATCAAGTGCCAAGCTACGCAGTTTTTGAAAGTTTATTTGAAAAGTAAACCCTAGTTTGGTTACAATGGCATCTAGCTCCAAGACCACTAAGGGAAAGGAAGGTCATGACGTTTAGCTTGTTAGTAATGAAGTCAAACAACTAGAATTCAAACCAATCCTTGAAGTTGCATATAAAAATGACCTAGTTGGTGCATTGTTTGTCATTCCAGATAAGGTTGTAATGTTCCAAGATGTTAGGAAATGTTATAACTATAGAATTGGAGCCATAGGAAACCTAGAGATCTTCAATGCCTTTGATAAGTTGTGTGACAAGGAAGTATTGAAGGATGAGTTCTCAGTGGTTCAAAAGAAGGGTTTAACTAATACCCTAGACTTCCCCATTGTATTTAAGACTGAATGGATTCGTATTGTGCCGAGTAGAATTCATGATGGATCATTTTGGTTGGAAACCAGGCCAGTTAAGATTACAAAGAAGATTGTTCATAGGGTTACTAGTTTCCTAACCCTAGACCAGCCGAAGACCCTTAGAAGTGACAAAAGGGAAACAATTGAGAAAAACACAGGTGCAAAATGGAATAATAGGGGAATGACCATAGACACCATCATTGAACAACTACTTTATTTTTCTATCAGAGTCATGTCTCACAAATTTTATCAGTCAAGCAAACTGAACAACGTGCCATGCATAATAGTAGATGTTGCATACAAACTTGTGAAGAAGGATCACACATATGACCTAGTAGAGCTCATGCTACAATAGATTGATAAAAATTTGGGAGTGATAAGGAGATCAAAAGGAGCTCAATGCAAATTTGGATTAGTTTTGGTATGTATATTCTTCTATGTGATGGGAGAATTTCCTTCTTTTGGAAAGGTAAAATGGGATGCAAACAAGATAGTAGTCACACAAATCAATGAATACATTGATCAAATGGGTGACAATTTTGATGCTCAGATGACAAGCTACCTTGAGGACTTTAAGAAGTCCATGAAACAAAGGATGAGGATACCAGTATCACTGGTTGAACAACATTAAAATGAAAATTTTTTTTTGGTTGATATTGATTACACCTACATCCAAGCTATGGTACCTAGAGTAAGATGGCTTAGGCCACTTAGATATGAACTTGATGTAGACCAGACTTCAGCCGCAATCACTACTTTACTTGTAGAAGAAATAGATAAGGCTGAAAACCCTTTGGGACCTATGATGTAGTCAAATCTAGGGTGGTAACAGATTTGAAGATAGCCTTTGCAATTAAGAAGAACGACAAAAAAATAAGAAAGCTCAAGAAAAGATTTGGAGCTGACATAGAAGTAGTAGGCACTGCAATAGAAGAAGAAGAAGATGAAGAAGAAGATGAGAGTGAAAAAGAAGAAGATGAACCAATGCAAGGGCCATTGGAGTTAACACAGGGCCTAGGTGAGGACAAAGAAGAAGGTGCTAAGGAAGAAGAAGCCGAGGAAGCACCCACTAAAACCAAAGCCAACAAAAAGAAGGCCAAAACTCAGCCTGCATTCCAACCAAAGGAAAAGAAGGGGACAAAGCCGATTGCAATCAAAACAAAGAAGCCTACTACAAGGGCTACCACCAGGGATGCAACACAAAAGGCAAAAGATGAAGCCAAAGAGAAGAAGAAAGCCACAAAGTAGACTAGTGAAGAGCCAAGGAAGAGAAGGAAATATGTTGCACAACTGGACTCAGATGAAGAAAGAATAGAGTCATATGACAATAGCCAGTTTAGAGTGGTAAGTCATCATCCCAAGTCTACCATTGATAAATTATGCACAAATATTAGAAAAGCAGATTTAAATGGTTTAAAGACTTTAGATTTTAATAAGCTTAATAAAGAAGATAAAATAGAGGAATTAGTATATGCAATTATGGCTAAATACAAGCATACTCCTCTAGAATTAGATAGTACAATGCCCAAGGAATTATATAAGATAGTTGAAGATAAGTGGCATTTTTGCTTACAAATGGAAAAGGAGATAAGAGAATCAACCCTAGCTAGAGTGCTGCAAGACTTGACTAAAGGTCAAATAGCTAAGGAAAACAAAAGGCATAATAGCAAATTTTCACCAAAATACAGAGCATTTTTCATCCTGCAAAATAAAATTGAGAATGTTGTGAGTAAATCCACACAATTGTGGAAATCAATATACAAGAAAATTGATGATGTATTTAATGAAGAGTATAAGGTAGAGGCCAACACAAAGGGAAAAGAAACAAAAGAGAAAACCAAAAACGAGAAAGAAGAAAAAGGTGAAGCGGAGAAGAAAGGTGATGAAGAGAAAGAAGAAGAAATGGATAATGAGAAAGAAAAGGAGGAATTAGCTAAAGGAGAAGAAAAGGAATCAGCTAAACAAGAAGAGAAACATGAAGAACAAAGTGTGCAAGACACACAAATGCCACCTCCTAGCCCTCCTCATGCCACCATCACACTTGCAGAGACCATCATAGTAAAAGATGTTATTGATACTTCATGTCAAAACATCAATCCTTTAACTTTAGAGGATCTCTCACAAGTCCTTGACCAATCCACACAAGCAAATTAGTTATGCACAAACCTAGTGTTGGTTAGTGTTGATGAGTTAAACAAAGTAGTAGAAGATCCAAGAAAAGTTGAGGTGAAAACACAAGAACCACCTTCAACCTTTGATGCTACTAAACTGCTACCACTTCCACCACCATCTCCACCAAGTACAGTAAATGATACAACAACAAGAGAATATACAAGGAAACTAGAATTGTCAACAGGTTCACCCTCAACAATTGTGTCTGATAAAGGGAAATTAGAAGAAGAGAAGGAGGAAGCAAAGATGAGGAGCAAGCCATAATTCAAACCCTGATTGAACTACCAAAAATAGGCACTCCCACTTAGACTCTTCAGAAGTCGAGCACTAATATGATAACATTACAAGTTCAAACACAAGGCTCGAGCTCCACAAAGGTAACCAGGATACTTCATTAAGGAGATCCTGAATTTGATGAAGAGATCATTGTTCCTTACTATGAATCTAGTGCCCTCATAGTTGAGAAGATTACTGAAATGCGGAATGCACTAGATAGAAGAAAGAGATAGGAAGTACTGAGAAGAGAGTAAAAATATAGGCAAGCAATGAATGAGATAAAAGACATCTTTATGGATGCCTTCAGCTTGCAGTCACTAGATGAGACAAGGCCTATCATAAAGCAACTATCAGACATAGTTGACCACGTGACTAATGAAGACCATGATACAAATGTCAAATTAATGGAATGGTTAGAAAGAATAAAGTTAATGAGAAAATATCAAATGATATAGCATTATCACAAGTTGAATTGGCGAAGAAACTAAAAAGAGTAAAAATTGTACTTGGGAACACTTTCTCATTGTACAAGTTGTGTGATTTTTCCAATTTCACATAGGAGACTAGCCAAAGGATAATGAGCTTGGAAAGAAATCTTAAGATTTCCAACATGCAACTTCCAAAAAATCTAGCTCAGAGTGAGAAGCATTTTGCATAGTTGCTTCACACCTAGAGGGAGTTAGTTGTATTAATAGTAGAGGAGGTAAGGCAAAACTGATGTAGATCCAATCCTCAATAACCCCACACTTAGAGGTCCTCCACAAGGAGCAAGCATATGCCGAGAAAATCCTCAAGAAAGATCCAATTATTTCTACCCTAGATGGACTGGTACACCTTGCTACAAAGACTACAATCCAACACAAGTCATTGGACATTGCATTGGAGAATTGGGATGCAGCTCTAAGATACTCTTGGAGGTAAATATCAATTTTTTTGGATAAATACCGTATTACTCCTTAAAGACCCTTTGACATCAGTGTCAAAAAGGGGGAGATATTTATAGATATATGGAGGTGTATGTTTTGGGGGAGAATGCCAAATTTAGGGGGAGACAAACAATAAGACAAAGTGAGGGGGAGATGCAAAATTTTGACAATCATATGGAAAACAAATTTGAAACAGAGACTCCATACAGATCAGATACAGTAAATAGGCACAAAATGCAGAAACAGGACAAAGGACAGAGAGAATCAGGTACATCAACACAGAAATTCAGTTTCAAGAATGATTAAGGCACAATCAGCTCAAGGGGAGTCGTAAGGTATATTGCTACTTACAAAATTTTGAAATTTTTACATGTATGATGAGTAGAATATAGAATGTACTCAATTAGATCGGTTCATTAAGGCATAGTTAATTGTTTTTGACACTCATGTCAAAGGGGAAGATTGTTGGTCTTAGAATGATTTTGACATTTGAGTGTCAACACACTTAACCAATTCCACCATATATGCCACTTATACTATGTATGTCGAGTCAGAATCTCAACAAGTGTCGAGTGACTTTAGTTGCCGAGTGAGTAATGGATGCCAAGCGGTATATAGGTGCTGAGTCACAGTTCATGCCAAGCAAGACACAACATAGTATGTGCTGAGTGATCCAGGAATGTTCATATGCCAAGAAATCTAGAGTATAATAGGTGCTGAGAAATCTAGAAATGTAATAGGTGCCGAGTGATCCAGAAATAATTATGTGTCGAGCACCAGTAATATAACAAGTGCTGAGTAACATAGAATCAATATAGTAGTTTGTGCATTGACAAACTAAGATGTAAAACTATTTTTGCATGACTTAAAAAGGGCTAAGAAGATAAGATCAAGCCTTTGCATTTACTTATGATATAAGTATGTAGCCAATCAAAAAATTGGAGACAACATGCAACCAATAGGTGATATCTAAGGATTTGAGCAAGAACTTTAAGTTCGTGATTTCAATGTAAATCCTAAGTCCACAATGTATTTATAAGGACACTACAACACCATAATGTTTATGTTATTGAGGTAGTTGGAGTTATTAAGTTGCCAAGAGTTTGTTGTAGAATAGAGCAATCAGTAGAGGTGTCAAGGACTTAGTGAAATGAGTAGCAATTATACATCTAGTTGATCAGAAAAGAGCAAGGGGTACACAGAGAGATCAAATCGAGCAAGGATCAGAAAAGAAAGAGCAGATCTAGTAACTGAACCCAGCAATTAAAGATTGCACTCTATCAGGTCAAATGTTCTTACACTTTCTTACCATTGTATTAGATGATGAAAATCCTATGTTGATAGGTTAGTTTAATAGCTAGGTAGGAGAACCTTTGGCGAAGGTGATGAAAACCCTATTGATTTAGGTGCGTTTAACAACCTATTGAAAATCCTTTAACAGGGTGACACTTCTTGTAAAGTGTTTGTAAATCCTTTAACTAGGTCACTATTGACATAGTGTAAAGCCTTTAATAGGGCAGACCATTAGAAGTGGTTGAACATGTTGTTGTAGTAATTTATGTGGGTGTCATCCCCACCCCAGTTTTACCTTCTTATTCCTAAAGGGTTTCTAGGTTACCAAATTCTTGGTGTCATGTGTTGATGCATGTCTTTATTTCATGTTTGCTTATATGTTTGAATGCATGCATTTTATTTTCAGTTATGTGTTAAAGAATATTTAAAAGAATAAAAACTAGATACTTCTAATTCACCAGAAGTACTCTTCCCATTTAAGCATTCCAACATTAGGGGCACCTATAAAGTGTCAAGTGACATACCGATAAAAAAATATCTATAACATTTTTGAAATCCAAAACGTGCATCACATTCTATGCTTCATCTACTATAAGTTTTTAGTTTTTTAGTTTTTGTAATATTTTGAATTATTTAAGGTGGTCAAACATGAAAGTTTTTAAATTCTTAAAATGTTGGAGTAGAAAATTCATAATTAATTATTTACTTGGAATAAAAATACCCAAAAAATGCCTTGCATCTGGGCATGAGTCAAATCATTATATCTAGAATCTTGTAGAAAAATATTATCATATGATTGTGATTAAGGTGGTCAGACATACACATTTTTTCTTATTTTTGTCTTGAAATTTTCTTACTATTGCATTAAAATCATTTCTTTTGGCCATTTTTTTTCCTAGATAAGGCCTAGTAGTTTAGAAATTACGTTCAATTTTTATACATTTTTTTCTTACAAATTTTTGATATAAAGTTCATAACTAGTTCAAAATTACATGTCAAGTTTACATAACCCTGATTTGGTGATTTTCCACTGTCACTTAAGGGAATAGTTTTCCATAGGATGATCCTGCACATATTCGCACCCAAAAATCCCTGTTTTCTTATATATTTTTTCCTTAGACACATTTACAATTTGAGGACAATTATTTTTGACCCATGGTCATATGGCCTTGGACATGAATCCCAAGGAACAACAATATCCAATATTTTTTTACCAAAAAGTGGCATTGGTATAAACTTTTAAAAGTGCTCACTTTTAAACAACACACATTCCTTTAAAAAAAGTGCATGCTTTTTTTTTTAAACAACGTGAAGTGGACTTTTTAAGGATAATAAGTATGCATGCCATGGACATTGGTATGCTCACCTTGGACACATAGGTTGCACAACCCATAGAAATGCATGCAATGGGACCCATAGATGTGCAGAAAACATATCCCACATGCTACATAAGCATAGATCCCCTTCCATGTCACCCTTCCATGTACCTTGCAACCACAATGCCACATCAGTACTATATGGAAGACCTTTTTGCATTTGATGGCCATACAACCATCAAATTGAAGCCCACTATTACTAATGTCATCATTTCAAAATCCCTTACAAAATGACTTGTAGTTTTTTGGCCATAACTTGCTAATATAGACTTTGTTTTTCACAAACAAGATATTGCAAGAAATTTCACTCTGAGCGTGTCATAGTGATGTAGGTTTGATTTTCTAATTTTTCTACTTTGATGGTTTATTTTACTGTCAAAGCTCAGAGTTCTATTTCTCACTCTCAAAGATAAATCTCGAGCATCTAGACTCCATTTTTTGGAAACTTTATATTGTCGGGAATCTTTTTTTGTTCTCTTTCTAGTGATGTTCTTTTTTCTAGATTCTTGTTCATGTACATTCTATTTAGTTTTTTGTATTTTTGCATTCTGATGAATATCTTGGTTGTTTTCAGTTTTGGTGATAATTTTTATTGCATGGGATGACTTGTATTGGTTTGTACTATGGACTATACTAGATTTATGTTATTTCTAATCTTTGTTGTCATCTTTTGTAAGCATTTATGAAAAGACACTACGATAAAGTGTAATTTCTATCTCTACCTTTGAATTTAGTTATTTTGTCTTTGTTTTCTCTTTTGATTCAAGTAGTCTCATTTGAGGGCATTTATATAGTTTACTATCTTCTTGGGATCTACCATATCTTGTGCATTCTTATAGATGCAACACTTTGATTAAGTGCCATGGTGGGGGGGGGGGGGAGGGGGGAGGGGGATTGATGTTTTCCTTTGTTCTCCATTTACCTTTATCAAGCGAGTGTTCCTTCCATGAAATTAGCCTCATGATTTGTCTAGAGATTGATCAACTCATGACACTATTATGTAATTTCTATTCATCTTAATCTTGGTTCCTTGAAATGCCACATTTTCAGTTGCGTGTCAGCTCACCCTTGTCTTCATTGTGGGAGGACGAGTTCTTCTCTTGGTTCTTATGCTTCCTTTCTTTAATGGAATGAGCTATGTATACAATATTTGTTCATATGTACTAGGCAGATGCAATAGCTAGTTATCTATACATTTCGATGAGATGGACCACTTACCATATGGACATTTTTTCATTCATATTTTAGAGGCAATCTTCCGTGCTCATTGATCAAATATTTAGAATTTGGTATTTTGTGCCATCTATATCTTTGAGTTTAGTTGTTTTCTTCTATTTGCCTCTAGATTTGAGTAGTATCATTTGAGGGCACTTGTGTAAATTAAAATATTCTCTACTTGGTCATGTTCCATGTTTAATTGAATAACTCTTCAGGATCTAATATTTTACGCTACCTTTATCTCCAAGTTTAGTTATTTGGCTTTTTTTTCCTTCTAATTCAAGTAGTGTCATTTGAGGGCATTCATCTAAATTATAGTCTTCTCTACCTAGTCACATTATATTCAGTGAAGTTTTTTTTTTATATATCAGAAGTTACTTTTCGACAAAGCTTTATGTTGATCTTAGATTGGTTTTGATAATTGAGTGTCAACACACTTAAGAAACTTTCTAAGTTGATGCCGAGTATAATATAGATTTTGAGTTACAATATGTGTCAAGCCAAAAATTCAACAAGTGTTGAGCCATTTAGATGCTAAGAAAATAGATGGTGCCGAGCAAGTGTCAATTGCTGAGTGACTAATAGATGTCGAGCTAGTATATGTGCTAAGTAAACTATAGGTGCCAAGCAAGACAAAATTTCTATATGTGCCAAGCATCAGTAATCAACAAGTGCCGAGTGATACAGTATTGACATATGAGTTTGTACCTTCACAAAATCAGATGCAAATCATGTTGCATGACAACAAATATACAGATTTTGAATCTTAAAGATAAGATTGAATCTATTAGATTTCCTATGTACTCTGTATGCAACCAATCAAATAATTGTAATGCTAATGAGGCAAAATGAATGAATCTTAGCTGTAGATTCATACCTAACCCCATGTCATGAAAACCTTTTAAGAAGGACGAAGTTCCATAATTCAAGTAATTGAAGAGAGGAATGACATAGTGAAAGAGAGCGAAGAACATAAGGGCGAAGAGCACATTCAAGGTGACTTAGTAAAACAGGGGAATAATTAGATTAGAAAATAATAGAATAGAATATCAACACTTCATATAGAATCATATCAGATCAAAGAGGATCAAATAAGAATGGACTGAACATTGATCTGAAATCAACAATTGAAGATTGTAAATGATCAGGTCAACACATTCTACTATACTTTCTAGCAATTGTATTAGGAGAATGAAATCCTATGAAGATAGGTTGGTTTAAAAACCATTTTGTAAATCCTTTAACAGGGTGATATTCCAAGTGAATGTTTTGTGAATCCTTTAGAAAAGGAGCTGAGTGGACAACTGTATATGCACTAAGCATTAAATGCTATGTAATGAAGGGTATATGGTCAAGTTTTTGATCATTTTCATCATCACGAACATAGAGCAAGAGCAAGAAGAGCACATAAATGATTTCCAAGTAGAGATTGATGCTTATGTAAAGATTCAAGCCAAGATTCAACATTGTTTCATTGATTTAAGGTATTTATTCTAGTGCTGAGCTACGTAGTTACATAATTTTTACATCTTGAAACCCTAGTTTTCAGAAATGGCATCTAGCTCTAGGAATCCCAAGGACAAGGAACTGTTTGAGGTTTAATTGGTTAGCAATGAAGTTAAACAACTAGATTTCAAACCAATCCCTAAAGTCGCATACAAAAATGGCCCTACTAGCACTTTATCTATTATTCCACCTAAGGTCGTCATGGTGCAAGATGTTAGGTGTTATAATTGTAAAATTGGAGCAATTGGTGACATGGAGATTCAACAAGACTATGATAAACTTTGTAAGGATGGGGTATTAAAGGAAGAATTATAGATTGTTGAAAGGAAGGGCTTAACCTGTGCCCTAGATTTCCCTATAGTTTTCAAGATTGAATGGATAAGATTTGTGCTAAGTAGAATTCATGATGGATGCCTATGGTTGGAGGATGGACCTATTAAACTGTCAAAAAGAATCATACATAAGGTAACCAAGTGCCCAACCCTAGAGTGGCCAAAGACCCTGAGGAGTGATTCAAAAGAAGCCATAGAGAAAAACACTAGGGCAAAGTGGAATAAAAAAGACATAACTATTGACACAATATAAGATCCACTTGTAGAATTTTCTGTTAGGGTCATATCTCATAAATTCTACTAGTCAAGTCGACTGAATAGTGTACCTTACATTGCAGTTGATGTGGGATATACAATTGTCAAGAAGGATCATACATATGATCTAGCTGAACTGCAATTGCAACAAAGTATGGAGAATTTGGGACCAATAAAGAGATCCAAGAGTGCTCAGTGTAAGTTTGGATCAATTTTGATATGCTTATTTTTCTATGTTCAGAATAAATTCCCCTCTTTTGTTAAGGTAAGTTGGGAGACAAATAGGTTTGTAGCAATACAGGTTAATGAATACATAGAGCAGATGGGGGAAAATTTTAAAACCATAATGACTAGCTACTTTGAAGACTTAAAGAAGTCTATGAAACAGAGACTTAGGATACCTGTCTCTCTTGTTGAACACCATATCAATGACATTTGTTTCTTAGTTGACATTGGATTTAAATATATCCAAGTAGTAGTACCAAGGATGAGATGGATAAAGGCCATTTGGATATGAAATTAACATTGATGAGGCATCAACAACAATCACAACGTTGCTTGTAGAAGACATTGATAAAAGTGCAAAACCTTTTGGCACTTTTGATGTTGTAAAGTCTAAGGTAGAAATGGAGTTGAAAATTGCTTAACCTCTAAAGAAAAAGGATAGATTGGTCAAAAATCTTAAGGCAAAATTTGGTGAAGGGATAGTAGAAGTAGAAGAAGAAGATGATGAACATGAAGAAGAAGAAGAATGGGGCTAGGAGCCACTTGCCTTGACATAAGGTATGGGAGAAGATGCTAAAGAGGAAGAAGGTACCAAGGAGGAAGAGTAAGCCAAGGAAGCACCTACTAAACCAGAGCAAAAGAAAAGAAAAGCTCGAAAACAACTAATAGCTCAGCCTAAGGGCAAAAAGACTGCCAAGCCAAGTTCAGCTAAGCCTACTACAAGGGCAAGTACAAGAGCTACAACTAAGGAGGCTAAGGAGCAAGAAAAGAAGAAGGCTACGACCAGGAAGGACTAACCAAGAAGAAATTGAGAAGAAAATATATTGCTCAAGCTAACTTAGATGAAGAGAGAATAGAGTCAGAAGACACAAGCCAATTAGAATGGTAAGTCACACCACCAAGTCTAATTTAAAAAATATATGTGATAATATTAAAGATAATGAAGACTTAATTGGCTTAAAGGCCATTGGTTTTAATAAGTTGACTACATAAGAACAAAACATGGTTGAAGAATTAGTCTACACCATGATGGCCAAGTTCAAGAACACTCCACTTGAACTTGACAATTCAATGCCTAAAGAGTTGTATTCTATTATTGAAAATAAATGGCATTATTTCCTTAATATGGAGAAAGAAATAAGAGAGTCAACATTGGCTCGAGTAATGCCTGAGCTCAAAAAAGGAAAAATTACCAAGGCAAACAAGAAGCATGGGAGTAAATTTGCACCCAAATATAGAGTCTTTAGTATTATTCAAAATAAGATTGAAGATGTTGTCAAAAAGTCCACTCAAATGTAGAAATTAATTTATGGCCTAAAAACTATCAAAGAAGGAGAGGAAGATCCCTTTGAGGGAAGAAACAATGGAGAAGAAGATGAAAATGATAAGGCAGGAGAAGGTGAAAAAGAAAAGGTAGATGATACAGTGGAGAAGGAAACTCAAAATGATGATATGGCAACTGGTGAAGAGAAGAAAACATAACAGTGTGCAAGACACACAATGTCCACCTCCAAGTCCTTCACATGTTACCTCCATACTTGCAGATACAATAACTGTGCAAGATGTTCCTAACAATTCTGGTTAGAACATAAAACCACTAATTGCAAAGGATCTCAAAAAGATACTTCACCAAACTACATTACAAGCATGATTGTGTACAAATCCAGTCTTGGTTAGTGAGGAAGAATTACAAAAAGTTGTAGCTGACATCACAAGCGATAAGGTGAATCCACAAGAACCACCTTCTCATATCTCAATAGCTACAAGTGGAAAACCTATGAGTAGACAACAATAGACACATTAGCCAAGGTTGATTCCACAGATAAAATCACTACAATTGTCGAGGAGCCAACAAAAGATCAAACAAGATACACGAAAACTTCTATTTCTACCACACAAGAACAAGGTGCACCACAATAGATAATAGTAATTGTCCAAGGAAGAACAAAGGAGGAGACCCTAAAGGAAAAGGAGCAAGAAGCAATTCAAACCCTAGTAAAACTGCCAACCTTTGGGACTCTAATTGGAATGCCTCAAAAGCTGAGCACTGAAGCAATACCACTTCAAATTTCAGCACCAGGCTCAAACTCTACAAAGGTTGCAAGGGTACTTCACTATGGAGACCCTAGATTAGATGAAGAAATAGTCATTCCTAAGTATGACTATGCAACCATGAACATTGATCAGATAAATGAAACTGTACAAGAAGAACTAAAAAAGAAAAAGAAGCAAGAGATACTCAGAAATGAGTAGAAACAAAGGCAACCATTAGTTGAGATAAAAGACATTTTTCTAGATGCATTTAGCTTACAGGCACCTGATGAAACTAAGCCCATTATGGAGAAACTATCTAATATAGTGGACTAGGTGCAGAATGAAGACCTTGATACAAATGCCAAACTATTAGAATGGTCAGAAAAGAAGTTTCAAACAAAGGTGAATGAAAGAATATCCAGTGAAATAGCACTATCACAAGTAGAGATGGCCAAGAAAATTGAAAAGGTGAAGACAGTATTTGAGAACATATTCTCATTGTACTCAAATTGTGTGACCCATTAAGTTTTACATAGGAAACCAGGTAGAGAATAATGAGCTTGGAGAGAAACTTAAAGATATCAAGCATGTAACTACCTAAAGATCCAGCTCAGAGTGAGAAACATTTTAACACTATGCTTCACGCTCAAATAGAACTAGCCATGTTAATAATAGATGATGCAAATACAAAGGCCAAATTAATCCAGATACAATCTACCATAACCCTACACATGGAAATTTTGCAAAAAGAACTAGCCTATGCTAAAAATGTATTAAAGAAAGACTCCAATCTTTCTACATTAGATGGCCTAGTTCACCTTGCAGTAGAGTCAGGCATCCAGATTAAATCACTTAAAAATGCACTACAAAACTGGGATGCTGCTTTGAGGATAGTAATTGAGGTAAACAAATCATTTTTGGAAAAATATTCAACTAGCATATAGACCCCTTTGACATAAGTGTCAAAAAGGGGGAGATAAATTTTGAGAGGGAGAAATAGAAAAGCCCAAAGGAAACTATAACTGCAAGGGAAGATATGTGAAAGGGGGAGTTAGAACAAAGTAGATAGAGAAAGAATGATAAGGCAAGGCATAGATAAAGAGTATCAGAGTCAACATGAAAAAAATCTAGCATGAGAAGTTTTGGCTATAACAAAGGCACATCAACTCAGGGGGAGTTACAAATTTTGAGGTATAAAGTCCTTCACAAAATTTTGAACAATTTTGAAGTTTTGTACATATGCCAAACATAATGTATATTATACTTGAAGAGATTAGATTCATCATGTATAGTTAAGTGTTTTTGACACTCATGTCAAAGGGGGGGATTGTTGATCTTAGATTGGTTTTGACAATTGACTGTCAACTCACTTAAGAAACTTTCTAAGTTGATGCCAAGTATAATATAGATGCCGAGTTACTATATGTGCCGAGCCAAAAATTCAACAAGTGCCGAGCCATTTAGATTCTCAGTAGATAGATGGTGCCGAGCAAGTTTCAATTGCCAAGTGACTAATAGACGCCGAGCCAGTATATGTGTTGAGTAAACTATAGGTGCTAAGCAAGACAAAAATTTTATATGTGTCAAGCATTAGTAATCAACAAGTGCTGAGTGACACAATATTGACATATGAGTTTGTGCCTTCAAAAAATCAAATGCAAATCATGTTGCATGATAGCTAATATACAGATTTCAAATCTTAAAGATAAGATCAAATCTATTAGATTTCCTATGTACTCTGCATGCAACCAATCAAATAATCGTAATGCTAAAGAGGCAAAATGAATGAATCTCAGTCATAGATTCATACCTAAGCCTAAGTGACAAAAACCTTTTAAGAAGGATGAAGCTCCATAATTCAAGTAATTGAAGAGAGGAATGATAGCTCATGAAAGAGAGAAAAGAACAGAAGGGTGAAGAGTACATTCAAGGTGACTTAGTAAAATAGGGGAATCGTCATATCAATTAACAATAGAATAGAGTATCAACACTTCATAAAGAATCATATCAGATCAAAGAGGATCGGATCAGAATAGACTAAACATAGATATGAAATCATCAATTGAAGATTGTAACTAATCGGGTGAACACATTCTACTATACTTTCTAGCAATTGTATTAGGAGAATGAAAATCCTATGAAATTAGGTTGGTTTAACAACCATTTTGTAAATCCTTTAATAGGGTGACATTCCAAGTGAATGTTTTGTGAATCCTTTAGAAAGGTACACTTTTAATAAGGTGTTGGAGCCTCTTGTAGGGTAGACCATTGTTGATGGTCAAACTTTGTAACCTTGACAAGTTACATATTGCTGTAGTGATAAGTTGTGGGTACCATCCCCACCCTAGTTTTACCTTCTCATTTTGGAGGGATTCTGGGTGATCAAATATTGTGTTATCTATTTTCATGCATGCCTTTACTTTCATGTTAATTAGAAATGTCACATGCATGTATTGATTTCAATTAAAAGTTTTATAGCTTAAAGTTTGGTACTTCTGATTCACCCCCCTCTTAGAGGTATACTTCCCACTTGTAAATTCCATCTCTTTATAGCCTTTTCATGCTTCAATGGTGTTCTTCATGATCATTCTTTTGATCCAAATTTTTGTGACATTTTCTAGTTTGGAGACTTCTGCAGTACTTCACTAGTTTTTAAATATTCTTTCTATATCTTTTTAGAGTAGAGTTTTTCCCACAATGCTTTCTCTATTTCTCCTCTTTACAAAGATTTGGCTGTGATTGGATATCTCATCAAGCCATGTTACTTGGAACCAATTTTGCTTTATGCATTGCAATTCCCTTATCTTTTCATCCATTATTTTTAGCTTCATTATCACTCATTTATTGGGGGGATGTTAGGATAAAGCAATAACTTGATTATCAAGTCATCTTGACTTGATTGTTAAGTTACATTTACTTCTCTCTTAAGATAACATTTTATACATTAGTGAAATTTGATAATTTTGCTCAAATCTCATTTCTCCATAAAAATTTAACTTTTCTCAAAAATCTAACTTTTTTCAAAAATCAAAAGTAGCCTTTTATAGATCTCAGAGTCAAGAACATCATCTAAATTGTATAGTGTTTTGATTGGTTATAAAATATTATAATTTTAAAATATTTTAAGTAGGTATTTTAATATTTGAGAAGATGCTATTTCACAGAAGGAAATACATAGTCAACTTTTTTCAAAAATTAAAAAGTAGCCTTTTATAGATCTCAAAGTCAAGAACATCATCCAAATTTTATAGTCTTTTGATAACTTATAAAATGTTATAATTTTAAAATATTTTAAGTAGGTATTTTAACATTTGAGAAGATGCTATTTCAAAGAAGGAAATACATAGTAAATCATATCAAAAAATTTAAAATTTATATTTTGAACTAGAGGAGAGAGTCCTCTTGAAGAATATGCAATTTTTTTCAAAAAGGTGTACATTTGATAGGAAAATTTTGACAAGAAAATTGTTGATTTCATATAAGTTCAACTTTGAGTACTTATAATAGAGAAAATACACATTATAAATCAATGTTTCTTTTTCTTTATACGCTAAATATACATGTAATCTATACTATATTTTTAAATTAGAGTAAATGATTATTTGGATATACTTGTTGGATGGGAATTAAACCCCATATTTTCAACAATTAAAACTAGACTTTTTATTTATTTATAAAAATGCACAACTTCCTGCTAAAAAAAATTATAAGCATAAAATTCACCCAATTTTACACATTCTATTACTTTACATCATCTTCAAATTTCAAACACAAATGCCACATTTATGTCATTAAATTTGAATAGTTTGTATGCTATTAGCCTTTTCCTTTATAAAAGTATGACACAAGTATAAGTGATTCCCTACTTGAGAGTGGATGTAGGCAAATTATCAGACCACTATACATTTGTGTTATTTTTATTCTTTAAAAAAAAAAAAAAGTTTTGTTTCTCCTTATTAGAACTTATAATTGGTGCCAAAGTCAAGGCAAGGCTAGAATAAAGATGGAAGAGGATGAGGTCAATTCTATCATTAATGAATTTCTTGGGAACTTAAACTTGGTAGAGAGTGATGTTGTGCTTGCAAAGAGAAAAAGTACTTGCCATGTGCGTTAGTGAGATGGATGGAAAATAAAGCCAAAAACTAAAGTAGAAGACATTGAAGCTCTCAAATTTTATCTTAGTGCTATTCTTGAATGCATAGGTGATGTGCACCATAGGAAAGACATCATGAAGAGTTGCAGAAGAGGGAAAATATAGGCATGACATAGAAGTCTGTAAAGGACCTTGTGTTGGCCATTTATGAAATGGCTTCTCTTGCTTATGGTTTTAGCTTCGATGATCGAATTAACTTTTCTTCTAGAATTCTTAAAATGTTGTAGTTGCATTACTCTGGAAAGCATGTGGAGTTCCTTGTGAAAGAAGAAGATGAAAGGGCAAACAAGAAGTTTGTTGGGGAAGAAGGTGAAGGAATAAACAAGGAATTTACCATGGTATAAGGTGAAAGGGAAGACAAAGAGGAATATAAATAGAGAAGTTAGATAGATTCAAATGTTAGGAGAATGACATCTTTTTGGCATTTAGGGAAGACATAATTTGAGCTTCTAGACCAAATAGAGGGCAAAGAGGAAAATAAAGGGAAAAGTGTACAAAAGAGGATTCAAAAGGCTAGGTTCTTGAGGGGCCAAATAAAGGTGTTTTAGAGGAGAAATTCTTTAATTCTCACAATTCTATAGAGTTTCGATGTTGAATGCACTCATGATTGCCCAAATAGATCTTTGGTTTTTAACAAATGGAACACTCAAGATGCTTTCTTTCCTCTGTAAGAAATTTGCACATGCCAAGATGGAAAAACTGCCATGTCAACGTAGCCCATGTTTGGGGATATTATGTGGTTCAAAAGAGAAATTATAGAAGACCAAATTACTCATCCATACCATCCTACAAATCACATGTGCAATTAAAAAATAGACAAAATGATTTCATCTTGGTTAAACAATGAAGGAAGAGTTATTCATAGCTTGAGGGATATTTTTTGTACTATTTATGCACAAATTGAGTCTTTTTCTATACAATATGCTCTACCTTGTCAACCAAATATTGATTATTCTCTATAAAAGTTTGATTCAAGTCATTTGAAAGACCAAACAAAAATACAAGTGGTAATAACTTTGTTGTCCCCTACCCACAATATTCTCAAAGTTGAACGATAGTATGAAGGATAATGAGCAAGGAGATACTCCTAGTCATATAACAAAAAAAGTTAGTCTCAACAGTATACATTTAATTCAAATCAAGCTCCAATGAATTAGTTGTCATGCATTAATTAGATGAAAATATAGAATAAGAGTACTCTTGTCACTAGATTGTATTATGATGTCTAGGATGGGGTTGTTACCACAAGAAGATCTTAGGGAACAATTTTCAAACTAGAAAATTTTAAAATTTGAGAATGGTGATCTTTTAGCTCAAGCATCATTGAGAAGGGGAGCTTAAAAGTATGTGACTCTATGATGAGTGTAGAAGAAATATGTTTTGAATTTGCAAAAATAACATGTCTAATTATGTGTTGATGAGCAAGTTCGTTCTTGAGTTTTTTAATAAAGAAGATATCTTAAAGTCTAAATTAATTTGGAAAAGACTCATCTGAAGTGTGCTGCAACAAAATCTAGCAACTTTGAGATCTTCTCAAGGTTTGGTTGTCATCTAAGATATAAAGTTAAAATGCAAGAAATGTCAATGCATGACTAGGTTGGTTGACCTTCAAGGGGGAGATTGTTGGAAATATGACACCCAACTATCATGTGATTACTCGTATTCACCTCTCTTCCTTGATAGTTATATATGGCTCTATAAATAGATGTGAAGGCCATGTATTGTATGTATTAGATATTGTTTAATATAAGTGATTCTCTACTTGAGAGCGGATGTAGTCAAATTGTCGAACCACTATAAATTTATCTCTCTTGTTTTTCTTCTTATTTTCTATTTTCTTTTCGTTTCTTTGCTTATTAAACCTTATAAAATTCAATGATGTGGGCACATGATGCAAGTAATTAAAATTGAATTAATTCCATGAAGAGTGCATGCATATAAGCAAGTCCATGTAACACTTAAATATATCAAATTCATGTAAAATAGTGAAATACATGAGATCTAATTCCTATTGTGCCCAAAATCAAGATCCTTCAACCACATGAACTAGATTGATTTAACTCACCTTGTACAAGAGATAGAAACTTGAGATCAGATTTTAAATTAAAAAAATACATATATGTATGTATACATACATATGATTTAAAATAATGTAATTTATTTTCTTAAAAAAAATGAAAATTACTTAATAGGACTATTCATCTTCTCCCATATCTTGATTTACATGACCTAGTATAGGTACTATCATTGACATGTCTCATGTTGTACAAGAAATAGAAACATGTGCACTTGTGTATAATTTAAATTAACTTCACTTCATTTAAATGAGCTTATAATATTTTTAAAAACTTATTGTTTCATGATGCTCATCTTTCCCCACAATCTATTGTAGAAAGGGTGTAGATACTATTAGATAATTGGGACCAAAAGTATCACTAACTAATTCGAGAAGGTGAAATAAAGCATACACAACAATATAAATCTAAAGACATAGCCAACTGTAGCCACTTTTGAAACTTAACCATACCAAACATATTTTTAGTTTGTGTTTTATTTAATTGATTATATGAATCTTTAATATTCATACTTTATCATATTAATTTAAGATGAAAATTTCTTATCTCATTGTATTAAGATTTTTAAATATTTATTAACTATTAATTTTTTAACTATCTCTTAATCACTAATTAAATTTTTATTATATGAATTAAGTATATACTATATGTAAATAAATTAGATTTTATTTTCTTAAAATAATGTTTTTCTAAAAGCAAATGAATGGTGAATAATTTAAAATATAATTTTAAAATTAAAAATAATTTTTTTTTTTTGATGTATTTGATTTTTTATCAATATTCTTCATCCTTTTGAAATGTACGATTTAAATTCCTTTAACTATTAAAATCAACAATGGAAGAACTTGAACATTTGAAGAATGAATCAAATAATATATAAAAGAACTACAATCATTACATTCTATGCAACTCTAGATAATCATGATACAAGACACATTAACTTAAATTCTCTCAAATTTGTGAAATTGTATATCCAACTTAACACCATAAATTTTCTTAAATAAAAAAATTCCAAATATTTTATTGTATAAGAATATTTAATAAATATGTCTTAGACTACATACTAAATAGCCTAAACATAGATTTAAATTAAAAATCTTTAAAACAAAAATATATGTAATTCAAAATTTAAGCTTTAAAATTTTAAACATAAATATACTCCTAACATACAATAGTTACCTGGGGATTGATGGATTTAATCTTCTGCCAATATTCTCCGCGTTCCTTAAATGTCTCGTGTAACCCACTTGGGCCACTTATTAAGAGTGAACAATCGAAGCGCTTGAGTCTTTTCAATAGCTCCAATCCATTTCCCACTTTCTTCAGTTTCGGACATTCTGTTAAACGGAACTCTTCAAGGCATGCCATTGCCCCCTCCTCCAATTCCGGAAACTCCTCTAACTCACTAAATTCACTAATTGCCAAGAAGCGGAGCTGTGGAAAGCCTCCCGCCTCTCCAAATTTCTCTGGCAATTCTCTGCACCTTGAATTCCCATACAAGTCCAACTGCACTAGGTTGGACATTCTTTGTAATTCTGGATAATGACTACAATTACTCGCAGATAACTGGAGAGCCCTGAGGTTTGCAAAATCGCATATCCAACTTGGGACTGCAAAATTGCCTAGATGAAGAGTTTCCAGATGATTCATTGCTGTCATGTTCTCCGGAAGCTCCATTTCTGTTGTGCTGATTCCATTCCAAATGAATAGATGGCGCATCTTGACCAAGCGTGCAAGGGTCCCTTCCAATTCCATTTCACGGCGAACATATAACCGTAGTTCTTGAAGCTGAGTCATTTTGACAAAATCCTCTTCACTGGAAAGATCCAACAAATCTGACCGCAGTGTTCTCAAAGAGACCAGCTGTGATAGTCCCTTTGGCATGCGATCAACTCCCAGACATTCTAAATGTTGAAGACATTTGAGTTCATTAATCCACACCGGCAATTTTTTGCAATACCGAGGCAGAGCAAGAAACAAGAGACTTTTCATATGTCTCACACACTCTGGTACCTCCTCAATCTCTGTCCCCATCAAATTCAAGACTTTGAGGAGTTTCATCTTTTGAATGCTCTCAGGCAATGCAGAGATGCCTGTGTCGCTCAAGTCGAGAACGCGCAGTCCTCTCATAGCTGTAAACAAGTCTGCAGGAATTCTTGTAATCCCCTTATTCTGAGACAGTGAGAATGTGCGGAGACAAACAGGACGGACCTGTGAGACGTCGTCGTCTTTTATAGATTTTTTGGCCACTAAAATCCTGAACAAGTCAGCACCCCCGTCTTTGGAGGCTTCCTCAATAGAAAATACACATTTGTTTTCTGTTGATATCCGTATGGCCAAGTCAAGCAGCAAATCGTGAATCCTACAATATTTGAATAGAGAATCGAAGACTCCTACATGCACTATTTCCTCCCATAATTGAAGCAGACAAAGATTAGAAAGTTGATACAAACAGTCCCACGCCGCATCCCACTGGTCCTCTCCTGCTGGAATGAATCCTTCCCCAATCCACAAATTTATCAGATACACACAGTCTATCTTCTCGTCTTCAGGAAAGAAGGAAAGATAGGCAAAGCAGGCTTTGAGATGTGAAGGCAAGGCATCATAACTCAATCTAAGAATGGGTATGACGGGGTCAATATTGGCAGTAAGTACCCCTTCAAGCTGCTGAAGCTTGGCCTCCCAGTCCCTTGGCATTCTGGAATTTGCCAGAGATGCGGCTACCGTTTTGATAGCCAATGGCAAATTCCCACATTGCTTTACAATCTTTCGTCCCAGCACTTCTAGATCTCTGTTTATCGGAGATCCCTCAAATGCATAAACACAAAAAAGACTCCAACTATCTTTATCAGACAAACACTGCATCTCATACATTTGAGCATGCAAGTTTCTACATACCTCCCTGTTTCTTGTTGTTACCACAATTTTGCATGGGCAATTGTGTCCAGTTGGGAGGCCAAGTCTACCTAACAAATCTTCTTCTCTGGCAGCCCTCCAGACATCATCTAAAACCACAAGGCACCTTTTCCCTTGCAACCTTTCATGAATCTCAGGAGCCAATACCTGCTCACTTACTTCATTTTCCTTTAACCTCCTACTTAAATCTTCATCATTTAACTGGAAGACTAAATCCTTCTGTAATTTGGAAATGGAATAAGACTGAGAAACAGAAATCCAGATAGATTTCTCATACCTTGATTTTACGCTGCTGTAAACATGCTGAAGAAGAAAGGTCTTGCCCGCGCCCCCCATCCCAACAACCGCAATAACAGGAGAGGCATCGTTGTTCAACAATCTGAGCACATCTTCAACTTTGGACTCTATTCCCACTGGACGTGCATCGCTGGGCGGTAGATAAGGTTTCCTCAATCCCACTCTTTGAGATGTACTGGGCAATGCTTCATTTACAGCAGAGACATCATGCAATAGTTCTAGCTCATTGCCCTCTTCAATAATTGATCTGATGCGGTTCTTGATGCCCTTGATTCTCCGCCCCATCCTATACCGATAAATCCATTTATTGCATCTCAAAGATAGAATTTTATTTCCATAAAGAGATTCCAGAGCACATTCCTCACGGATGTCCTCTGCAAGCAAGGAAATAACACGAATCTCCTCCAGCCATTCATTTACATCCTCATTGTGTCGAGACCGTTGATCAGCATCTTTCAGAAAACCCTTTACATGTCTGAGCTTCATGTTTAGCCATCTCAAGTCTTCTCTGAAGTGCAACACCATGTTTGCCTCTATAGCAAATTTCCGAAGAGCCATCTCACAGACTATGCCTAGAACAGCTTCTCCAACTACAGATGCCATCTTACAAAAATTATATCGCACTAAACAAAACAAAATGCCTCACTTGACGTAGGCAAATTATATCACTCTAAACAAAACAAAAACAAAAACAAAACAAAATCTCTCTCTTGAGTTACACCCTAAGATACAAAACTTGATAAGCTTGAATTCGACTTGAGAATGAGCATTTTCAAATCAGGCATTTATACCAGAAACCACTTCTTGTGTAATGTAAGTGAACGGCTCTTGGAATTTTCAGTGAAAGAAGAATGAAACAAAGAGAGTAATTTTGGGAAAGCAAAGTAAAAGAATACGATGAAGAGGATATGATGAAGAGAATAACTTTAGCAAAGCAAAGTTAAAAAAGACACAAATGAAGAAAAGCTCCTTGTTGAGACGATGAGGAGGTATAATGCAGAGTATATATAGAAGTGTGGAGAGAGGAGAGTGGAATTAAGCGCGAACCGCGGAAATTGCGTGTAATTTGCATAGGAAACCCCCTGGAAAGAGTGGACCAGTGGGGACCACTCTGACTAGCCAGTGGGGACCACGGTGGGAAACCACGTCAAAGAAATAAATGAATAAAAACGAGTCCTTTGGAAGGAAGGCAATGTAGACACTTTTGGCCTTATTCGAATCCGTGTCGTTCTTTTGCAAAAGAATAATTATCCGCATATTAGAAAATAGCTCATACTACACTAAAACAAAGAAACAACGAAAGAATAGTCCGACCTCATTTTTATGATTTCAATACTCCACCAAGCTCGTACGAGAATAAACAAGAGCTCTATGCACAGAGCTTGAGTCCTGCTTATGCAATTTGTGAAATTTTTTGCTTTATAATTTTTTTAATAAAATATTTGTATATATTATAAAATTAATTTGAAAATTATAGATATAGTTTTCTGATATATTAATCAATGATTAAAAATTTAGATGTGAAGTAGAATATATGATATATTGGAAACAGATATATTTTGAAAAAGGAGCTTCTAAAAAAATCATTTTGATAAAGGAGCTTTTTTAAAAAATCATTTAAATGATTGTGCTTTTTAAACCTTCAAAGAATCTAAAGTGAAAATTTGAACAGGAGTTGTCAAATTTAAATTTCAGAGATGTAAGGTTAAGAGTTTAGTATTTAGTTTTAGAGTACTAATAAATTATGTAATTTTTCTATAATAGTTTAGATTACTATCATATTGTCCAGTAAGATTTATTATAAGTATTGAATATAATTTGATTAAGAAATTTTGCTAATAATAAATACTATTTATGTTTATAATATTACAAATTAGAATTAAAGATTTATCTCAAAATGAGAAATAAAGAAAAATTGAACCAAAATTTTATGAACAAACAAGTTACGAGAAATTAAAAAAACTCTCCAATTTATTGTCACTCCAACCCACAATAAAACAAATAAACCAATTATATTTATTCTCATCACTTTTAATTAAACAATCATGTTAATCATGATAATGCCTATAAACAAACTTCATCATTGACCAAAACTAAAATTACAGGAAGGCAAAAAAGCCAAAACCCACACCACAAAATTGTCGAAAGCAGCCGTGCAATTTTGATCACATGAGGGAAAAAGGAGGAGAAGTCTTGGCGGATAAGTTGACCGTTGGAAAAAGCTGAGACAACACGCGTAACGCTCCATTTCTGTTGCACCAAACATGTCACAAATGGGTCAGTAAACATGTCACAAATGGGTCAGTGAAGGGAAGGGAAAGTACTTACCGGCGCACAAACGGGCCGTTAATCACATTACCTGCCATTAATCCTCTCTCCTTAGTTTTCTGATTGATGATTATTATTATTATTATACTTTATGCTCTTCCAAGATCCTCAAGCCGAATCTTGGCGTGAGGCAGAGATTGAAAGAATCGAAGCTGGAATTGAACTTTCGATTGGCTTGGTTTTCGCTGGGGTTCCGTTTGGTTGGGGAAGATCAATTTGTGCCATAACCAGGTTATCTTATAACCAGGTTTTCGAAAACCTGGTTTTGTGGTTTGGAAAGCTAATGGTCTGTTTGGTTGACACGGAAGATGAATATACTGTGGACCCCACAATACTATTAAAAAAACTGTCATAAAATTCAAAACCTGATTTGACCAAAATTGGAAGATGAAATTGAAAACCAGGTTATGATTTTAACCAACCAAACACCAAAGTTTTTTTGCAAACCTGGTTATACTCCTGATAACCCGGTTTTGGCCCTCATCTTCCAGCAACCAAACGGAGCCTGGGTGAAAATTAAGGGAAACCTTGTTTTTCGTTTGGGTTCTTTGTGTGCCCGTGAATGCGCACTGATCAGGGCCCGGTTCAATTTGTGGGAGACATTTGGTGGTGAAGCTTTGGAGAATGGCGGGCTGTAGGAGCTTGGATATGACGGACATGGGCGGAGATGGTGTCTTTTCACTGCGCTGGACTGAGGTCTGGTCTGCCTATGAGTAAACGATTTGGTAGAAGCCATTTGCATTGCAGTTGGAGAAGAGAAGGTTGAGATTAGTTACCTGTGTGAAAAGAATCTGGAAGAAGTTTCCAGAACTATTTTTTCAAAAAAAAATTTAATGCAAAATTTCATTTTTATCCCTGGCAAAATTGGCAGCAGTCAATCAGAAAAATGAATTATTGGTTAAAAATGAATTTTAAAAAAAACTAATTTTTGAACTTTAGTTAATGACTACCTTTTGATGATAAAAATTAATTGTACCCACCACCAAAAACATTAGTACCCTGCCTTCCAAAAGGCAGAGACTAATAATAAATGAGGTCATCAATAGCCCACCTAAACCCATTCCTCCATTAAACACAATTCATCAATACCCACCAATGTCTCTGTTAAAAATGGACTCCCTACTCAATTTGTCTGAAACCGTGTCGTTTGTCCTTCAAATACTGTACTTGGAATTCATTATGAAAAAATTGGCCTAAAGCTGTTTTGCTTTGGGAAAAAGCATCTAATAATGAAATGACTTTGGATAACGATGAAGGTTTAAAGAAACAATGGCACGATGACACGCATTGACGATTGGAGTGAAAATAGATCATCGAAATTGACATGTCAGAATTAATATGTCAGTAATTACTTTGCCTTCCTCGCAAATTTATAGGTTATTAATGGAAATAGTACAATGTATAACAGTAGTCTTAAATGCGATTAATGATGTTTAGTATTAGAAAATAGCTCATACTACACTAAAACAAAGAAACAACAAAAGACGGAGCAATGAATAAAGTGCGGAGGACAAAACACAAAAGCAGGTGGAGGGAGTTTAGAAAGACCAAGGAGTGACATTGCGTGTTTGAATAGGACACTTGCGGAAAATAATACAAGACATGATTTGACATCATTGGTGGAGTGCAGCTGGAGCGCAAAAGAAGACCATATTTTTTAATCTTTCTTCATATGACCGATGGAACGAAAGAGTGGGGAAGCAATCTAAACGATAAGCAGCATCAGAAATTGTATTTGAAATTGTCCTCTCTTTTCTATGTACTTCTGTGGGTTGTTTTGCCTCTTGTTTCTCCAGTGTAATGTTGTCTTCATTCTTTCGAACAGTTTTCTATGATCTGCTCTTCTTACATTATACAAAACTTTTCATATTGCATGTTTTGTTTCAAACCCTAAACTCCTTTCAATGAATCAAAATCTCTTCCAAATAGTTGTACCCCTCCTGATTCAATGCAAATATTATAGCTTTACTACACATTATGGAAAACTCTTCATAATGCATCTTTTTGGGTTGAAACCTTAACTCCTTTTAATGCAAAAATCTCCTCCAAAAAGTTGGACCCCTCTGGATTCAATGTTGAGAGTCATTCAATGTTTACAAGTCTTCAAACAATACAATTCTTTAAAAAATAGATTAAAAAAACATATTAAAAAATTTACAATGGAGGCTAGTCTAAGATTATAGTCATTTTGTATGATATTATAGTCATTTTTTTAATGTGCCACATAATCTAATAACGGTAACAAAATTTTGAAATTAAAATTATGATCCATCTTTACAAGTAAGGAGTATTCTTTGGAAATTTGTAGTCTTATAAGAATAGATCACCAATATCATAATCATGACTAGATTTATGTTAGTCTAGCCACCAATGTGGTTATAATCTTCCTACGAATTGACCTTAAAAACATCTTTTTAAGAAATAAGGAAATTATTTGAAACCTTAAATATCTAAAACGTTTGAATCTAAATAAAGTGGGGGCTAACCATAAAGTCTTGTATGAGGTCATCTTAGAAGCATAATAATAAGTGGTATTATAAATTTGCTTCACTAGTGAAGACCATTAAGTCATTTGACTTTGTTGGTCTTATAGCAAGAAAAAAGTTAGTATTCTAATTAATTATTGATAATTTATGTTTGATGATAAGTTTAAGGATAGAAATTATACTCAATAAAATTTAAGAATAGAAATCAATAAAATTCAATGATAATAGTTCATATGTGTTTTTGAGTTCTCATTAAATTGAATTTAGATATGAGCAAAGATTTGATTGAATTTGTTTAAGATCCAATCATGCATCTCATAAAGCAATTTTATGTAGTTCTTTTGGCATGGATACAACTAAATGATATTAGTCACCAACTCAAAAATCTAAGAGCATCAACTCTAAGACTACCAAAATAGACAGATTTAGCAGTGATCAAACATTTATACTTCTCTACTAGAAGAAATAAAGAAGATGGTGGATGAAGAAAGGGAGGGTACAATGAAAGGGACTCCAATGGTAGTTAATGGTAAGGCTCAAGATGATACTACCTTAAAGATGAAAAAGGGAGTGGTTGAATGACAAGGTAAATAGCATGAACATAGTTTAATAGAAGCAATTATCTTAAGGAAGGATATTAAAGACGAGTTTGTATAGTGGTGGTCTATGAGAAGGCCTTAGAGTTCGTGTATTCTATAAATGTGCAGATATGGTATGTTTAACATGTCAAGGAGGAGTAGTATACTTTTGAGGCACTTGTAATGCATTTGCAGAAGTTTGCAGTAGAGATGCTAAGGGTGGAGAACAACAAGCAACAAGTGGTACTCATTTTTCCTATTGGAAGCAAGCCCAAAATGAAGTTGAAGAAAGAAACACATAGTTTGGTGGTACATAGTGTTGATCAAGCCAAAATACATACCAAAGGTCAAGATGAAGAACTATATGAGTTTTCTTAATGATTTTTTTCAAGTAGGTATCATTTCTACGAGGACTTAGAAAATTTTCAAAATTGGGGAGTATTGTGTAGGAGGACCAAG
Organism: Cupressus sempervirens; assembly: GCA_028749045.1. NCBI lineage: Eukaryota > Viridiplantae > Streptophyta > Pinopsida > Cupressales > Cupressaceae > Cupressus > Cupressus sempervirens. The sequence goes on from CM053787.1 coordinate 653,481,735, forward strand.
AGGCTAAGAAGAACATCATCAAAATTCCCCCCACTATCATCAAAATTCTGACTACCTATTTTGAGATTGTTAGAATACCGATGATCACATGCAATAAATACTAAAGAAAAAGACAACACCAAATCATTTTTATAGTCGATTGTGCACACATGAAATAGAAAAATTTGGTGTAATGAGGTTTGAGTGCCAAATTTTGGTGTGAGTCATATAATGCTGCAATCCCATATATCATCAACACTACCTTGGTAAGGATGTGTACTACTTCAAGTTTATGTGATTTGAAAATGAAATTGCTTGAAACTTGATTTATGTTATTTGACAATGAAAATTTTTGAAACCTGATTTATGTGATTTAAAAATTAAATTCTTTGAAAACTGATTTATGTGATTTGAAAATGAAATTTCCTAGCTTGAAACCATATTTTATTTGAAAATAAATTTCATGAAACTACAAAACATCTATGCAAAACTACCATCAATTATACCCTAAGAACATTGAAACCCTTTTTGTATTTGAGGAACACAATTTGTGGCACTAATATTTGTTGGAAATAAAGATGAAGTAACTGGGGGGGGGTTGAATCAGTTACTACAAAAATAAATCCACAAATCCCTTAGATATCTGTTAAAACTAGTTACTGCTATTACTCGGTAAACATACAGAAAATGTTGTAACTCGATAAATGTAGATAATTTCTTATTTTAGGAGATTTAACATCAATAGTAATATCGTACAAACATGAGAGAAAATAAATGAACACAAGAGACACCAGATTTAACATGGAAACCCAATATGGAAAAAACCACCAATGTAACTAGTTTCTAATTTTCACTCTTCTGAAGTGAGCTTTGTTAGGAGCCAACCCGGTTAAAGGTTACAAAACACATTGTTAGGTGTGACCTTGTTTGAGGATTTAATCACTTTGTTAGGAGTGGCCTTGTGAGAGGTCTTTAGAACAATTCAATGGAACTATCATCTTGTTAGAGGATTTACAATTAGCTGTTAAACCAACTCTGTTAAGAGATTTTAGATCACTGCTACAATGGTTAGAAAGTAACAATGAAATGACTTGATTGAGATGCAAATGAATTGCTGAATCTAGATCTCTATTCTTCTCACAAAAACTTGATCCTTCCTAATCGAATATTACTTTGCTACTCCACAAGGATATCTACTCATCCTTCAAGTTCACTCACACACTTTTCTTCTTAATTCAATCAATACACTTTCATACATCACAACTTGACCATATATTAATATTATTTAGATTTTCAAGTTGGCTCAATACAAATTACAATGACCAATAATCATTAGCATAGTTGGCTAGAACCATTATTTGAAATAATTAAGATTCATATCCCAAATGAACAAAATCCTTCGATGGTCGACCTGCTCGATGAACACTAGTCTTGAAACAACTTCCTGTGCTAACCAACAGAGGCTCGGTTAACACGGTGAACTCGCACAAATTCTTTGGTAACTGAATGAACTCGGTTAATACTAACTCTAACCAACGTTCCTTCGTTAACCATGAGAACTCGGTTAACACTGCTTTCTACCATAATTTCCTTTGATGGCTGAGTAAGCTTAGTAGACATTGCCTAACAATTGATATGACATTTGTGTGACATCAAAGACAACACACAATTAGACAATTGTATCTAACAATCTCCCTCTTTAGCATTGATGGCAACACAACATGTCATAGCATAATGAAATTTGAGAACATGACTTTCTCTGATAGAAAGTTTCTCCCTCTTAGATTTTATACCATAAGCTTCTCCTTTATGTAGTAATCTCCCTCTATGAAGGAATTACATAGCTTCTTCCTTATGAAATGAAAAAAAAAAAATTTAGAAAGATATGATAGTAAACTCTCCCTCTTTGACAACACATGCCAAAGACAACACATACCAAATTAGTATCAATGTACCTTGAGTACTGATTCATATGCAATGTTCTCTTGACTATGCAACATCAACTAATTGATCTTCAACTAGGTTCTTGTTGATGCATCACTAAAACTTCACTTAGTGAGCTTTGGATAGGGGAATGACCCCTAAATTACCTCTTAGATACAAGAATGCATCCTTCAGTAATGGCTTGGTAAATATGTCTACAATCTATTCTTCTGTATGGACATATTCCAATCTAATTTCTTTGTCCTACACCAGTTCTCTGTCAAAATGATATTTTATAGCAATATTCTTGGTTTTGGAATGCATCACTAGATTCTTTGCTATGTTAATTGCGCTTGTATTGTCACAAAACATGACAACTGGTTCCTTGATTTCAACCTTCATACCTTGCAACAATTATTTAAACCAAACAATGTTAGAATAATTCACTGCTATTGCAACATATTTTGCTTCAACTGTGGATCGGGATGTGCAATTTTCCTTCTTGCTTGTCCAAGATACTAACCTTTTACCAAGAAAGAATGCTCCACCACTAGTGCTTTTTCTGTCATCAATATTTCCTGCCCAATCAACATCAGTAAACACTTTTAGGTCCATATTTCCTCCAAATTTATACAATAAACCATAGTCTTCAGTGCCTTTCAAATACCTCAAGATTCTTTTGATTGTCATCATATGATTTTCTCTAGGTTTTGTCGAGAATCTTGCCACTATATCAACTGCAAGAGCAATATCAGGTCTTGTATGAACTACATACTATAATTTTCCAATCATTGATCTATACAAGGTCTAATCTACCTCTTTTGAGTCATCATCTTTGGTAAGCTTTAATCCAGTACACATGGGGGTTCCAACTGGTTTTGAATCTTCCATACCAAACTTCTTGAGTATCTCTTTGATGTACTTAGATTGAGTGATGTAGATACCATTCCTACTCTATTGTATCTGCAATCCAACAAAGAATTTAATCTCACCAAGCATAGACATTTCAAACTCTTTGTTCATTTGTTAAATTCTGTAAATAAAGTATCATCCACAAATATCTCTACCAATACAATCTTGGTATCTGGTCCTTCCTTGATGTACAAACTACTGTTATCATTAGTTCTCTAAAAACCAATCTATATAAGATAGTTATGTAATCTTTCATAACATGCTCTAGGAGCTTTTTTTAGACCATACAAAGCTTTGTGCAATTTGCAAACCATGTCCCTTTTATCTAGATCAACAAAACCTTCTAGTTATTCAATGTAGACTTCATCAAGAATACCATTGAGAAATGTAGATTTAACATCCATCTTATATACCTTAAATCCTTTATGTGCTATATATGCAAGTAAGGTACTAACACCTTCCAATCTTGCAATAGGAGAAAAAGTTTCACCATAATCAATGCCTTCTTCTTGAGAATAGTTTTAAGATACCAATCTAGTTCTATTTCTTGATACCTTACCATCTTCATTCAACTTATTCTTGAATACCCATTTTGTTCCAATCACATTTTTATCTTTGGGCCTAGGTACAAGAGTCCAGGTTTTGTTCTTCTCAATTTTTTCTATTTCTTCATTCATAGCCTCAATCCAACTTTCATTTTCCAATGCATTTTTAACATTTCTAGGTTCAAATTCAACAAGTAGACATGTATCTTTTAGCTTACTTCTTGTCATAGTACCTTCTGATTTATTTCCAATAATCTGATAAGGTGTATGATGCCTTCTGACATATTTGGCTAATACAAGTTCCTTGGCTTTTGAATGAATTGCATTGTCTTCTTCTTGAATTTCAACTTGAGACTCAGGTTATCCTATCTAAGGCTCAGGTCCTTTAGACTCAGAAGGCATTAGCTCGGTAGCTTCTAACTATAACACGGGTCCCTATGACTTAGTCTAAACTATTTGCAACTTGGTAACTACACTGGGCTTGACAGATGAAGTCTCCTTATTATCAAATATGCCTAGAGAAGTGTTAGAATCATAGTAGAAAAATATTCTATAGTCTTCTAGTTCTTTCTTGCTTTCTTCTTTAGCCTTTTCTGCAAACTCATCAATTCTCACATGTGCACTTTCTATGATTTTGTGAGTAGACAAATTTAAACATTTATATGCCTTTCTTTTGCTGGAGTATCTTAGAAATATACCTTCATCACCTTTTACATCAAACTTGCCTTTTTCTAGAATCTTTGAAGATATAACATTTACTTCCAAATACTTTTAGGTACCTTAAATTAGGTTTGTAGCCATACAATAGTTCATATGGAGTCTTGTCTGAATCTTTTTTCAACTAAACTTAGTTCAAAGTATGGACTACAATGCTAATAGCTTCCTTCCAGTATTTGATAGAAATGTTCTTTTCAATCATCAAAGTCCTTGCACAATCCATGATGGATCTGTTTCTTCTTTTAGCTATTCCATTCTGCTCGGGAGTACCAGGGGCTGATACCTATCTTTTGATTCCTCTCTCAATGCAAAAATTATTGAATTCATTGGAGATGAATTCACCACCTCTGTCTAATCTTAAGAATTTCAATCTTTTACCTGTTTCATTTTCTACTCTTGCCAAATACCATTTGAATTTCTCAAATGCTTCTAACTTCTCTCTTAGATACATAACAATCATCATTCTAGAGTAGTCATCAACGAAAAGAATAAAGAATTTTTCTCCACTATAGCTTTCCACTCTAATGGGTCCACACAAATTAGTATGCACAATTTCCAAGATATCTTTAGATTGATAGTTTTTTAATTTTTTAAAACTAGTCTTTGGACCATTTTGCCAATTTGATAGTTCTTACATAAACCAACATCTGGTTTCTTCAAACTAGGAATACCTCTTCCTTATTTTTACCATGTTATCAAAATTTACATGACATAACCTTCTGTGCCATAACCAACTTTCTTCAACTTGAGCAATAAAACATGAGCAATCACCAAGATCAAGATAAAATAGGTTACCTTTTGTTTGTTTGCCTGATCCAATCAGTTTCCCTTTGTCATCCAATAGTCTTGCCTTGCCATGCATGAATTCTACCTTAATTCCAATGTTGATAAATTGTGCCACTCTCAACAGATTATGCTTTAGTGCTTCAACCCAATAAGCATTGTCAAATACAAGTTCATTGGTTAATGACATATGACCCTTTCCTTTAATGCAACAAGGTTCATTGTTTCCAAATCTTACACTAGCTCCATCATAATGTTCAAAATTTTCAAATTTTGTTTTGTCTCCAATCATATGATGTGAACATCCACTATCTATGATCCATGTATCATTTTTGCCAACATGAGAGATAAGTGCCATCTTATCTCCATCATCAAATTCATCTTTCACAACAATGTATACTATTTCATCTTCACTATTATTAGAATCCGTAGCCATAAAAAAAGTTTTCTTACCTTTGTCCTTGTGTGATTTATGAACTTTAAATTCATTTTTGCCTTTGAACTTGTGACTCTTCTTTTCATCCTTGCTATCTTTGTTTCGGCACTTGGCAGCAATATGACCAACTTCTTCACATGAAAAGCAAATTAAAGGGATTTTACCTTTGTATTTTCCTCTACTTCTAGAATGTTTCTTTGCATGCAAAGCTTCAACAACTTCAAGATCACTATCTGAGATTTTCTCAGTTTCCTCTTCACTATCTGATTGATTTTCCTTTTTCTTTGAGTGAAAGTTTGGCCTCAAAAGCAGACTTAACATTTTTGGAAGCTAGAACATACTTGTCAAAATTGTCTAGCTCAAAAACTGTCAATCTTCCTACTAGAGCATCCAAACCTATCTTGTTACTTGAATCACATCTTACTTCTTGAATAGTAGATACTCTAATTGCATAGATGGGAAGCAAAGTTTTGAGAATTTTACTTACAATAGTTTTTTCCTTGATTTCACCTCCAGATGCTCTAATTGCACTAATAATGGCTTTAACTCTCTCCACATATTTGGAAATGTTTTCATCTTCTTTCATTCTCATCTAATCAAATCATCCTCTAAGACTTTCTACTTTGGCTATCTTTACATTGTCATCACTCCATAGATGTCCTTGAGTTTGTTCCAGATTGCAAAAGTAGTTTTATAATCTTTGACCTCATCAAATTCTTCGTAGCTGAGAGCAGATGCAATATCAATCATCATGATATTATGATTCTTCTTCCCAACAAGATCTTCAACAGATAATGTACTAGTGGGAGTTTTGTATTCTGCATCAAGGTATTTGCATCTTGAATAACTGATGGTAGCCAGATGAAGCCTCATGAGTCCCTACCATGCTAAAAAGCTATCTCTGTTAAGCCTTGGGATCTCTCTCTTATAAGACATCCTGATCTTTAGCTTAGGTCCTTGAAACCTTCCTACAAGCACCAAAAGCTTTGATACCAATTGTTGGAAATACAGATAGAGTAACTAAGAGGGGGGGGGGGGGGGGAGTGAATCAGTTACTACAAAAATAAATCCATAGATCTCTTAGATGTTTGATAAAACTAGTTACCGTTGTTACTTTGTAAACATACAAAAAATGTTATAACTCGATAAATGTAGAGAATTTCTTATTTTAGCATGTTTAACATTAATAGCAATATCTTACAAACATGAGAGAAAAGAAATGAACACAATAGACACCAGATTTAACATGGAAACACAATATGGGAAAAACCACCAATGTAAATAGTTACTGATTTTCACTCTTCTAAAGTGAGCTCTGTTAGGAGCCAACCCAATTAAAGGTTACAAAACACATTGTTAAGTGTGACTTTGTTAGAGGATTTAATCACTCTATTAGGAGTGGCCTTATGAGAGGTCTTTAGAACAATTCAATGGAACTATCATCCTGTTAGAGGATTTACAACTGCCTGTTAAACCAACTCTGTTAAGAGATTTTAGATCACTACTACAATGGTTAGAAAGTAACAATGAAATGACCTGATTGAGATGCAACTGAATTACTGAATCTAGATCTCTATTTTTCTCACAAAAACTTGATCCTTCTTGATCAAACATTACTTTTCTGCTCCACAAGGACATCTACTCATCCTTCAAGTTTGCTCACACACTTTTCTTCTTAATTCAATCAATACACTTTCATACATCACAGCTTGACCATATCTTTATATTATTTAGATTGTCAAGTCAGCTCAATACAAATTACTATGGCCAATAATCATTACAATAGTTGGTTGGAACCAATATTTGAAATAATTAAGCTTCATATCCCAAATCAACAAAATCCTTCGATAGCCAACCCAGCTCGGTAAACACTGGTCCTAAAACAATTTCCCGTGTTAACCAACAGAGGCTCAGTTAGCACTGTAAACTTGCATAAATCCTTTGGTAACCGAACAAAATTGGTTAATACTAACTCTAACCAACTTTTCTTTGTTAACCATAAGAACTCGGTTAACACTATTTTCTAACATAATTTCCTTCGACACCCGAGTGAGCTCGGTAGACACTACCTAACAACTGATATGATATTTGTGTGACATCAAAGACAACACACAATTAGACAATTGTATCCAACAATATTTTCGGTATGAGTTCTTAGTTATTAGCACTAAGTTGCACTACAAACACAATTCCATAGCCCAACTATACAACATGCACATTCCCATGGCATTCATATATTCATTTATTATATCCATTGACTCTAATTATAGTTTTCTTAATTCTAATTTGTGGGGTTTCAATTTATAAGGATAGGTGGGATTTGATGAGAAATAGTCGAGATTTTTCCAACATGAGTAAGAATATATACACACTCATTTGACATTAAGAAACCATGTCTATGGTGGTGTTTTTTTTGACACATGTACACACCAGGCTAAGTGAATCTATTTCCTATTGGAAATAGGATTCATTTGTATTCATCCTTCATCTCTGCCTCTCCTTACATCCCATCCTATCCTATTTTACCACATATATTCCTTTACACCCATATAAGAATTCAACACAACAACCCACATATCAACTTTTTCAAAGGCTAAGTGGGAATGTCACAAATTGAGCTGGGCTAGGCTACCTTGGCCTATATATTGGAGGACAGTTGAAATGATCCATTTGTTTTCTTGTATTCTTGTGAGAATATTAAGAAGAGAATTCAACAATGGAGGGTCTTAAGTTTTGTTATAGTCATCAAAAGGTTGGTGCACAACCACTTCCTATATTTAGGTTGCATCCCACTAATGAAGAACTCATTACACATTATCTCATCATAAAGGTTTTGGACATGAATCTAACAAGAAGAGCCTTTTTTGAAGTGTGAGCCTTGGGACCTCCTAGCTATGTTCAATTCCCTCCTTTATTGTTGATTGTGTGTATAACATCTATTTGATCTCAAATGATAATATGTTCATATTGAATTCCAGGTGTCTATACTGAGTGCTCCAACATCATCCATTTCATACCTTCATCTATAAACAACATCCTTCTAGTTTCTTTCTACTCACACACCCATTTCATTCATATGATCATCTGAAAATTGTGTCAATCTAAGCTCTCATCTATTTCCTCTCATTTGATCATCTCATAATTGCTAAATAATGATTATTATAGAGTATTAGTTTGAAATATTAAAAATAATAATCATTTGGACCTATTAAGCTGAAATGATAAATAATGATCATTATAGAGGAGTAGTTCCAAATGTAGATGGAAGTTATTGAAGAGTGGCCTTGGGCCCTTCCCTTAGGGCCTTTGACTATAATTGACTTGTGTACTTGACTCCTAGTCCACATGACCTTATTGGTTCCAAAGAAAACATTTCAAAAGACATGATGAGCTTAAACACACCAAACAACTTGTTTGGTGCTACTTATGTTTCTAGAAGTATAAAAATGTCATTCACATATATGTTTTTTTGGTTATAGATTTTTGTGTATAACATATTTTATCTAAGGTTAATGATATGAGATTTCTTTATTTAAAATATAAACAAATTTGATATTATTTCTAGATTAGATTGTGTCTTAATATCTTAATCCAAGTTTCAAATCATAATAATTGTGATCTATTACTAGATTGATAGATGAAACATTGATTAAAAACTAAGACATCTTTCTACATTTTGATGGTAGATCATGAAAAGTGATTAGAAATGTCAATAAACAAACTAATACATGCTCTAATCTAGAAGCAACATTAATTGGGCCCTTAACTTGTTTTAATAAAACCTTGAGTTGAGTGTATGTATTTAAGTATAGGGACTCCGTTATATTAAGTGGATCAAAGAAAATTTATTCTTTATTTTTCTCCTAATAAGGATAAGGGTTATATGGATCCAATTATCTAGATAATTGATGTATACTCTTTTTTGACCCTTTTTCCAAATCAGTAGGTCTACATATTGGTACAAATCATCTATGTAATACACTCTATTCTTGAGTTAGATTAACATTACAATCAATACTTTTTTGAAGAAGAACTTTTATGGTTATTATGAATACAGTTCCATGTCTCCAATTATTACCCTTTTCAAACTTTGACAGTGTTCTTTTTAGCAATATAGTTTGAATAGATTGTGGTGTAAATTTACAATATTTTAGAGAGATTTAAGATTTAATTGTGTCTAGATCTACTTTATATTGTTTGAAATATTTTAGAGAGATCTAAGATTTAAGATTTATGTTAGAGTAGGTCATGGACATCCATCAAAGCATAATGAAAAGACTATTATTGTCAAATAAGTTTTATAACTTTGAAAATGCATTGGTGAATACGTATGCAAAATATAGAAGAATAGATGAAGCACACTATTCTTTTGCATAATGCTTTAAAGAGATGTCGTCTCATGCAAATCCATGATTGTGGGATATGAAATAAATGGATATATTAAATATAGTTTTTTTGACCTTGTAAACAAATGGAATTGTGCATTTCTAGATACACAATTCTAGATATGATAGGATTCTATTAGTTAGAGAGGAATACTTCCATCATCATTAACTGCTATATATAGTTCAACTAGTTTACAAGTTTGAACAACCTATATTTAATATATCTATTTAGTACATGTCATAAAAACATACCCTCCCTTCCATGAAATGGGCATGTTGTATAGATGGGCCAAGAGGTTGTGCTTGTGCTACAACTTAGTGCTAGAGAGGAAGAATTCCATCATTTTATAGGAAACAAATGTAATATAACTTCGTAATGATCACTCCAAAAGCACATTTTAATATTGGATATCAATGACTCTGTTAGAATTCTTTAGAATAACTGAGAGGGGGGTGAATCAATTATTCAAGGTCCAATAATGTCCAATCCAGCTTTTTCTTCAAAGCTTTAATGACACATAAGTGAAATTATTATGCATGCAATTAATCATTAAACAACCATGAAAAGTAAGCATGAATCACACCATAACACTAAGGATTTTGGTGACCCATAAACCCTCAAGGAATAAGAAGGTAAAATTGGGGTGGGGATGACACCCACAAAATAACTGCGCAATTGAATTCAACCACTTCAGATGGTTTTCCCTATTAAAGGCTTGCCCTATTAAAAGCTACAACACACTGTTAAATGTGACCCTATTAAAGGATTTCTACACCCTATTAGGAGTGTGCCTTGTTAGAGGACTTAAGAACATTCAACTTAGAATGTCACCCTGTTAAAGGATTTACATAGAGCTATTAGGCCCACCTAAGTCCATGGGATTTATAGTCACCTTGTCAAAAGAATCTTTTATCCCTCTCTAAGGATCTCCTACCCTCCTCCTAAGGATCCCTTATCCTTCTCCTAAGGATCTCTTTATCCTTCTCCTGAGGATCTCTTATCCTTCTCCTAGGGATCTCTTTATCCTTTTCTTGAGGCTTATCCACCTAGCTATTAAGCTAACCTAGCAATGTAGGATTCACTACTACATTTGACCTCATCTTTCTACCAAACATTTTGACCATCAATTTAAAAGGTTTAGATTGGTCAGATTGTAAAGAAAAATTTTCATTTTTTAAAAATCTAAGCCCGTGTTGGTTGAAATTTCGACCAATACGGGCTTAACTTTGAAATGAAAAATCATTTTCAATTTGATTTTTTCACGGAGCACGCACGAAGGAGGTGGAGCTGGAGCATGAGCATGGTGTGAGGGTTTTCTTAATTTGGCATTTGATTCGCATTGTTTTCTTCTGCATTTGTTGCTTGTGTTCCCCAACTTCTCCCTTTTGCTTGCTTTTGAGGCAATGGTGTACATATCACTAGAAACATTCCTTCATCTTTCAAATCAGGCAAAAATGAAAAGTCACAAATAAAAGTTTCAGGGGTTTTAGTAGATCTCTTCCATTTCCAGATGATAAGATGAGAGATCTAATTGAACACTTTGCTGAATTGAATTTGAGTTGGGTGTATTATGCCTCAAGAAAGGCTATTTTCATTTCGAAGGTTGACCCGCAGGTGGTCTATGCCCAAACCCCATGAAATAGATGACAGGGGTTGGACTCCTCTTCATATTGGAGCACATAAAGGCGATATGAAATCGATGAGTTTCTGTTCTTTTATAAATATCTTTGTTTCACTCTGAAAGGGCTGATTTTGTTTATGTTAGATAATGGATTGTTCATTGTATTTTATTTTCCATTATTTATAAATTGCTCAAATCTTGAAGACAAATATATATGCATAAACAAGTATGCATGATTTCGTTTCTCAAATTTATAAACATAAAAGCATCCTTTCAGACTTTAAAAATGTTATAACCACACATTAATTTTTCTTAAGAAGCTATAGATGTAGTACAGGGAGGATCGCTTAGTACCAAAGAAAATCACATAGTCAAAATTTTATTCTATGTTATTGCAAGAGTTTGGAGAGTAGTTCAAACCTTAATAAGAAGTCAAAAAAGCACTTACAATTTGCAAATTAACAGTTAACCATATTAATTCCACAGAAAATAATTGCCAGTGTGTAAGTATGTGTGATTTCATATTCTTGATGATCATGGATTTTATGTAGGATTTACTTCCCTTTCCCCAAAGATACTCTCTCTCTCTCTCTCTCTCTCTCTCTCTCTCTCTCTCAGGAAAAGCACTTCTCCTGCATCCACTGCATTAACCCGATATATGGTAGTCGGATAACATAACGTGTATACATATATCAACACATTTTTTGTAAAATATAATGCTTGTTATTAACAAGATCATCAAAGGTATAATTTTATCATTTGACATAATTTATCCTCCTAATATAATGATTAACCAACATCTTAATCATTCAACATTCATGTTCTTGAATGCCCAAAAAAGAGCATAATAAAATATTAGTATGACAAATAATGGAAAAATGGCATGTAATACAATCTACTTAGGAAGACTATCCATTCTACCATTGTGATGTGGAACACAAACTCAATAGAATCTCTTATTGTATCCATTCCACCATTGTGATGTGTAGCACAACTCAACTTCATCCCTTATTGTATTTTAGACCTTCACACTTGGCAAGCATGGATCGTTGGAGGGATTTTGTGAGTGAAGGATAGGGGTGTCCATTCCACCATTGTGGTTTGGGAAACAAACTCAACTTCATCCTTTATTGCTAAGTTACCGATTCAGATGTGGATTCCAGAAGCAGGGATTTTTTTTTGGATGCAAATGTGGGAGGAAACATATATATAATTTGCACTAATTTTGTGTACAAATAGTACATGAAGAATAGGATCACAAGGCCAACTTTAGATGACCATTACTTCATTTGTGCTGCTGCAAATATTTACCATAACCACCTTTTAAGAAGCTTGTGAAATTATCTTCCAAATGAATCTAAGATCTCTTTGACTAAAGGCCTATCTGGGTGCGTAGCCTTCAACAATATGAGCTGTCTGGGAAAAAATCAACAGAAAAAAATGTTCCAATTTGCTCAAATCAAAACTCTGAAATTAGATGTCACAGAATTGGCTAGGGATGATAGAAATACTCCAAATTGTAATGGAAATGTACTCATTAATAGGATAAGCCCTAGAGAAAGGGCAACACCACATAATGCTCTCCTTATTGGAAGAGGGCATTCCACTTATATTTGCAACATGAGATCTCAAATGCGTACAATCAGTTCCTATATTTTTTTCTTACCTGAGCTCCACAAGATGTAAACATCCAACTTCTATGTGTGAGAAAAGTGCTTTTAGTTTCAAACTATTAAAATTTCAAAGCTAGCATACACCCAAACAGTTAGGTACAAGTTCACACATGACCAATAAAACCAACATAAGGGACCTGTGCTACATGTTGGCATCTCCATAAACCAACTTGTATTTTAATATCATTATTCCTAGATACATCTCAATTTTCTTCTACAATAGCTCAGTATATTGATGATGATGATAAAATGAGTTTCAACTTTAACTAGCAAATTCAAATGTAAACAACAAAAACAAGTTTCAGTGTTTATGGATTAGAAGTTGACCATATTTCAACATTTCAAGAGACAACCAAAACTTTAACCTGATGTATATGATTTCTCAGTCACCTTACTTTTAGTTGGCCACCAGGATATCCATTTCTCATTTCAATTCCATATTTTTCCTGACATGTTGGATATTTGGATTGTTGTTCATCAATGAAGTGGATCTTCATGAAATGGTTTTCCTTAGTTGCTTAATTGGCAAGGAGGCCATCAAAGCTTATATAGGCAACTGGATAGTTATTGCTTGGATTGAAGGTTAGATAGAACCTTTGTGCTTGTAGAAAACCCCCCTCCCAGCTAAGGTATTCCCTTTGCATATAGAAGCTCTTTGTGTTAGGTAGGTTCAAGGGGTCATTTTGTCACATGCTTAGAGGGTTCATCGGCTATAAGTTGCAAATTGTGACCATAAAACCAATGTAAATTGGTAGGCATATATATTTCTGGAGATTGGAACAGTCATGAAATTTGGTGTGCTCCATTTTGCTTTCTATTAATGGACATGTTTCCTCTTGCAAGATATTATGAGCTAGGGTGGGAGACCTATGTGAATATCCATTTAATCTTTGTATTAATCTAGATTAGTGTAAAAGCCACATGGTTGCATTTGAGCTCTAAGCTTCATGAACCCAAAATAAAAAGTTCTAGAATTCCTTTTTATCTTGGAATTTAACCTCCAATTTTATATATTTTACCTCAACAAAGTTTATCCTTTGCATTTTTTAACATATCAAGTATTATATCCATGTGCATGTTACATGATGTAGCTCAGAATAAGGCTCTACTTTCATGAGACCAAATTAGATTTATCTAGTTCCAAGGGCATCTTGTGAAGAAATAGGGCAAGGCAAGGCTTCTCCTTTGTGTATGGCTTGATTGATCTTTTAGAAAATTTCTAGAACATTTTTCAATAGATACACATCAAGAAAATTCAAGGCTTGTATCTATTGCCCTTCTGTTATGCTTTCAATTAGAAATGGAGAAATAAAGCAAGGCAAGGCTTTATGTATCTATTGCCCTTCTTGTGAAGAAATGGAGCAAGGCAAGGCTTCTCCCTTGTGTATGGCTTGATCTATCTTTTAGCAAATTTCTAGAACATTTTTCAATAGATACGCATCAAACAAATTCAAGGCTTGTATCTATTGCCCTTTTGTTCTGCTTTCAATTAGAATTTTCTATGTGCCTTGTGTTAGCTCAGGCAAACAATTCAGTTTGTGTGTTACTGAAAAAGCTTTTGTAGGATTTGTACAATTTGTTAGCACTATTACACAGGGTGAATGGTTTTTGATCATTGTTCAATTCTCTGTGCAAACCTCTGTCTGTTGCACAAGCCTTTGCACCATTCAAGTTTTTCTGTAACATGTGCACAAAGTTCTCAGTGTCATTCAACAATTGAATTTGAATTCCTAAGGCAACAGACATTTCATTATGTTTGTGCACAATCTGTTTTTTGTTGCATGCTACCTCTTTATTTTTTGGCATACTTCTGCTAAGTGTATAGGTCTATGGAAGCGTTATGAATGGGTTATTAAAATCATAGCTGTGAGCTTGTATATTTCAAAGCACGTTGCTTTCTCATTGGATAGCCAAGAAGTGATTGGAAACTTGTTAACCAGATACCTACTTCTTTTGATAATTAAATCATCCTATGAGGATAAACCATAATTGTTTCCTTAAGTAGTAGTTACTAAATTTGCATAACTTGGCTTAGGTACTCACATGTTGCAGTAGCGAGTTGAAGACATCATGTAGGTCTAAAGATAATGAAGATAAGTGGAGCTCTTATATATGAAATGGCAGGGGTAGATTGCAACTGATGAGAGGAAGACATCATGTACTCATGAAGATAATGAACAAAGTGAAAAACACTCAAAGGTTTTGAGACTTCTTAAAAATCATGGGAAGGATAGAGAATGCTAGTTTTCCAGAATTAGGTTGGCATATAAGCATTTTAAACTACCCCATAGTTTCTAGATTGTATGAAGTCATTTGAACCAAAAATTGGAAAGTACTTACTGCCAATGGAAATCTAAGAATCATGTGCTATTCAATGTCATATTGATCAACATGAATGATGAAAATGTTGTCTAGGTTCCAAATTTACATTTTATTGAAATGTTCTTGTTTTCCAAAATTCTTTGGAATCTAGAGTGCTCTAGTATTGCAATTTTTTCTACACCTAGAAGATCAAAGATTCTGAATTCCCCCGATTTGCTGATATCATGATGCAAAGCGATGTTAAATGTGCCTTAGAATGCCCTTAAGGTCTTTGTTGGACCCAGAAACTACCCTATTTTTTTTGTAGTCCTTCAAACCCATTATCAGTTCCACGTAAAAAAAATGTAGAAATCTATGTGCTTGAACTTTATTTTTAGTGGGCACCTATTACAAAGAATATAATTTGAGGATAGTTGCACATATAAATTCTGAAAGAACATGTCAATTCCAACAGGTAATGAGAGGAGGGAGCATAAATGGTTTTATTTGTAGATCTCTAATACATCTAGGGGTATTATTGTGTACATATGACAGCGTAAATGTAAACTTCGAGATAAACCATTAAATATAGTGACTAGGAGACAAGTAGATGCCAAAGACTAGTATGATACAGGTACGACTAATTCTCAAAAATAGGATATGGGTACATGGAGATTCTTTTTTTAATGTATTTTTATAATTTTAGAAAATACCATAATATGAAACTTTGAAAGTAAGATAGTAAATTAGTCACACAAGAACAGTAAATTACTATCTAGTAAAGGCAATTTCTCTTTAGATCATTAGTACACAGAGATGTGTTTTTCAATGTTATTTAATAATTTTTAGAAAATACCATGACATGGAACTTTGAAAGAACAATACATCTGTTACACAAGAACTGTAAATTACAAGCTAGTAAAGGCAATTTCTCTTTAGATCATTATAATAATAGGAAATTTGTCGTACAATTGTTTTTGCCCCTTAAGAAGGTTACCCTATCAGTTGATCCAATCACTATAACTTCACATGAATTTTTGTATCATCCAAATTATCAGCATGAAACATTACGTAGGCTTATTTTATTTATTTGTCTCTTATTTTTTGTTACCTTTTAAGGCATTTTGGAAAACTAAGTTTTTTGGTGGGATATGCCAAACTTCAGCTATGAGGCTTTGGAGATGGCACGAGATATTGTGGTATTAGAGTAGAGTTCTAAAATTTGATCTAGGGCTTTAAAAGTGCCATAAATTTGAAAAAAGAGACAGAATTTGTATGCATTGCAAGTACAATAAAAGAGAACAACAGTATTTGGAAGAACTAAAAAATTAGAAAGGTAGTAGAGAACATAGAAACATAAATAAGTTAATCATCTTCTAGTGGTTAGAATACAAGATTCCAATGATGATTCTGATAATTTATCCATAGATACTCATCTATAGAAGAGATTTGAGGTAAAAATCATGATTTTTTTAATACTGTTGATAATGAATTTCTAGCTATAGTTGTCATTTTTTTGATATATCTGATTTGATTACAATGAAAAGAGTATACCATCCATGAAATTTGAAGGAACATATTAGTATGTGAAGAATCAGTTCAAGTCTCTATGTTGTTGTTTAAGAGGTTATCATTTATCATGCTGCAAAGTGCAAGTGGCTAAACTCATTAATGATTTACATGTAAAATTATATTTTATTTGTTTTTAGAGATATAGTAGTTGCATTCATATTATGAATCAACATGTCTTGATTGTTTGTGGGATTCGTCAGCTACCCCAATCAGAACAAATTTGATTTAAACTTTGAATTTCCTGATAAAACTGTACTATCATGCCACCAGGGTGCGGGTTTGAGTCCTTGTCAAGGTAGTAAATAACATCGAGATACTTGTTCCACCAATTGGCTGGATTCTGGAACATGGCCTAATCTTACTTTAAAGTTTTATGTTGTAGTCCATGGAATTGAAGAGCATTTTTTATGTGATTTTTTGGTTATCAATTTCTTTGGAATTCTAATTGAAAATTTGGATGGCTTTCAGCTAAATCAGTGAGCTTGAGTTGAATCTATGAAACCATGTTGATTTGATTTATTTCAAAATCACATAAATCAAATCAACTCAAATATGAGTTGATTTTCAAATACAGTTCTTCCTTGTCCTGTAGGGTTGAGAGTTCTGAGTTAATTCCTGTGCTTCTGTATCTTTCAGGTCATCATAATTGACCTTTTGCATATTTGCGCAGTTTTCAGATTAGCAGGCATAGCCTTCAGCAGGAGAAAGTCATTGTCAACATCTCTAGTTCTAGACCTTAATTTTTGCATGTTGAATTTTCAATTACTTTTATGGTTTTCTCTTTGCTAATATGAATCAGGATGATGTTGTTGCTAGTTGTTTATTTGTAGTATTTGCAATTTTTAAGGTGAAAATTAATTAAATTGATTTTTATTAATTTCTAATGATGATTTAATATTAATAAAATAACAAAAAAAAATAACAATGACTGCCACAGACCCATGTTTTGCAACTTCAAGAGCATACCTAAGACCAGCCACTCCACTACTAATGATAGCAAAGTCAAAATATTTGACAGGATTGCCCCTTGACACAAAAACTTGATTTGACTTTGAATGGTTTTGCACTCCATGATCAAGCGAGCATCTATTCTTCTAGTATATATGTGGTTCATTCAAGTTCCTTGAGTGCATGAGTAAAAGTTGCAAGACATGTAGCAAAATATATTGATCACAAATTTAAATTTTTTATTTATCATTGAACAGTTTTATTTATAATTATAATAGTATTATATCATCTAGGTAAGAAAAGTGTAGCCAAATTTATACATATAAACTGATAAAACCTCTAAGAATCATACATGCTATATTTTAAATTCAGCTTAAGCTATGCCATTGTACTTCTCAATAGAGTGGTTAAATTTGATATCTTGTGGAGCCCACTAAAAGAATTCAAAAAGCAAAGAAACTTCTCTAAATTAGATATTAATAATCAGAGCAATTTTCCCCTACCACCAAATCATCCCAGCTAACTATAAAGAAATTTAAGATGTGATTTCGCTTTCTTTCTACCCATAGAAATACTGCAATAAAGTTGTCTATACAAATATAAATCATATGTAGTTGGTAACTCACTGCTTATTGTGTTTTAGTTGTGTTTCACAAACCATCAAGATGACTTAGTTAAAGATGGTGGGTAAAGATGGATGTTTGCATCTTTTATTGAGAAAAACAAATGCAGTCTCAATCATATTGTTAAGATTTCTCCCTATATTTTTATTGGCAGATCCAGCACTGACCGATTATGGTACTCTTCTTCAGAACATAAGGGATTTAAAAGATGGGAAACCTGTAAAAATTTATGTATATGATTTTAAGATCAGTTGTCACACTGGCTATAGGTTTGACTTTTAGTTTGCATGAAACATATTAATTGTAATTGTTACATGTTGTAATATAATAGTTTTGAATTTTGAATTCTTTGCAAGAAATATTAAATGCTATCTAGGAATTGCCTGAACTGAAGTTTAGAGCTAGCTAACATCTTATGTGAATTATTTTCCAGGGATGTTGAAGTTCCATCATCTAAGATTGTTATGTTTCAGAGACTAATCAAAGGTAGTATTTTATGATGGCTTTTAATGTTTCTTTTGCATATGGTACCCATGTGGTGATACATAACATAATTAATTGTACTTGGCAAAAATACAAATGTTAGTTTCACTACCATTTCTATGAACAATATATTTTTTGTGCTCGCAATCAATGTCCCTAACTAATGTTTTTCATCCTAATTGTATAAACTAAGTCTTTTCTTGTGAACCATATTGAATTAAATGATGCTTTTCCTTGAACAGGGTTGTTATGATTTTAGCAGATGTATAAACTATCAGTGTTGGAGCTCTATTTCTCATGACAGATTTTGAGTTTTTTATCACTTCATGTATAAATCTTCACTTGAAGTTTTTGTAGGGATCCAGACTAGTTTAAGCCTTCATCAGGAGAACATGTTCATTTCAAAGGATCAAATGCCTATGATGTTCAAATTTTAGGTATCAGTTATGATTTCTTTCTACTCTCTTTTACATTGATTAATGATATAAATCATTTTTAGGATTGATATGGTTTACATTTTTGTTTTAGGAAGACTTTTGTATCCACATTTCAGATGATATTCCATAATCTATCTTCTACATTAACTAAGATCACATGTCAATTAAGCCTCTACAGTTTCTTTTCATCTAGAGACAATTCTAACACTTTGTGAACATTATGTTATGGTAGAAGAAAACATCAAGGACACTCTTGGCATCATCTGCAAGGAGCCATGGGGACAATTCAAAACAATCTGCTTCTCCAAGTAAAAATAAAGAAGCTGGTAAAAGAGATGAAGCTTCCTTCCAAGGGGCTAAAACACCTTCCACTCCACGTGAATCACACAACTTATCAACATCAAGATCTTCCACATACCAGTCAAATAAAACTGATCTCTCTGACCTTGTTGATATGGACTATGGTAAAGTGTATGATATGTAAGTGCATGATGGAATAGAACAAATCTAGAGCACCACTATAACTTATAATATAGAGGGATGGTGATAGTAGTTAGTTGGAGGTCGATTCCGACATTCCATCCATCCTTTTTTGGGTACATGATGATAATTTTATTTGGTGGTTGTTGTTGAGCAATATAATAGTTCTATTCACATTATATATCAAGTAAATAAATAACTTGACATTACTTAAACTTTTCATGCTATCCATTTCTTTATATAATCAAAAGGCTTGAAATGTGGCAAAACATTCACCATTAAATGGGGACAATCCCTATGGAAATTAACTAAACTTAGTTGAATTGTGCAATAATAAGTCATGTCATGTGTACCCCATATGTTCAAAACATGAAAATAATTCTTTTTATCATATGTTTTATCTTTTGGTGGGCCCTTTTAGCCATGGACTACCTTCATACAATGTACATGATTTGTCTTAATCATATAACTAATTATATATTCTTCATATTAGTTACTGTCAGTGTTTTTCAGGCATTCTATAAAATAGCTCACATGCCTTGCGTATGATATGACATTTTGCATGCATCCTGCACTCTCTCTCATTCGACTGATGATGGATTACACAGAGTGATTAGAAACCATGATGCTTAAAAACACACAATCAAATCCAAAATTTCCACCAATGCCTAAATTTTTTCCTACCTTTGTTGGTCAAAATTTCCACCAGTGCCTAATTTTTTTTACCTTTGTTGGTCGAAATTTCCACCTTCATTGGTCAAAATTTCCACCAACGGCTAAATTTTTTCCTACCTTTGTTGGTCGAAATTTCCACCAACGCCTAAATTTTTTTCTACCTTTGTTGGTCAAAATTTTGACCAATTCCTGATTGAACTTAGATAATGGCTTTGGAAGGTTTATGACCAACTAGTGAGTTGGTTGAAATTTTGACTAGAAAAATATCGACCAATGGGTTGGTTGAATTTGGTCGAAAACTGGGTAGAAAATTCGACCAGTAAAGGTCAAAAAATGAACCCAAATGTACTAGTGATTTCAATACCTAATACAATGGTAAGAGAGTATTAGAAAGGTTTTGACCTGATAAAGATTGCAACTTCAACCTTGCAGATTTTAGATCGCTTTTCAATCCTTTTCTTTGCTTGGCTTTCCTCCCTTGCAGTGTTGACAGCTTGTTCACCCTTCAAGTTCAATCTTCTTGAATTCTTTCACTCATTATGCCAATGCACTCCATGATCACTTGATCAACTCAGAGTCTTAATGCTCTGTACTTACTCCTCACTGTGTCCTCCTTCACATTCGCCTTCTCTTGGCTTCGACCACACTTATGACCAACTGCCCTTCGCACCCTCCTGATCTCTGACCTATAACTCCTTATAAAGAAGTTCTGTTCTTCATTTCCCACTCAAATCTCAATTTGATCTGAGAAAATGATATTGTTTTCCCTCCAAATTGCTTCTTCTAGAAACTTCATGATAAATCCTTTAGCATTCTCCTTGAATTGATTTGCATGGTTTACATAAAATTCTGTGACATCTACTCATCATCCTTATCATCCAACTAATTCACAAAATTTGATGTAAAAAACTTATCGTTACTGATCTGGTGAATCGTTGACTTAACAGATAATGCAGCAACTCGGCATCATTGGTTTACTAATGCTCAGCTCCTTTTGTGTTACTTGACTTCTATTGTTATTTTACTAGCGCTCGACACCTATAGCATTTCTGCTTTGCTCGACACTTGAAGACTTACTCGGCATCCATTACCTTTTTTTGATGCTCGACACTGTGAAGAACCTCCTTATAGCAATATCGTGAGAATGCTCGAAATAACAGAATACAAAGTGATAGCAGAACTCAGAATGAATCTACTAATCGCAGGCCACTTCGAGGGGGTAACCTCCTTTGAGCAAGCTCAATACAATAAATTTGTCCGTGCCCATCAAGGGCCTCAACCTATTCTTATATACTGAGTACGATCTAGAAAAGTAATACTACCTATGCATGTGGGATAATAAAATATACTCACGGGACGACTTACAAAGCATATGCGTCCAACAACACTACTCTAACAAAATAAACAGAAGGAACACACAGGTTCCTAACAGACACCTAACCAATTCTGTGTTACTCGGCACCTGAAGGAGTGCTTGGCACACATTAAAGTTGAACTTGCTCGGCTTCAACTAAGAATCTGTTTGGCTCTAACTAGCTTGCTCGACTCTCTCCAATGAACTTAGTTAGGCTTTACAAATGACTTAGTTAAACCTTACATCTTTGTTGTGTCTTAGTGTGTCCATCCTCTTAGAGTATGTCATCAATACACTATTTCATCAATGGCTTAGCTGATCCTTATACTTCATTACAACATCATAACTTCAACCTTTCTTTAGGTGCTCTAGTTACATCTTATTGATTGCCTCCTCCTTGTCAATCAACTAAATGATAGTATTTGGATCACTTAAGCAATTGTCATTCTTGCAAGTAACAAGTTTGACATCAATGACAAAACAATGATTGAAAACATTCTTTACCAGTTCCATTATTCTTCATTCATGATCTTTTCAATAATTTCCAATGATCTCCCTCTTTGGCATTGATGGCAAACCAAACTAATCAATTGATTGAGTTGATCAACTTAGTTACCACCAAAATTAAATACTTTTTCTGTTTGGTATATAACTCCATCTTTTGCTGATACAAACTAAATCCTTTTGAAATGCTTCTCCCTTTGGACTACTGCATCCTTACTCTGTATTCCTGATCCTTCATAGCTGCTTGCTAATTCTTATCTCTTCTGAATCTCCCTTTGTCATTTCTCCTTTTATATACATATACATCTCCCTCTTACCTTTCATTGATCTTTCATTGATCAGTTTCTCATATCTCGCTCTTTGACATAAATGCCAAAGATGTAACATCTTCAACATGCTAAATATAAGCTTTCAATCTTCATGTTTTCTCCCTCTATCACCATGCTTGTGACTGATCTAAAATTGTTGTTCATGTTGTCATCCTCTACATCATTCTTCTAATATTTCAATGATCTACTCCTGTTGATGTAGGGAAGCTTCTGTGTTGCTTTAAACTGCTTGAGTTAGGGGCATTACCCCCAACTTGCCTCTAAGATATTCATAAGCATCCTTGGGCAATGGTTTGGTGAAGATATCTGCAATTTGTTCTTTTGTGTGAATGTACTCCATCTTCACTTGTTTGTCTTCCACCAATTCTCTGATATAGTGATACTTGATTGCAATATGCTTGGTTTTTGCATGCATTACTGGATTCTTGAATATGTTTATAGCACTTGTATTATCACAATACAGTATCACAAGTTTGGTTACTTCTTGTTTCATTCCTTTCAATAGATGTTTAAGCCACAGAATGTTTGTGCAATTGACTGCTGCTGCCACATATTTTTCTTTTGCAGTGGACTGAGATGTGCATGTTTGTTTCTTGCTAGTCCAAGTAACCAGCCTTTTACCTAAGAATAATGCTCCTCCACTTGTGCTTTTCCTATCATCAATGTTTCCTCCCCAATCTGCGTCTATGTATGCATTGAGCTCAAACTTCTCATTCTTTTTATAGTATAGGCCAAAATCATTAGCTCCTTTGAGATATCTTATTATCCTTTTCAGTGCCATGAGATGATTTTCTCTAGGATTAGCAGAGAATTTGGCCACTATTCCAACTGCTAGTGCTATGTCTGATCTGCTATGTACAACATATTGTAGTTTTCCAATCATAGATCTGTACATTGTTTGATTGACTTCAGCTGATTCATCATTTTTGGATAGCTTATGTCTTGTTGCCATTGGTGTGTTGACAAGTTTGGAGTCTTCTAATCCAAACTTCTTGAGTATCTCCTTCATGTATTTTGATTGTGTCATGAATATGCCATGTTTTAGTTGATTTACTTGCAATCCTACAAAGAACTTGATTTCTCTAAACATAGACATCTCAAACTCATGTTTCATTTTGTTAGCAAAACTTTTGCAAAGGGCTTCCTTTCCTCCAAAAACTATATCATCCACAAAAATTTTAGATACAAGGATATCCTTACCTTCTTCTGATTTGATGTACATGTTGTTGTTATCATCAATTCTTTCAAATCCTATTTGCACTCGATACTTGTGAAGTCTCTCATACCAAGCTCTAGGGGCTTGTTTTAATCCATTTAGAGCCTTGTGTAATTTGCATACCTTGTTTTTGTTATTTTCATCAACAAAACCTTCTGGTTTCTCTATGTAGAATTCTTCTTCAAGTATACCATTTAGAAATGCTAACTTAACATCCATTTGATAGACTTTAAATCCTTTGAAGGATGCATATGCCAGTAAGGTCCTTACTCCTTCCATTCTGGCAACTGGAGCAAAAGTTTCTCCATAGTCTAGTCTTTCTTCTTGTGCATATCCTTTGCAGACCAATCTCACCTTGTTCCTTGTGATTTCACCATTCTCATCTAACTTGTTTCTGAACACCCACTTGGTTCCAATCACATTCTTGTCAGCTGGTCTTGGGACTAAGGTCCATGTCTTGTTCTTTTCAATTTGTTCTATTTCTTCTTTCATATCATTATACAAGTCATCATCTTTTATGGCTTCACTTGCTATTTTTGGTTCCATTTTACTAAGCAGACATGTCTCACTTCCGAGTCTATTCCTTGTCATTGGTCCTGCCTCTTTATTTCCACTAATTTGATCTACAGGATGATTTCTTCTTACATACTTTGCCAATACTGGTTCTTTCCTTGTTTGCATATTGCCTCTTTTAGAATCTAAATCTTCATGTATATTTTCATCAGATATTTCTTCATTTTCTTTATGTTGATAGTTCTCAGAGTCTAAATGAACATTCTCTGCATTTTGCAACTTAGCTTCTGAAAGTGTCTGCTGCTCAGCATTCATTGTCTGTGACTCTGCAGGTGCTAGATTTTGTTGTTGATTATCATTCTGAGTTGCAACTTCGCCATTATTAGGCATACCTTCATAAAAGTATACAAAGGTCTTGTATTCTTTTTCTTTCTTGGTGTCCTCAATAATTTGAACTTCTGCAAGCTCATCAAATTTCACATTTGTGCTTTCTACTACTTTGTTAGTGTTAACATTAAAGCACTTATAAGCTTTGCTTCTAGTAGAATAACCAAGAAATGTGCCTTCCTCACTCTTTGCATCAAACTTTCCATTTCTAGACTCTTTATATATATAGCATTTGCATCCAAATATTTTGAAATGTTTTACATTAAGAGAATGCCCGTACCATAATTCAAAAGGTGTTGCATTTGTACCTTTCTTGACTTGAACTCTGGTGAGTGTGTAGACTGCAATGCTTATAACTTCTCTCTAGTACTTGAGTGCAACATTTTTCTCCATCATTAAGGTCCTGGCACAATCAATGATTGATCTATTCCTTCTTTCTGCTATACCATTCTGAGATGGAGTCCTAGGTGCTGATGTCTGCCTTTTGATTCCTCTTTCATAGCAGAACTCTTCAAATTTTCTTGATGTGAATTCACCTCCTCTATCAGATCTGAGACATTTTAGACTCTTCCCAGTCTCTTTCTCAACTCTGGCCAAGTACCATTTGAACATTTGGAATGCATCTGATTTTTGTTTCAGGAACATGACTGTCATCATCCTTGAATAGTCATCTACAAATAGCATTATGTATCTGTCACCTTTGTAGCTTTGCACTTCAATAGGGCCACACAAGTCAGTATGAACTAGCTGTAATACTTCATTAGAAGTATAAGCCTTGCTTTTGAAAGTTGACTTGGTCATCTTCCCTAGTTGGCATTGTTTGCACATGGTGTTATCAAGCTTCTTCAAGTTTGGTACACCTCTGAATTTCTTCATTTTGCTAATGCTTATTAGATTGTCAAAATTTACATGACATAACCTCTTGTGCCATAACCATACATCATTAGTTTGAACAATGAGACAAGAAGCATCTTCCATGTCTAGGTAAAATAAATTACTCCTAGTCTGATCACCTTTTCCTATTAGACTTCTTTGAGAATCATACATCTTAGCAACTCCTTTTTTAAATTCAACCTTACATCCTATGTTGCCTAACTGTGAGACACTTAATAAGTTATAATTCAGGCCTTCAACATAGTACGCATTATCACATGATATCTTTTCAGTAAGCTTGATACTACCTTTCTCTTTGATCTGATATGTGCATTGTTACCAAATCTAACACTATTTCCTTCATATTGAGTAAAGGAAATGAACTTACTTTTATCTCCAGTCATGTCATGAGAGCATCCACTATTTATGATCCATTTATCATTCTTGTTCATGCAGGTTACCAAGGCAGTTGCTTCATCTTCATCTAATTCATCTTTCATAGCCACATAGACTACTTCATCATCGTTTTCCTCAGAGTCCTCTTCAACAATGTAGCATCTTTTGCCTTTACCTTTGTAGTCCTTGTTGTCCTCTTTTTAGTTCTTGATGTTGCCTCCATCCTTGTAATTTTTCTTTTGTGTGCATCTGGCTGCAATGTGACCAAGTTCATTACAATTGAAACAAATGATTGGAAGCTTACTTTTGAATTTGCCTCTTCCTCTATGAAATATTCTTGCTAGTAATGCCTCCAATTGGTCTATTGTCACTTGATGCATACTTTCCTTTTCCACTCTTTTTCTTTGTTTGCATCTCATCATTATCTTTTATTGTCATCTTGGCTTTGAATGCAGATTCAAAGTTTTCTGGCTTGTAGTTGTCAAAGTTGGATAGCTCAAAGGCAGTTAGTCTTCCAATTATCCCTTCAAATGACAATGCGTTGCTTGGTACACACCTTAGCTCTTGGATGGCTGATACTCTTATAGCATAGATAGGAAGCAAAGTTCTCAAGTATTTGCTACATACTATTTATTCTGCTAATTGTCCTCCTAGGCTTCTTATGGCACTTACCGCTTCTTTTATCCTTGCACCATATTGAGTAGCATTGTCTCCTTATTCCATTTTCATATCATCGAGCTTTCCTCTTAAGCTCTCTCTTTTGGCTCTCTTGACATTATCGTCTCCTACATAGATTCTTGATAATGTTTCCCACATCTGATGTGTAGTACCACATCCTTTGATGTCATCATACTCTGGATAGCTTAGTGCTGAAGCAATATCTAACATTGCTTGATTGTGCTCCTTCTTCTTGCTCATGTCATCTGTAGTGAGAGGTCTTGCAGGGTCTACATGATCAACTGTGATTGAGGTCTGTGCATAGTCACTTATTGATCCAAGGTGTAGCTTCATCAGACTTTGCCATGCAACAAAGTTGCCTTTGTTTAGCTTGGGAACTTCTCTCTTGGACATCTTGATCTTTCTGCTGCTACTAACTTGAAACAAATTAGCAGTGTGCTCTGATACCAATTGTTAGAATTCTTTAGAATAACTGAGAGGGGGGGTGAATCAATTATTCAAGGTCCAATAATGTCCAATCCAAATTTTTCTTCAAAGCTTTAATGACACATGACTGAAATTATCATGCATGCAATTAATCATTAAACAACCATGAAAAGTAAGCATGCATCACACCATAACACTAAGGATTTTGGTGACCCAGAAACCCTCCAGGAATAAGAAGGTAAAACTGGGGTGGGGATGACACCCACAAAATAATTGCGCAATTGAATTCAACCACTTCAGATGGTTTGCCCTATTAATGGCCTGCGCTGTTAAAGGCTACAACACACTATTAAATGTGAACCTGTTAAAGGATTTCTACACCCTATTAGGAGTGTGCCTTGTTAGAGGACTTGAGAACATTCAACATAGAATGTCACCTTGTTAAAGGATTTACATAGAGCCGTTAGGCCCATCCAAGTCCATGGGATTTGCAGTCACATTCTCAAAATAATCTTTTATCCCTCTCTAAGGATCTCCTATCCTCCTCCTAAGGATCTCTATATCCTTATCCTAAGGATCTCTTATCCTTCTCTTGGGGATCTCTTTATCCTTTTCCTAAGGCTTATCCACCTAGCTATTAAGCTAACCTAGCAATGTAGAATTTCAATATCTAATACAATGGTAAGAGAGTATTATAAAGGTTTTGACCTGATAAAGATTGCAACTTCAACCTTGCAAATTTTGAATCGCTCTTCAGTCCTTTTATTTGCTTGGGTTTCCTCCCTTGCAGTGTTGACAACTTGTTCACCCTTCAATATCTGTCTCCTTGAATTCTTCCACTCATTATTCCAATGCACCCCATGATCACTTGATCAACTCAGAGTCTTAATGCTTCTGTACTTACTCCTCACTGTGTTCTCCTTCACATTAGCCTTCTCTTGGCTTCGACCACACTTGTGACCAACTCCCCTTCACTCCCTCTTGATCTCTGACCTGTAACTGCTTATAAAGAAGTTCTGTTCTTCATTTCCCACTCAAATCTCAATTTGATATGAGAAAATGATATTGTTTTCCCTCCAAATTTCTTCTTTTAGAAACTTCATGATAAATCCATTAGCATTCGCCTTGAATTGATTTGCATAGTTTACATAAAATTCTGTGACATCTACTCATCATCCTTATCATCCAAGTAATTCAAAAAAATTGATGTAACAAACTTATCGTTACTGATCTCGCGAATCTTTGACTTAACAAATAATGTAGCAACTTGACATCATTGATTTACTGATGCCTAGCTCCTTCTATGTTACTCGGCTTCTATTGTTATTTTATTGGTGCTCAGCACCTATAGAATTTTTAGTTTGCTCGACACTTGAAGACTTACTTGGCATTCATTACCTTTTTTGATGCTTAGCACTTGACCAATTCTATGTTACTCAGCATGTAAAGGATTGCTCGACACACATTCAAATTGAACTTGCTCGGCTTCAACTGAGAATCTGTTCGGCTCTAACTAGCTTGCTTGGCTCTCTCCAATGAACTTAGTTAGGCTTTAAATATGACTTAGTTAAACCTTACATCTTTGTTGTGTCTTAGTGTTTCCATCCTCTTAGAGTATGTCATCAATACACTATTTCATTAATGGCTTAGCTGATCCTTATACTTCATTACAACATCATAACTTCAACCTTTCTCTAAGTGCTCTAGTTACATCTTATTGATTGCCTCCTCCTTGTCAATCAACCAATTGATAGTATTTGGATCACTTAAGCAATTGTCATTCTTGCAAGTAGAAAGTTTGATATCAATGACAAAAAAATGATTGAAAACATTCTTTACCAATTCCATTATTCTTCATTCATGATCTTTTCAATCATTTCCAACAGACTCATTCAAAAATTGAAATTGGTGCTGGGTTATTCTTTCATAGAATTCTCTAAAGAGATGTTATCTCATAGAAATCCATGATTGTGGGATATTTAGTAAATGGTATAGGTTTTTAAAACTTGTAAACAAATGGAATTGGTGATGGTAGTTGTCAAGAAACATTTCACAACCTTTTTAGCATGCTTCTTACCTAAGCTAAAATGGGAACTTGTGAATAGGGTATGGACATCAAGCAAAGAATAGTGGTTAATGGTGGAAATATTCCTCTCCAAACAATAGAATCCTATCATTACTAACAACTACCATCACCAATTCCATTTGTTTATAGGTTTGAACATAAGGGTGGACATTAGGAAGTTATGTTGCATTTGTTTCCTATCAAATGGTGGAAGATTAGAATCATACTTTAGTTCATACACTGAACTAGAGAATAGTTTATAATAATCTAAATTATACATTAGATTAACCTTTTATTACTTTGTAGAAAAATTGGGATGAACTTGTATAATTATAATATTTCATAATAATTATGTAGAGTTATGGAATCCAATATGCTAAGAACATTAGGAATTAACTAACATTCACAACTAAATAACAAAGCAGTATGTATGATAAGACAAAGGGAACACTATGGAGGAAAGCAAACCAAAAATGCTAAGCTCCTCAAGTGTAACCTTAATAACTTCGATATGTCCAGTGATTGAGGGATATATGCTCATATGTGATTCAAGCTTCAAGTTGTAGGTTTATGATCAAGTGTAGAGATGGGTGAAAGATTCAACAACGGTGGTGTGTGTGGAATTTGACATGGTGAGGATGTAAATGAATATGAAGTGGTTGTTGATGGGGCAATATAATTTTTCATTAAGAGTTGATGATTTGTGAGAGGGGAAGGGATCAATTTATAGGCTGAGGGCTGGTGAGATGGAGGGTCTAGATGTGAGGATGGATAAAGGTGAGGAAGGGCTAGGATGCAAGGAGGGGAGCACATGGATTGTGTTTCTTCAAAGATCTAGCCTTGTGACAATTATCACAAGGGGATTAAGTGGTCAAAGTGGAGGATCAAATGGAATTAGGAGGCAGGAGGAGTGTGGAAGAGGGATGTAAGAAGCATTTAAAGGCATGTAAGAGCCATAAATGCTCTTGGATAGGAATATAAGAGGATGGGGAAGACTTTTGAATTTGGCTTGGGTTAGAAAGTCTTAACCCATGTTTAAAGTTGTGCACATATTTAGGAGAGGGTTTAGGCTTGGTTTAGGATAGGATTAGAAGGCAAGTGGGTTGGGGCTTAATGAGGTAAGTTAATTAGTTAGATAAGCAAGGTTAGTATGGGTGAATGAGTTGGATTTAGCTAATGATTGGGTTTAGGGATGGTAAGGGATTTAGGATTGATTTATTTAATAAATGGGGATGTGGAATTAAATAAAATAGTTTTTTGCATTTATTTAATTTAATAGAGGAATGGGGATTTAATTGATAAATTGATTTTGGGTTATTATTTGATTTTATCAATTGGACTATAGTTAATTAAATTAATTAATTAACTAGGGGATGATAAAAATAAATTAAATATATTTAATCAATAAAATCATAGAAGATGACTAAATAAGATTACCCAGTGATGTAATCAGATTTATGTGTCTACAAATTGAACTAATAAAAAGAACAAAGAAAAAACATTTTCATAGTTGACCTCGTGTGAAAGTAACAATTCGACCAATGTAAGGTTTGAGCACCAAAGTTCCATACGAATCACTTAATGCTACAAGCCCAAAATCATTGACACTACTTGGGTAAGGATGTGTACTGATTCAAGTTAATATGATTTGAGCTACCATATCATCTAAATTATACATTAGGCTGAACTTCTATTATTTTGTAACAAGATTAGGTTGAACTTGTATAATTAGAATAGTTAATAATAATTGAATTATTCTAAGTGTGATTTCAAACCTTTAACTACTCCAATTATGAACTAATATTTCATTAAAAATTTGAAATGTATGAACTGAAGTATGATTGCTAGCCTTCTATGTATTCCAATTATGAACCAATAGCTCATAAGAAATTTTTGTTATAAACTTTATGGACCTAATGTAATTGGGGTAGACTTTATTATGAACTGTTCTAATCATACTTTAGTTCATACATTGTGATATTGATGTGAACTATTCTAATGGCCATCAAATGTAATTCAGATTATATTATCTTGGAATTGGACTACAAAACCTTGATGACAGTTGAAGATCTTTTATTGCACAAGTATCTTATTCACTTTTTTGCTTGTTCTGTAAATTAAAATCCTTAATTTAGATTACATAAGGATATAAAGAGGGTTTGACACAGATTACATCGAATAGACATGGAGCATCCATGTGACACAAATGAGGATATTGATACTCCCAACTCTTCTCCCCAACAGGTAAACCTCATTGTAATTATTGAGATTAGATAAAAGCAAGATGTTATTTTATTATGTTCCATTCTTCAGTTTATTAGACTAATTTTTATAGTGTTAATAATATTGTTCTCACAGATGGATGGTCAGGGAAAAGGAAAGAAACCTATGCTAATCCTCAAGGAGAGATCTATCAAGAAGGATTATGATGCTATATCATAGAATCCACTGACCTAGTAAATAGTAATGAAATATTTAATTATAAAAAAGTTAAACAATTATTTTTTATATAGTCTTTTATGTCCTTAACAGACATATGGATGTGTTGATTTTATAGTTTTTACTCTTTTATTTTTTACTGGCAAATTCCTCTTGAAGATATAACAAGAAATATAGATTTCTTACAACATTCATAATTTGAGCATCAAGGGTATCATGAAATGTTTTTATGCTTCCTTGACCTTGTTTTTATTAATGTTCACTTTTAGAGGTTAAATTAGTCAATCTAATTTTGGATTTCCTATGCATTTGATTGTCTATACTCCAGATATTGGAGCAATTGATGATATTCAAATATTGTCCTATAAGGTTATATTTAAGAGCTTGTACTATAATTGACTTTATTGCCCAAGAAAATAAGGCACTGGTTTTATTTGTCATCTAGATATAAAAAATTGATTTAAGACCTTAAGATGGCACTCTATCCTTATATTTTTATTTTTTCAAATCAATTCACTCACTATTTGTAATTTAGAAGCATTTATGTGTAAGGCATTTCTCTTCAAATGATTATATCTGTAATTTTTCTAATTTCAAAATATTCTTATTTGAAGCACACTTTATCTATCCTCTAAATAGGATCTCAAGTCTTTGTTGTTGATTGTCTACACATGGCTCCATCAAGAATAGATGATGAAGGAAAACCAAAATATGTTATTCGTCCGGAAGTCTTGTGATTTTGTCTTCAAATATTCAACCAATGATATTGTTGATGCTTGAAGTTAAGAAAATATTGTTGTCCTTATAAAATCAACTTATCTATGTTGCTTTACTTGACATAGTGTTAGAAATCAAATAGACATATGACATGTCAAGTAATTATATGCTAGATGTATTATAAAGGATCTAATTGAACACATTATATTTAGTAGAATATTTTAAATGAGTGATAATCAAGATTGATGAAAACAAACTAGTTGGACATTGAACAAATAAATTTTAGGAGTGATTGTGCCCAAAGAGGGTAAAAAACACTGTTTAGTATCATTGGTGCACGATCATCATCTTTTTTGCACTCTTTTTGGCTAAAAACTTCTAAAATAGCTAAAAACTAAAAGACTTCTAATCAAAATAGCTAAAAACTCTTTTGTCAGTTCTCCTTCAATGAGTTCTGGTCACAACCATTTTTTGAATCTCCTCAACATATACAACCTTCACATGTATATGAGAGTTGATTAGAGAAGGTATATGCATAGATTAGGTGCACACATGATTTTCCTAAGCATTGTTGGGAGTTTGACCTATTAACAAATGTATTCATGATATTGAAATCTTATAAAATTATGACTAGTACATTTTGGGTTAGGTCAAGATCCTAGTAGTTCTTAGGAAAATCAACATGCCTATTAATAGTGCATAAACCTTCTTTGAGAAACTCTTATTTGCATAGGTAAAGACCATATATGTTGAGAAAATTTAGAATATTATTGGTGATTTTAGCTGATTGGTGGAGATCTAATAAGGGAGCTCTTAGCTATGTCTATTATTTTCCCTTTTAATTGTTTTAATTTTCTTTCTTGTTGAGGGAATCCCTCACATATAGAGGTCATAATTTTGATGTTCATGATGGCATACAACCTAAAAAAACTACAGATCTCTAACAAAAATGAAAACTTGTGTTGGGAATTGTATTTTTTTAGCTGCACCCATTGTCCATGCATATGGGTTCTAGTTTTATTGTTCCTTACTTTCTTACTCAAAAGTATCATTCCTAGGTTATTAGAACTCCAATGAATAATGTAGAAATTCTGAGGCACATTCTAAAGGAGATGCCATACTCTTGATGGAAATTTTGATCTATCTTATGATGATGATGCCATACCCATGACGATACTGTTTTTGGTCTTTTTGGCTCAAGTTACTCTCATGGCTTTGACTTCTCCATATTCTACCAATAGTAGACAATGTCTGTCATCTGATGATTGCTCATTTTTTATGGCTATCCTTGGCATTGGAAGTCACACATTTTCAATCCCTATCATTAGTTTTGATGCCACTTCATTGATTCTAGGTTTCTTTAGAAGTTTTTACGGTGTACTATCACACCGTTTAACAAACAACCATAAAAAAGTAGTCCCAAATGTAGTAATGATTAGACTCAAAGGTTGCTTTAATCAGCACAATTTCTCCCGAAATATTTATACAAGGGTGTGGGGGTAGCATCCACATGATAAGGTCAAGGGAATATACTACATGCACACTCCTTATCATGATAGAGGGTGACATTAAGGGGAAACACACCAAGCACACTCCCTATCATGATAAAGGGTAGGGTTGAGGGGCAATGCCCTATAAAGCCAAAAATGATTCTACTATTGTAAAAAGCATGTGGAATTATTATTTATCTATTATTAGACCTATTATAATCCTAATTTGACAACCAACATAAGTATTTTTTAAAGGGCTTAGGGTTAAGGATATTATACAACACTTTTTCATATATAAAAAAACCTAATAAAAATATCAATTACATCATATTTTCAATGCAAAAAAAATAAAATAATATAAATATATTTGTGTATTAACATCTATTAAACATATAAAAATAAGTACATTAATAAATATTAAACTTTAATTAATATTTATCAAAACTCTCCTAGACCTATGTCAAATTGATGTGGGACTCCAAACTGATGTGCAATTGATGACAACTCCCCAAAAATTAGGCAAAACCTCAAACTTGAATGCAAGAAAAAGACCCTCAAAAATAGGTTGTAACTATAAGTATCATGTAGTCTGATTGATTCAAAAGGCCTTTGGACTAATATACGACTAATGAACTCAAACACCCTCAAACCACATGAAAAAATCCTCAAAATTTTCCAATAAGTTCAAGAGCACCCCCATACAAATCTCAAAGAGATTTTTTTTGAATATTTGCATAAAACATAATTAAAAACTAAATATCTTATAATTGTGAAAGTTAATTATTATTATTACAATATAGAATCATGCAAATATTATTAATTATACTATTTAATTTGAGTATTAATTTTAATGTATATATCTAATATTTACTAAATCATAAATTATACTATTTAATAAATATTAAATATATCTAAAAGAAATACTATGCAATTTTATGCAATATTTAATGTACTAGAACATGAGAACTAGTTAAACGTATTGGTGTAAATTAATATTCACTAATTACACTTTACTTAAGCTTACATGCATTGCATGTTGGTTTGTCATTAAGACACCTAGGAGTTTGCACCTCAATTAAGCACATGGTGTAGGAGAATTCCACTCTAGGTGGTATAGTTGTTATCTCAATCTACCTTTAGTGCACAAATCACATTATAATCCTCATTGTTGCACATACTTTATTGCATAATGAAGGATGATCCCCCTTTGGTGGACATGTTGTGTAGCTAAAAGGTTATCTTATCCTTATCCTTATCTCTTATCTCCTTTCCAATATAAGGAAGCTTATTATGTGCATTTTAATCAATCCATTAGACTCAATCGATGATGTCCATTAAATCTATTGATGTTCACTATCAATAATATTATTCTTGAATCTTAATGCAATTACCTTGCCAATTACTTGTGGAAGTTATCTTGGTCTTTCATTTGATCCTAGGGGTATTGTAGAGTCACCTAAAACTCTAACATGGTATCAAATCTCTTAAGATGGAAATACCTCTTCTTAAGATAATAATCTTGGCTCGATTCAATTATGATCTACCACTATGCAACACAATTTATTTAAAAGAGAAATTATTTTTTCAGACCCAAATATCTACATTTGTTTTGTAGAATCCCGAATGTGAAATCCACAAATAATATTCTCTATCGTACTAATCATTAGCACCATCCATATATTGACAAACAATTTTAGGATAGTCCACTCCAGTGGACATTCTTGCTTTGGTATATATAATCAATGCCACCAAATTTTAAAATAGAAAATTTTCATGTGTTGATGAAAGTGGGAATAAAAATCTCACATCCATCCCTAGCTCATGCCCTAGAGGCCAGATCTAACCCAACATAGAGACTTCTCGCTTGATCTACATAGTATTGCATGTATCAAGTGCCATGTTGTATCAATAATAAAACATAAATTTGGAATGCAACATCAACACCCATGGAATCTTCTATCTAATCTATGCACACATATTTTCCAGTGCATATCTAATAGACTTCTCCTCTAAAGACCCATGTGACATGGTACCATAGCCATCCCAAGAAGACATAGACATGGAAGAATCAGTGACCCTGTTATCTTTGCAGTGTTCTTACCTCTTCCACCAGTCTTAGTCTACATAAGTAGCAATGGTGACCCTCTAAGAATGCAAGCCTCTATCAGATCTGGGTGGCCACGAGTCACTCACACGTGTCCTTATTTGAGAAGTACACATAGACATTCAACAACAAAATAGTCTTGCACCCAATCTAAAGCCACTGCCGCCTATTTATATTGTAGGTGCCACTGAAATGCCAAATTCGAATGTAATCTACCTCATTGTCCAACCCTCTACGTGACCCTTCAATTTCTTCAGTAAAACATCTGGTGGTACTCCATGTCGCCCCTCACGTGGGAAATTGACGTACAGGCTTCCTGAGATCATACATATAAAAACTGACAATGATAGCCCGTTTTGATTCTCCAATTACAAGCCCAATATATTATGAAATACAAGATTTAGTGATGTGACCCTCAATCTTCTCTACGTGGTTGCAGAGTCACATTAGTGTAGTCTACCTCATAAGATTTTCGCTTTGCAGAGCCATTCCAAGGCATGAGATCACCAGTCCATCTCTCTTTCCAGTAGAGGAACATAATGCATTGCTCAATCCTCAATCATCATTGGACTGCCTATGTTACCCATTAAGAGTTGCCAAGATCTATCACAATTATGCAGTCAACCTCCAGTCAAGAGGTGTTTTTTCCACAATCATTTTTAGTTTCCTAAACTTGACACTCATTTGGTTCTCAAATAGGGGTAGGAGGATTTTTGCTGCAATAACCATATGGCTTTCAAATTTGATTTCATAGGTTTTTAGAGGGTTTGAAAATTCCTACCTTCACCATTGGAGTTTTCTATTTCAGTCTAACTTCAAAACATCATGCTCATTTTTAATCCCTTTTTTCAAGCAGTTTGTTTTGATTTGGGGTAGAATTTTGGAACTTTATAGTGGTGGTATTGGTTTTACATTTTGATTACAGGTTTTCTTAGAATTCACAGATTCTCAAGATTGTAATTGTCTAATCTTGGAATTGATAACTTCTAAAGCTTCATTTGGTTTTCAAGTGCATTTACAAAAAAAAGTGCATGATTTTTTCTCTAGTTTCCAGATCTACAACCATATTCTAGTGAATTCAAGTGGACATATTGCTTTCAAAAATAGGTCATATTTGAGATTCTATTTGCACTTGGTTAATACTTGGATTTCAATCTATGATTTGCATCACTAATTTGAAGGAGCTAATAGTTAGTTTTATTCATTCTTTGATTTCATGATGTACTTTTCAAAAGCACCAATACTCACTCCATATAAATATCATGAATGGAAACAAAGTTTTTCTAATTACTTGTTAGGTATATGGTTTCTTAAAATTATTCTTGAACAAGATCTAGAACCAACTACAAATATTTCTAAAATGAGGACATAATTTGATCGAAGGGCTAAAGCACTTGGCTCTCCTAGGTCAACTATCTCTCATGATTTTCTATATCGCATTGGCTCTTGTGCACATCCTCATGATTCTTATACATCATTGTAAGGAATATTTGGTAAACCTAATTGAATGAGAAAATTCAGATTGGAGAATGGGCTCATAGGTCTATATTCTTGTGATTTTGACAATATTCAAGACTTTTTCTCTAAGTCTAATTCTATTACATTGGAGATTTATAATTGTGACATTGCTAAAGATGATGAACAATTGATATTATCTATTCTTTCCGATCTAGGTTTTGAATATTCAATATTCATTTCTATATCCTATGTTACTATGGATGCTCTTGGTTGTGCATACAAAATGTCTTCTCTTGGTGTATGAATGAGGTAATGCATGTGAACTTTTTAGATTGCTATTGGATGGTTTTTGACAAAATACCACACAACAATCTAGAGGTGCCATTTTATTTCCTAAGAAAATTGTATGTTGTGAAGGGGCACGAAGTGAACTACTAGAGCATGCAACCCAACATGGGCATAGCAGGAGGAAGATCTCCCCAAGATAGATCATTTCCTAGAGGAAGAAAGCTAGAAATTATGTCCCCCCACTAATGTCTCCCTCTCCTCTAGTGAAATATCCTAATGTTATTATAGAGGCTAGCTCTTAGACTATTAGAGCCATCCATATATTGAGTAGCTTGTTGATCTCCTAGACTAGGTCATCGTTGCCTCCCTATGGTGATGATGTTGACACAAGTTCATTGATGAGAAATTCTCATGTTTGTATTCTCCATACTTGTATCATGTGCAAGAATTTATGTCTGGGTCCCCTCCATGATTCTAATTGTTGGTTTGTATTTGGGGATGAGGATACAACACATGTGGCTACAAAGATAATAGCATCTGATGTGAGAGACGAGGAGGGGCATGTATAGCCATGGAATCCTTATGTTTTAGTAAGTGTATACATTTTTTTGTTACATCATAGTTGATTTAAAATAAATCTTCATATTAGAATAATTTTAATAACTACACAGTTATGTATTTTATATGATCCATAATTGATGACTAAGGACAAATTGAGATATGTGAAGGACTTCACGCTCTTGACTATTTCACTTTGTCTCAAGCCCTCTATGGTACCCTATGTTATATTCTCATTTCTTTCCTATTTGATAATGGATTATACATGGTTTCTCATCTCTTTTTTTTTTGTAGGTTTCACATGTCAGTGGGAGGGGGGCAATGTGTGGGGGATGAGTCACTACAAATTGACAAGGGGAAGGTAATTAGGTGTATTAAAGTGATTAAATATAGATGCATAATTGTACCTTGTGTGCACTAACAAAATGGTTTTACATAATTTTTTGTACAAAGTGTGGCCACTGATGATGACTCCAAGTGAATTCGGTAGCCTAGACCCTCAAGCATTTCTATTCATAGCAAGTTGTATGTATATTTATCATTTATTTTTTATTTTTATATTTTTCATGAAATTATACGAAATTTATCTTCATGATTATGACAACTATTCTTTTGACTCTCATAGGAAATACCCACTGTAATGGATGAAGGATGTCAGAATTTTGTATCTTTATTGATGCAACTAATGCTTCTAGAGGAGTCATCAATATAGGTAAGTTTTAATTTAAATTCTTGATTATGTTATAAATTTAGTATTGCTATCAATGATAATGTTGTACATTAAGTCATAGATAAATCTCATAACCATACAAACATATACAGGCTAGCGCTGATGAGGTTCCTGCATTACCTAGGACATATGAGAGGACTCCTAACCATAGTAGGAAGTCATGGAGAGAGGTACATGATGAGAGTTTCAAACTGAAAATGTTCATAAAATTATTGATCATTATGAATTGAGTAAATTTTTGTTTGATATGTCCAATCATAAAAAATAAGTAATCTAATTTTGGGTTTTCCTTTTTTGTTCATGTAGGAGGTATCTGATCTAAGGACTACAATGAAGAGCTTGCATTTTGATGATCCACCAACAACATAGGATACTATAGTTGTTGAGAGATGCTTCATGACACATTTTGAGATGGCATATACCACAATGTATATATAATCTTTCATCCTATAGACATTTTCATGGCATGTGCCACATTTTGTATATGGATATACATTTTGATATAAAGATATATATATATATTTAGGCCATTTATCTATACATGGATATACCTTTTGACATATTATATTATTGTGATTTTTTGTGCATGTGTATATTTCATGTTTATGGATACTCATTCATTTTAATCATGTTTAATAATTTTTATTCAATTATTAACTTGTGAAGAAAGGTCAAATAAGTCAAACCAATTTAAATAAGCTTTCTAGTTAAATAGTGCTTAGTACACCTTGGGGACACTTAGGGACCATGATCAAAACATGGTTGTTAGTAGGGTTCATCCACCCTGTTGGATCTAACATGGAAAATGAATCAATGCCACGATGAATAGTTGGAAAGTTACATAGTGGTGCACCTATGAACCAAGCTCCACTGCAAGGTTTGGCATTAAGTGAGATCATTGTGAAAAATTAAAATTAAATTGAATCTCATAGAAGTGAGAGAGATTATTTTATACATTGATATCGTCATCTTGTAGCATTTGATAGTTTGCTAATACCCCTCACAAGCTCCACGTTATGACCCTGGAAAGATCATTCTTCACTTGTGCTTAATGCACCTTGGGGACACTTTGGTTTGTGGTGGTCGTAAATGTTCTAGCAAATCCATGGTCAAAAGAAGGGTGTTATATGATCCCTTTCAACCCATTATATAACAACATATGTTCTTAGGGGTCCTAGGACCCCTAAGGACATATCTCATATGACAACTTAGTTTGATCAAATACTATATAATATAAATTAAAATTATATATATATTTAATACTGTATAATAATATATAATAATATAGTAATTATAATAATTTAGAATACTATAGATAATATATAATACTATGTAATAATACATAATACTATATACTAATATTTATATTTAAATATTACTTACCTAGAACTACTAAATATAGTTATATAAACTGATAGATATATAGTTATAATTAGCTTTATATTTGAATTTAACTTTGTGGGAATTAGTTAGGTTTTTTTCTTTAAATGTAAGAAAGTATAAAATTATAAAATTTTCATTTTTCTGCCACAAATCAGGTATCCAATAGGTACCGAGTACCTAATTAGGCTTGGTATTTACCAAGTCTATTTAGTCAACCCAAAAAATGTATTTTAGCCATGTTTATCTAAGTTTCAAGATTCAAACAACCATTTGACAACTCTTATTCCATCCAAATTCAATGAAATGAAAATAGGTTTTTTGACAATGTTCTCAAGATTCCATCAATATATTTTGTAAAATTATGAGTCCAATAAGTGATTATTACTTAATTTCTATTAGGTGTTGGTCTTAGAATGATTTTGACATTTGAGTGTCAACACACTTAACCAATTCTACCATATATGCCAAGTACACTATGTATGCCAAGTTAGAATCTCAACAAGTGCCGAGTGAGTAATGGATGTTGCGTAGTATATAGGTGCTGAGTCATAGTTCATGCCAATCAAGATAGAACATAGTATGTGCCGAGTGATCCAAGAATGTTCATATGCCGAGCAATCCATAAATGTAATAGGTGCCGAGTGATCTAGAAATAGTCATGTGCCGAGCACCAGTAATGTAACAAGTCCTGAGTAACATAGAATCAACATAGTATTTTGTGCATTGACAAACTAAGATGTAAAACCATTTTTTCATGATTCACTAAGGGATAAGAAGATAAGATCAAGCCTTTTCATTTACGTATGATATCAACATGCAACCAATCAGAAAATTGGAGACAACATGCAACCAATAGGTGAAATCTAAGGATTTGAGTGGGAAGTTTAAGTTCATGATTTCAATGTAAACCCTAAGTCCACAATGTATTTATAAGGAGACTATGACACCATAATGTTGACGTTACTGAGGTAGTTGGAGTTATTAAGTTACCAAGAGTTTGTTGCAGAACATAGTAATCAGTAGAGGTGTTAAGGACTTAGTGAAATGAGCAGC
This sequence comes from Cupressus sempervirens, assembly GCA_028749045.1. Taxonomy (NCBI): domain Eukaryota; kingdom Viridiplantae; phylum Streptophyta; class Pinopsida; order Cupressales; family Cupressaceae; genus Cupressus; species Cupressus sempervirens. Next base: position 653,523,190 of record CM053787.1, read on the forward strand.
AATTACACATCTAGTTGATTAGAACAGAATAAGGGGTTCACATAGAGATCAGATTGAGCAAGGATTAGAAAAGAAAGAGCAGATCTAGTACCTAAACCCAACAATTAAAGATTGCACTCTATTAGTTCAAATGTTCTAATACTTTCTTACTATTGTATTAGACGATGAAAATCCTATGTTGATAGGTTAGCTTAACAACTAGGTAGGAGAACCTTAGGAGAAGGTGATGAAAATCCTATAGATTTAGGTGGGTTTAACAACTTATTGTAAATCCTTTAACAGGGTGACACTTCTTGTAAAGTGTTTGTAAATCCTTTAACTAGGTCAATATTGATACAATGTAAAGCCTTTAACAGGGTAGGCCTTTAACAGTGCAGACCATCAGAAGTGGTTGAACATATTGCTACAGTAATTTTTGTAGGTGTCATCCCCACCCCAGTTTTACCTTCTTATTCTTGGAGGGTTTCTAGGTTACCAAATTCTTGGTGTCATGTGTTGATGCATGTCTTTATTTCATGTTTTCTTAGATATTTACATGCATGCATTTTATTTTCAGGTATGTGTTAAAGAAGATTTAAAAGAATAAAAACTAGTTACTTTTGATTCATCTCCCCCCACCCCCTCAGAAGTACTCTTCCCATTTAAACATTCCAACAATTAGTATCAGAGCTCTAGTTCTCACAAGGAGAAGCCTAACAACTTAGAGAAAAAGGTCAGAAGATGGAAGTCTTCAAACTTGGAAAGATTATTGACAATCAGGTGATTGATGTGCACCTCACTCTACACAAGGTAGAAGAAGCTAGAGAGGAACTGAGAAAATCCTTAAAAAGAAGGAAGGACATAGCCATAGCTGAAAATGACATACACTACAAGGAGATTGACACCACACAAGTGTTTCCTAATGGAGATTCCAAGGAGTTTGCTGTAGCAATAGCAGAATTGATGGAGAAAAATAGAGCACAAGTAGAAGAGATAAGATCTCTTAAAATAGAACAAGAGTCACAAGCCATGATGCTATGTGAGATAACTGAACAAAAGAAAAGAGCAATTGAAAATAGATCCATGCTTTAGGATGACAAAAGAAACCTTGCAAACAAACTTGAGGAGAAGTCCATAGAACTTACAAATATTTCCAACATACAGTTGGATACACTTAGTTAGATGATGAATGCTCACCATGAGCTAAACATGAAGGACATTGAGATCTCCACTCTGAAAATGCAGAATGAACAATTGTAGAATGAGTTGAAGAGAGAAAAAGAAATAGCAGAAAGCTTCAACAAGTCAAGTGAAGCCATCAAGCAATTTGAGTAGTTGCTAAAATCACCAAGATCTAGCAATGACACTTCAGGATTAGGATTCACCTGTATTGAAGAAGGTGAGACATCAAAGAGTGTAGAGCAAAGGAGTGACAAAGGTAAGAACTCCAAACCCATTTGTCATTTCTATAATAAAAAGGGGCACACTACTAATGATTGTAGGAGTAGCAAGACCAATCAGTAGGACACAACCAAAAATAAAGGTTATTGTTATAAGTGTAACATGCAAGGACACTTAACACAAGATTGTAGAACCAAAAGCATGAGGACACCAAGATTTGATGGTCACTACTATAACTGTAGAGAGTATGGACATAGAGCCTTTGAGTGTAGATCAAAGCCTATGTGGACACCTAATCAATTTGCAAGGAGAAACAATCATGCACACCACTACAACTAGGATTACAATACTAGGAAAAGTTGTCACTATTGTCAAGAATATAGTCATGTTCCAGAGAACTGCATAAGAACACATTTCAGAGGGAATTACAACAGATGGTTAAGTCAAACCACATGTTTTAGTTGCTTGAAAATTGGACATATCAGCAGGTATTTCCCAACAAGGGCCAAGACACCCAATACAAAAGTTAATAAGGGTAAAGAAAAAGTTGATGTGGAACACATCAGGGTAGAAATGAAAAGGACATGGCAAAGAAGAGATGGATCAAGCACATCTAATGGAGGGATCACTTCACCCTAGAGGTCAAGTGATCACACTTCATTCAATTAAGCACAAGATAGGTGTATGGGGCTGATACACATAGATATATCTTACATCAGTCCCAAAAGAATGAAGAAGAGCTGCAAAGAAGAAATCTGCATGAGAAAAGATTCCAAGACATAACTTGAACATTTTTTAGAAGATGTCGAGTTACCCTTGGATGCCGAGTGAAACACTAGTATATGTCGAGTTGGCAAGACTAGTTGATGCCAAGTGAGGTATGTCAGTGGTTGCCGAGTAAATGGAATTTAGTGGATGCCAAGTTGTGATGAAACCTTCAGATGCCAAGTTTACAGCTATTAGCACTATGCAATAAATGCTAGGTTTTGAACCTAATAAAGTCAAATTTCACTCATTTTCAAGTCATTTGAACACAAAGCAAAGATGAGAAGAGTGAAGAGGCAATCAAACAACAACTTAGCAGTGATTTGCACCAATCTCCATAGCAAGTCAACTCAAATTCCTCGATTCACAGGTATTTCATCAAGTGCCAAGCTACGCAGTTTTTGAAAGTTTATTTGAAAAGTAAACCCTAGTTTGGTTACAATGGCATCTAGCTCCAAGAACACTAAGGGAAAGGAAGGTCATGATGTTTAGCTTGTTAGTAATGAAGTCAAACAACTAGAATTCAAACCAATCCTTGAAGTTGCATATAAAAATGACCCAGTTGGTGCATTGTTTGTCATTCTAGATAAGGTTGTAATGTTCCAAGATGTTAGGAAATGTTATAACTATAGAATTGGAGCCATAGGAAACCTAGAGATCTTCAATGCCTTTGATAAGTTGTGTGACAAGGAACTATTGAAGGATGAGTTCTCAGTGGTTGAGAAGAAGGGTTTAACTAATACCCGAGACTTCCCCATTGTATTTAAGACTAAATGGATTCGTATTGTGCCGAGTAGAATTCATGATGGATCATTTTGGTTGGAAACCAGGCCAGTTAAGATTACAAAGAAGATTGTTCATAGGGTTACTAGTTTCCTAACCCTAGACCAGTCGAAGACCCTTAGAAGTGACAAAAGGGAAACAATTGAGAAAAACACAGGTGCAAAATGGAATAATAGGGGAATGACCATAGACACCATCATTGAACCACTACTTTATTTTTCTATTAGAGTCATGTCTCACAAATTTTATCAGTCAAGCAGACTGAACAACGTGCCATGCATAATAGTAGATGTTGCATACAAACTTGTGAAGAAGGATCACACATATGACCTAGTAGAGCTCATGCTACAATAGATTAATAAAAATTTGGGAGCGATAAGGAGATCAAAAGGAGCTCAGTGCAAATTTGGATTAGTTTTGGTATGTATATTCTTCTATGTGATGGGAGAATTTCCTTCTTTTGGAAAGGTAAAATGGGATGCAAACAAGATAGTAGTCACACAAATCAATGAATACATTGATCAAATGGGTGACAATTTTGATGCTCAAATGACAAGCTACTTTGAGGACTTTAAGAAGTCCATGAAACAAAGGATGAGGATACCAGTATCACTGGTTGAACAACATGTAAATGAAATTTTTTTTTTGGTTGATATTGATTACACCTTTATCCAAGCTATGGTACCTAGAGTAAGATGGCTTAGGCCACTTAGATATGAAATTGATGTAGACCAGACTTCAGCCGCAATCACTACTTTACTTGTAGAAGAAATAGATAAGGCTGAAAACCCTTTGGGACCTATGATGTAGTCAAATCTAGGGTGGTAACAGATTTGAAGATAGCCTTTGCAATTAAGAAGAATGACAAAAAAATAAGAAAGCTCAAGAAAAGATTTGGAGCTGACATAGAAGTAGTAGGCACTGCAATAGAAGAAGAAGAAGATGAGAGTGAAAAAGAAGAAGATGAACCAATGCAAGGGCCATTGGAGTTAACACAGGGCCTAGGTGAGGACAAAGAAGAAGGTGCTAAGGAAGAAGAAGCCGAGGAAGCACCCACTAAAACCAAAGCCAACAAAAAGAAGGCCAAAACTCAGCCTGCATTCCAACCAAAGGCAAAGAAGGGGACAAAGCCGATTGCAATAAAAAAGAAGAAGCCTAATACAAGGGCTACCACCAGGGATGCAACACAAAAGGCAAAAGATGAAGCCAAAGAGAAGAAGAAAGCCACAAAGTAGACTAGTGAAGAGCCAAGGAAGAGAAGGAAATATGTTGCACAACTGGACTCAGATGAAGAAAGAATAGAGTCATATGACAATAGCCAGTTTAGAGTGGTAAGTCATCATCCCAAGTCTACCATTGATAATTTATGCACAAATATTAGAAAAGCAGATTTAAATGGTTTAAAGACTTTAGATTTTAATAAGCTTAATAAAGAAGATAAAATAGAGGAATTAGTATATGCAATTATGGCTAAATACAAGCATACTCCTCTAGAATTAGATAGTACAATGCCCAAGGAATTATATAAGATAGTTGAAGATAAGTGGCATTTTTGCTTACAAATGGAAAAGGAGATAAGAGAATCAACCCTAGCTAGAGTGCGGCTAGACCTGACTAAAGGTCAAATAGCTAAGGAAAACAAAAGGCATAATAGCAAAATTTCACCAAAATACAGAGCATTTTGCATCCTGCAAAATAAAATTGAGGATGTTGTGAGTAAATCCACACAATTGTGGAAATCAATATACAAGAAAATTGATGATGTATTTAATGAAGAGTATAAGGCAGAGGCCAACACAAAGAGAAAAGAAACAAAAGAGAAAACTAAAAACAAGAAAGAAGAGAAAGTTGAAGAGAAAGAAGAAAAAGGTGAAGCAGAGAAGAAAGGTGATGAAGAGAAAGAAGAAGAAATGGATAATGAGAAAGAAAAGGAGGAATTAGCTAAAGGAGAAGAAAAGGAATCAGCTAAAAAAGAAGAGCAACATGAAGAACAAAGTGTGCAAGACACACAAATGCAACCTCCTAGCCCTCCTCATGCCACCATCACACTTGCAGAGACCATCATAGTAAAAGATGTTATTGATACTTCATGTCAAAACATCAATCCTTTAACTTTAGAGGATCTCTCACAAGTCCTTGACCAATCCACACAAGCAACTTAGTTATGCACAAACCTAGTGTTGGTTAGTGTTGATGAGTTAAACAAAGTAGTAGCAGATCCAGGCAAAGTTGAGGTGAAAACACAAGAACCACCTTCAACCTTTGATGCTACTAAACTGCTACCACTTCCACCACCATCTCCACCAAGTACAGTAAATGATACAACAACAAGAGAATATACAAGGAAACTAGAATAGTCAACAGGTTCACCCTCAACAATTGTGTCTGATAAAGGGAAATTAGAAGAAGAGAAGGAGGAAGCAAAGATGAGGAGCAAGCCATAATTCAAACCCTAATTGAACTACCAAAAATAGGCACTCCCACTTAGACTCTTCAGAAGTTGAGCACTAATATGATAACATTACAAGTTCAAACACAAGGCTCGAGCTCCACAAAGGTAACCAGGATACTTCATTATGGAGATCCTAAATTTGATGAAGAGATCATTGTTCCTTACTATGAATCTAGTGCCCTCATAGTTGAGAAGATTACTGAAATGCAGAATGCACTAGATAGAAGAAAGAGATAGGAAGTATTGAGAAGAGAGTAAAAATATAGGCAAGCAATGAATGAGATAAAAGACATCTTTATGGATGCCTTCAGCTTGCAGTCACCAGATGAGACAAGGCCTATCATAAAGCAACTATCAGACATAGTTGACCACGTGACTAATGAAGACCATGATACAAATGTCAAATTAATGGAATGGTTAGAAAGAAAATTTCAAGGAAAAGTTAATGAGAAAATATCAAATGATATAGCATTATCACAAGTTGAATTGGCGAAGAAACTAAAAAGAGTAAAAATTGTACTTGGGAACACTTTCTCATTGTACAAGTTGTGTGATTTTTCCAATTTCACATAGGAGACTAGCCAAAGGATAATGAGCTTGGAAAGAAATCTTAAGATTTCCAACATGCAACTTCCAAAAAATCTAGCTCAGAGTGAGAAGCATTTTGCATAGTTGCTTCACACCTAGAGGGAGTTAGTTGTATTAATAGTAGAGGAGGTAAGGCAAAATTGATGTAGATCCCATCCTCAATAACCCCACACTTAGAGGTCCTCCACAAGGAGCAAGCATATGCCGAGAAAATCCTCAAGAAAGATCCAATTATTTCTACCCTAGATGGACTGGTACACCTTGCTACAAAGACTACAATCCAACACAAGTCATTGGACATTGCATTGGAGAATTGGGATGCAGCTCTAAGATACTCTTGGAGGTAAATATCAATTTTTTTGGATAAATACCGTATTACTCCTTAAAGACCCTTTGACATCAGTGTCAAAAAGGGGGAGATATTTATAGATATATGGAGGTGTATGTTTTGGGGGAGAATGCCAAATTTTGATAATTTTGATAACATTCTCTCATTCATTTTGAGAATAAAGTGGAAAGTCTATAGATAGACAAAAGGGGGAGACAAACAATAAGACAAAGTGAGGGGGAGATGCAAAATTTTGACAATCATATGGAAAACAAATTTGAAACAGAGACTCCATACAGATCAGATACAGAAAATAGGCACAAAATGCAGAAACAGGACAAAGGACAGAGAGAATCAGGTACATCAACACATAAATTCAGTTTCAAGAATGATTAAGGCACAATCAGCTCAAGGGGAGTCATAAGGTATATTGCTACTTACAAAATTTTGAAATTTTTACATGTATGATGAGTAGAATATAGAATATACTCAATTAGATCGGTTCATTAAGGCATAGTTAAGTGTTTTTGACACTCATGTCAAAGGGGGAGATTGTTGGTCTTAGAATGATTTTGACATTTGAGTGTCAACACACTTAACCAATTCCACCATATATGCCAAGTATACTATGTATGTCGAGTCAGAATCTCAACAAGTGTCGAGTGACTTTAGTTGCCGAGTGAGTAATGGATGCCAAGCGGTATATAGGTGCTGAGTCACAGTTCATGCCAAGAAAGACACAAGATAGTATGTGCTGAGTGATCTAGGAATGTTCATATGCCAAGCAATCTAGAGTATAATAGGTGCTGAGAAATCTAGAAATTTAATAGGTGCCGAGTGATCCAGAAATAATTATGTGTCGAGCACGAGTAATATAACAAGTGCTGAGTAACATAGAATCAACATAGTAGTTTGTGCATTGACAAACTAAGATGTAAAACTATTTTTGCATGACTTAAAAAGGGCTAAGAAGATAAGATCAAGCCTTTGCATTTACTTATGATATCAGTATGTAGCCAATCAAAAAATTGGAGACAACATGCAACCAATAGGTGATATCTAAGGATTTGAGCAAGAACTTTATGTTCGTGATTTCAATGTAAACCCTATGTCCACAATGTATTTATAAGGAGACTACAACACCATAATGTTTATGTTATTGAGGTAGTTGGAGTTATTAAGTTGCCAAGAGTTTGTTGTAGAATAGAGCAATCAGTAGAGGTGTCAAGGACTTAGTGAAATGAGTAGCAATTATACATCTAGTTGATCAGAACAGAGCAAGGGGTACACACAGAGATCAAATCGAGAAAGGATCAGAAAAGAAAGAGAAGATCTAGTAACTGAACCCAGCAATTAAAGATTGCACTCTATCAGGTCAAATGTTCTTATACTTTCTTACCATTGTATTAGATGATGAAAATCCTATGTTGATAGGTTAGCTTAATAGCTAGGTAGGAGAACCTTTGGCGAAGGTGATGAAAACCCTATTGATTTAGGTGCATTTAACAACCTATTGTAAATCCTTTAACAAGGTGACACTTCTTGTAAAGTGTTTGTAAATCCTTTAACTAGGTCACTATTGACATAGTGTAAAGCCTTTAATAGGGCAGACCATTAGAAGTGGTTGAACATGTTGCTGTAGTAATTTTTGTGGGTGTCATCCCCACCCCAGTTTTACCTTCTTATTCCTAAAGGGTTTCTAGGTTACCAAATTCTTGGTGTCATGTGTTGATGCATGTCTTTATTTCATGTTTTCTTATATGTTTACATGCATGCATTTTATTTTCAGTTATGTGTTAAAGAATATTTAAAAGAATAAAAACTAGTTACTTCTAATTCACCAGAAGTACTCTTCCTATTTAAGCATTCCAACATTAGGGACACCTATAAAGTGTCAAGTGACATACCGATAAAAAAATATCTATAACATTTTTGAAATCCAAAACGTGCATCACATTCTATGCTTCGTCTACTATAAGTTTTTTAGTTTTTTAGTTTTTGTAATATTTTGAATTATTTAAGGTGGTCAAACATGAAAGTTTTTAAATTCTTAAAATGTTGGAGTAGAAAATTCATAATTAATTATTTACTTGGAATAAAAATACCCAAAAAATGCCTTGCATCTGGGCATGAGTCAACTCATTATATCTAGAATCTTGTAGAAAAATATTATCATATGATTGTGATTAAGGTGGTCAGACATACACATTTTTTCTTATTTTTGTCCTGAAATTTTCTTACGATTGCATTAAAATCATTTCTTTTGGCCATTTTTTTTCCTAGATAAGGCCTAGTAGTTTAGAAATTACGTTCAATTTTTATACATTTTTTTCTTACAAATTTTTGATATAAAGTTCATAACTAGTTCAAAATTACATGTCAAGTTGACATAACCCTGATTTGGTGATTTTCCACTGTCACTTAAGGGCATAGTTTTCCATAGGATGATCCTGCACATATTCGCACCCAAAAATTCCTATTTTCTTATACATTTTTTCCTTAGACACATTTACAATTTGAGGACAATTATTTTTGACCCATGGTCATATGGCCTTGGACATGAATCCCAAGGAACAACAATATCCAATATTTTTTTACCAAAAAGGAACAACGTGAAGTGGAATTTTTAAGGATAATAAGTATGCATGCCATGGACATTGGTATGCTCACCTTGGACACATAGGTTGCACAACCCATAGAAATACATGCAATGGGACCCATAGATGTGCAGAAAACATATCCCACATGCTACATAAGCATAGATCCCCTTCCATGTCACCCTTCCATGTACCTTGCAACCACAATGCCACATCAATACTATATGGAAGACCTTTTTGCATTTGATGGCCATACAACCATCAAATTGAAGCCCACTATTACTCATGTCATCATTTCAAAATCCCTTACAAAATGACTTGTAGTTTTTTGGCCATAACTTGCTAATATAGACTTTGTTTTTCACAAACAAGATATTGCAAGAAATTTCACTCTGAGCGTGTCATAGTGATGTAGGTTTGATTTTCTAATTTTTCTACTTTGATGGTTTATTTTACTATCAAAGCTAAGAGTTCTATTTCTCACTCTCAAAGATAAATCTCGAGCATCTAGACTCCATTTTTTGGAAACTTTATATTGTTGGGAATCTTTTTCTGTTCTCTTTCTAGTGATGTTCTTTTTTCTAGATTCTTCTTCATGTACATTCTATTTAGTTTTTTGTATTTTTGCATTCTGATGAATATCTTGGTTGTTTTCAGTTTTGGTGATAATTTTTATTGCATGGGATGACTTGTATTGGTTTGTACTATGTACTATACTAGATTTATGTTATTTCTAATCTTTGTTGTCATCTTTTGTAAGCATTTATGAAAAGACACTATGATAAAGTGTAATTTCTATCTCTACCTTTGAATTTAGTTATTTTGTCTTTATTTTCTCTTTTGATTCAAGTAGTCTCATTTGAGGGCATTTATATAGTTTACTATCTTCTTGGGATCTACCATATCTTGTGCATTCTTATAGATGCAACACTTTGATTAAGTGCCATGGTGGGGGGGGGGAGGGGGGAGGGGGATTGATGTTTTCCTTTGTTCTCCATTTACCTTTATCAAGCGAGTGTTCCTTCCATGAAATTAGCCTCATGATTTGTCTAGAGATTGATCAACTCATGACACTATTATGTAATTTCTATTCATCTTAATCTTGGTTCCTTGAAATGCCACATTTTTAGTTGCATGTCAGCTCACCCTTGTCTTCATTGGGGGAGGACGAGTTCTTCTCTTGGTTCTTATGCTTCCTTTCTTTAATGGAATGAGCTATGTATACAATATTTGTTCATATGTACTAGGCAGATGCAATATCTAGTTATCTATACATTTCGATGAGATGGACCACTTAGCATATGGACATTTTTTCATTCATATTTTAGAGGCAATCTTCCATGCTCATTGATCAAATACTTAGAATTTGGTATTTTGTGCCATCTATATCTTTGAGTTTAGTTGTTTTCTTCTATTTGCCTCTAGATTTGAGTAGTATCATTTGAGGGCACTCGTGTAAATTAAAATATTCTCTACTTGGTCATGTTCCATGTTTAATTGAATAACTCTTCAGGATCTAATATTTTACGCTACCTTTATCTCCAAGTTTAGTTATTTGCCTTTTTTTTCCTTCTAATTCAAGTAGTGTCATTTGAGGGCATTCATCTAAATTATAGTCTTCTCTACCTAGTCACATTATATTCGGTAAAGTTTTTTTTTTATATATCAGAAGTTACTTTTCGACAAAGCTTTATGTTGATCTTAGATTGGTTTTGATAATTGAGTGTCAACACACTTAAGAAACTTTCTAAGTTGATGCCAAGTATAATATAGATTTTGAGTTACAATATGTGTCAAGCCAAAAATTCAACAAGTGTCGAGCCATTTAGATGCTAAGAAAATAGATGGTGCCGAGCAAGTGTCAATTGCTAAGTGACTAATAGATGTCGAGCTAGTATATGTGCTAAGTAAACTATAGGTGCCGAGCAAGACAAAATTTCTATATGTGCCAAGCATCAGTAATCAACAAGTGCCAAGTGATACAGTATTGACATATGAGTTTGTACCTTCACAAAATCAGATGCAAATCATGTTGCATGACAACAAATATACAGATTTTGAATCTTAAAGATAAGATTGAATCTATTAGATTTCCTATGTACTCTGTATGCAACCAATCAAATAATTGTAATGCTAATGATGCAAAATGAATGAATCTTAGCTCTAGATTCATACCTAACCCCATGTCATGAAAACCTTTTAAGAAGGACAAAGTTCCATAATTCAAGTAATTGAAGAGAGGAATGACATAATGAAAGAGAGCGAAGAACATAAGGGCGAAGAGCACATTCAAGGTGACTTAGTAAAAAAGGGGAATAATCAAATTAGAAAATAATAGAATAGAGTATCAACACTTCATATAGAATCATATCAGATCAAAGAGGATCAAATAAGAATGGACTGAACATTGATCTGAAATCAGCAATTGAAGATTGTAAATGATCAGATCAACACATTCTACTATACTTTCTAGCAATTGTATTAGGAGAATGAAATCCTATGAAGATAGGTTGGTTTAAAAACCATTTTGTAAATCCTTTAATAGGGTGACATTCCAAGTGAATGTTTTGTGAATCCTTTAGAAAAGGAGCTGAGTGGACAACTGTATATGCACTAAGCATTAAATGCTATGTAATGAAGGGTATATGGTCAAGTTTTTGATCATTTTCATCATCACGAACATAGAGCAAGAGCAAGAAGAGCACATAAATGATTTCCAAGTAGAGATTGATGCTTATGTAAAGATTCAAGCCAAGATTCAACATTGTTTCATTGATTTAAGGTATTTATTCTAGTGCTGAGCTACGTAGTTACATAATTTTTACATCTTGAAACCCTAGTTTTCAGAAATGGCATCTAGCTCTAGGAATCCCAAGGACAAGGAACTGTTTAAGGTTTAATTGGTTAGCAATGAAGTTAAACAACTAGATTTCAGACCAATCCCTAAAGTCGCATACAAAAATGGCCCTACTAGCACTTTATCTATTATTCCACCTAAGGTTGTCATGGTGCAAGATGTTAGGTGTTATAATTGTAAAATTGGAGCAATTGGTGACATGGAGATTCAACAAGACTATGATAAACTTTGTAAGGATGGGGTATTAAAGGAAGAATTATAGATTGTTGAAAGGAAGGGCTTAACCTGTGCCCTAGATTTCCCTATAGTTTTCAAGATGGAATGGATAAGATTTGTGCTAAGTAGAATTCATGATGGATGCCTATGGTTGGAGGATGGACCTATTAAACTGTCAAAAAGAATCATACATAAGGTAACCAAGTGCCCAACCCTAGAGTGGCCAAAGACCCTGAGGAGTGATTCAAAAGAAGCCATAGAGAAAAACACTAGGGCAAAGTGGAATAAAAAAGACATAACTATTGACACAATATAAGATCCACTTGTAGAATTTTCTGTTAGGGTCATATCTCATAAATTCTACCAGTCAATTTGACTGAACAGTGCACCTTACATTGCAGTTGATGCGGGATATACAATTGTCAAGAAGGATTATACATATGATCTAGCTAAACTGCAATTGCAACAAAGTATGGAGAATTTGGGACCAATAAAGAGATCCAAGAGTGCTCAGTGTAAGTTTGGATCAATTTTGATATGCTTATTTTTCTATGTTCAGAATAAATTCCCCTCTTTTGTTAAGGTAAGTTGGGAGACAAATAGGTTTGTAGCAATACAGGTTAATGAATACATAGAGCAGATGGGGGAAAATTTTAAAACCATAATGACTAGCTACTTTGAAGACTTAAAGAAGTCTATGAAACAGAGACTTAGGATACCTATCTCTCTTGTTGAACATCATATCAATGACATTTGTTTCTTAGTTGACATTGAATTTAAATATATCCAAGTAGTAGTACCAAGGATGAGATGGATAAAGGCCATTTGGATATGAAATTAACATTGATGAGGCATCAACAACAATCACAACGTTGCTTGTAGAAGACATTGATAAAAGTGCAAAACCTTTTGGCACTTTTGATGTTGTAAAGTCTAAGGTAGAAATGGAGTTGAAAATTGCTTCAACTCTAAAGAAAAAGGATAGATTGGTCAAAAATCTTAAGGCAAAATTTGCTGAAGGGATAGTAGAAGCAGAAGAAGAAGATGATGAACATGAAGAAGAAGAAGAATGGGGCTAGGAGCCACTTGCCTTGACATAAGACATGGGAGAAGATGCTAAAGAGGAAGAAGGTACCAAGGAGGAAGAGTAAGCCAAGGAAGCACCTACTAAACCAGAGCCAAAGAAAAGAAAAGCTCAAAAACAACTAATAGCTTAGCCTAAGGGCAAAAAGACTGCCAAGCCAAGTTCAGCTAAGCCTACTACAAGGGAAAGTACAAGAGCTACAACTAAGGAGGCTAAGGAGCAAGAAAAGAAGAAGGCTACGAGAAGGAAGGACTAACCAAGAAGAAATTGAGAAGAAAATATATTGCTCAAGCTGACTTAGATGAAGAGAGAATAGAGTCAGAAGACACAAGCCAATTAGAATGGTAAGTCACACCACCAAGTCTAATTTAAAAAATATATGTGATAATATTAGAGATAATGAAGACTTAATTGGCTTAAAGGCCATTGGTTTTAATAAGTTGACTACATAAGAACAAAACATGGTTGAAGAATTAGTCTACACCATGATGGCCAAGTTCAAGAACACTCCACTTGAACTTGACAATTCAATGCCTAAAGAGTTGTATTCTATTATTGAAAATAAATGGCATTATTGCCTTAATATGGAGAAAGAAATAAGAGAGTCAACATTGGCTCGAGTAATGCTTGAGCTCAAAAAAGGAAAAATTACCAAGGCAAACAAGAAGCATGGGAGTAAATTTGCACCCAAATATAGAGTCTTTAGTATTATTCAAAATAAGATTGAAGATGTTGTCAAAAAGTCCACTCAAATGTAGAAATTAATTTATGGCCTAAAAACTATCAAAGAAGGAGAGGAAGATCCCTTTGAGGGAAGAAACAATGGAGAAGAAGATGAAAATGATAAGGCAGGAGAAGGTGAAAAAGAAAAGGTAGATGATACAGTGGAGAAGGAAACTCAAAATGATGATATGGCAACTGGTGAAGAGAAGAAAACATAACAGTGTGCAAGACACACAATTTCCACCTCAAGTCCTTCACATGTTACCTCCATACTTGCAGATACAATAACTGTGCAAGATGTTCCTAACAATTCTGGTTAGAACATAAAACCACTAATTGCAAAGGATCTCAAAAAGATCCTTCACCAAACTACATTACAAGCATGATTGTGTACAAATCCAGTCTTGGTTAGTGAGGAAGAATTACAAAAAGCTGTAGCTGACATCACAAGGGATAAGGTGAATCCACAAGAACCACCTTCTCATATCCCAATAGCTACAAGTGGAAAACCTATGAGTAGACAACAATAGACACATTATCCAAGGTTGATTCCACAGATAAAATCACTACAATTGTCGAGGAGCCAACAAAAGATCAAACAAGATAAATGAAAACTTCTGTTTCTACCACACAAGAACAAGGTACACCACAATAGATAATAGTAATTGTCCAAGGAAGAACAAAGGAGGAGACCCTAAAGGAAAAGGAGCAAGAAGCAATTCAAACCCTAGTAAAACTGCCAACCTTTGGGACTCTAATTGGAATGCCTCAAAAGTTGAGCACTGAAGCAATACCACTTCAAATTTCAGCACCAGGCTCAAACTCTACAAAGGTTGCAAGGGTACTTCACTATGGAGACCCTAGACTAGATGAAGAAATAGTCATTCCTAAGTATGACTATGCAACCATGAACATTGATCAGATAAATGAAACTGTACAAGAAGAACTAAAAAAGAAAAAGAAGCAAGAGATACTCAGAAATGAGTAGAAACAAAGGCAACCATTAGTTGAGATAAAAGACATTTTTCTAGATGCATTTAGCTTACAGGCACCTGATGAAACTAAGCCCATTATGGAGCAACTATCCAATATAGTGGACTAGGTGCAGAATGAAGACCTTGATACAAATGCCAAACTATTAGAATGGTCAGAAAAGAAGTTTCAAACAAAGGTGAATGAAAGAATATCCAGTGAGATAGCACTATCACAAGTAGAGTTGGCCAAGAAAATTGAAAAGGTGAAGACAATATTTGAGAACATATTCTCATTGTACTCAAAATTGTGTGACCCATCAATTTTTACATAGGAAACCAGCTAGAGAATAATGAGCTTGGAGAGAAACTTAACGATATCAAGCATGTAACTACCTAAAGATCCAGCTCAGAGTGAGAAGCATTTTAACACTATGGTTCACACTCAAATAGAACTAGCCATGTTAATAATAGATGAGGCAAATACAAAGGCCAAATTAATCCAGATACAATCTACCATAACCCTACACATAGAAATTTTGCAAAAAGAACTAGCCTATGCTGAAAATGTATTAAAGAAAGACTCCAATCTTTCTACATTAGATGGCCTAGTTCACCTTGCAGTAGAGTCAGGCATCCAGATTAAATCACTTGAAAATGCACTACAAAACTGGGATGCTGCTTTGAGGATAGTAATTGAGGTAAACAAATCATTTTTGGAAAAATATTCAACTAGCATATAGACCGCTTTGACATAAGTGTCAAAAAGGGGGAGATAAATTTTGAGAGGGAGAAATAGAAAAGCCCAAAGGAAACTATAACTGCAAGGGAAGATATGTGAAAGGGGGAGTTAGAACAAAGTAGATAGAGAAAGAATGATAAGGCAAGGCATAGATAAAGAGTATCAGAGTCAACATGAAACAAATCTAGCATGAGAAGTTTTGGATACAACAAAGGCACATCAACTCAGGGGGAGTTACAAATTTTGAGGTATAAAGTCCTTCACAAAATTTTGAACAATTTTGAAGTTTTGTACATATGCCAAACATAATGTATATTATACTTGAAGAGATTAGATTCATCATGTATAGTTAAGTGTTTTTGACACTCATGTCAAAGGGGGGGATTGCTGATCTTAGATTGGTTTTGACAATTGAGTGTCAACTCACTTAAGAAACTTTCTAAGTTGATGCCAAGTATAATATAGATGCCGAGTTACTATATGTGCCGAGCCAAAAATTCAACAAGTGCCGAGCCATTTAGATTCTCAGTAGATAGATGGTGCCGAGCAAGTTTCAATTGCCAAGTGACTAATAGACGCCGCACCAGTATATGTGTTGAGTAAACTATAGGTGCTAAGCAAGACAAAATTTTTATATGTGTCGAGCATCAGTAATCAACAAGTGCTGAGTGACACAGTATTGACATATGAGTTTGTGCCTTCAAAAACTCAAATGCAAATCATGTTGCATGATAGCTAATATACAGATTTCAAATCTTAAAGATAAGATCGAATCTATTAGATTTCCTATGTACTCTGCATGCAACCAATCAAATAATCGTAATGCTAAAGAGGCAAAATGAATGAATCTCAGTCATAGATTCATACCTAAGCCTAAGTGACAAAAACCTTTTAAGAAGGATGAAGCTCCATAATTCAAGTAATTGAAGAGAGGAATGATAGCTCATGAAAGAGAGAAAAGAACAGAAGGGTGAAGAGTACATTCAAGGTGACTTAGTAAAATAGGGGAATCGTCATATCAATTAACAATAGAATAGAGTATCAACACTTCATAAAGAATCATATCAGATCAAAGAGGATCGGATCAGAATAGACTAAACATAGATATGAAATCATCAATTGAAGATTGTAACTAATCAGGTGAACACATTCTACTATACTTTCTAGCAATTGTATTAGGAGAATGAAAATCCTATGAAATTAGGTTGGTTTAACAACCATTTTGTAAATCCTTTAATAGGGTGACATTCCAAGTGAATGTTTTGTGAATCCTTTAGAAAGGTACACTTTTAATAGGGTGTTGGAGCCTCTCATAGGGTAGACCATTGCTGATGGTCAAACTTTGTAACCTTGAAAAGTTACATATTGCTGTAGTGATAAGTTGTGGGTACCATCCCCACCCTAGTTTTACCTTCTCATTTTGGAGGGTTTCTGGGTGATCAAATATTGTGTTATCTATTTTCATGCATGCCTTTACTTTCATGTTAATTAGAAATGTCACATGCATGTATTGATTTCAATTAAAAGTTTTATAGCTTAAAGTTTGGTACTTCTGATTCACCCCCCTCTTAGAGGTATACTTCCCACTTGTAAATTCCATCTCTTTATAGCCTTTTCATGCTTCAATGGTGTTCTTCATGATCATTCTTTTGTTCCAAATTTTTGTGACATTTTCTAGTTTGGAGACTTCTGCAGTACTTCACTAGTTTTTAAATATTCTTTCTATATCTTTTTAGAGTAGAGTTTTTCCCACAATGCTTTCTCTATTTCTCCTCTTTACAAAGATTTGGCCATGATTGGATATCTCATCAAGCCATGTTACTTAGAACCAATTTTGCTTTATGCATTACAATTCCCTTATCTTTTCATCCATTATTTTTAGCTTCATTATCACTCATTTATTGGGGGGATGTTAGGATAAAGCAATAACTTGATTATCAAGTCATCTTGACTTGATTGTTAAGTTACATTTAATTCTCTCTTAAGATAACATTTTATACATTAGTGAAATTTGATAATTTTGCTCAAATCTCATTTCTCCATAAAAATTTAACTTTTCTCAAAAATCTAACTTTTTTCAAAAATCAAAAATAGCCTTTTATAGATCTCAGAGTCAAGAACATCATCTAAATTGTATAGTGTTTTGATTAGTTATAAAATATTATAATTTTAAAATATTTTAAGTAGGTATTTTAATATTTGAGAAGATGCTATTTCACAGAAGGAAATACATAGTCAACTTTTTTCAAAAATTATAAAGTAGCCTTTTATAGATCTCAAAGTCAAGAACATCATCCAAATTTTATAGTCTTTTGATAACTTATAAAATGTTATAATTTTAAAATATTTTAAGTAGGTATTTTAACATTTGAGAAGATGCTATTTCAAAGAAGAAAATACATAGTAAATCATATCAAAAAATTTAAAATTTATATTTTGAACTAGAGGAGAGAGTCCTCTTGAAGAATATGCAATTTTTTTCAAAAAGGTGTACATTTGATAGGAAAATTTTGACAAGAAGAAAATTGTTGATTTCATATAAGCTCAACTTTGAGTACTTATAATAGAGAAAATACACATTATAAATCAATGTTTCTTTTTCTTTATACGCTAAATATACATGTAATCTATACTATATTTTTAAATTAGAGTAAATGATTATTTGGATATACTTGTTTGACGGGAATTAAACCCCATAGTTTCAACAATTAAAACTAGACTTTTTATTTATTTATAAAAATGCACAACTTCTTGCTAAAAAAAATTATAAGCATAAAATTCACCCAATTTTACACATTCTATTACTTTACATCATCTTCAAATTTTAAACACAAATGCCACATTTATGTCATTAAACTTGAATAGTTTGTATGCTATTAGCCTTTTCCTTTATAAAAGTATGACACAAGTATAAGTGATTCCCTACTTGAGAGTGGATGTAGGCAAATTATCAGACCACTATACGTTTGTGTTATTTTTATTCTTTAAAAAAAAAAAATAGTTTTGTTTCTCCTTATTAGAACTTATAATTGGTGTCAAAGTCAAGGCAAGGCTAGAATAAAGATGGAAGAGGATGCGGTCAATTCTATCATTAATGAATTTCTTGGGAACTTAAACTTGGTAGAGAGTGATGTTGTGCTTGCAAAGAGGAAAAGTACTTGCCATGTGCGTTAGTGAGATGGATGGAAAATAAAGCCAAAAACTAAAGTAGAAGACATTGAAGCTCTCAAATTTTATCTTAGTGCTATTCTTGAATGCATAGGTGATGTGCACCATAGGAAAGACATCATGAAGAGTTGCAAAAGAGGGAAAATATAGGCATGACATAGAAGTCTGTAAAGGACCTTGTGTTGGCCATTTATGAAATGTCTTCTCTTGCTTATGGTTTTAGCTTCGATGATCGAATTAACTTTTCTTCTAGAATTCTTAAAATGTTGTAGTTGCATTACTCTGGAAAGCATGTGGAGTTCCTTGTGAAAGAAGAAGATGAAAGGGCAAACAAGAAGTTTGTTGGGGAAGAAGGTGAAGGAATAAACAAGGAATTTACCATGGTATAAGGTGAAAGGGAAGACAAAGAGGAATATAAATAGAGAAGTTAGATAGATTCAACTGTTAGGAGAATGACTTCTTTTTGGCATTTAGGGAAGACATAATTTGAGCTTCTAGACCAAATAGAGGGCAAAGAGGAAAATAAAGGGAAAAGTGTCCAAAAGAGGATTCAAAAGGCTAGGTTCTTGAGGGGCCAAATAAAGGTGTTTTAGAGGAGAAATTCTTTAATTCTCACAATTCTATAGAGTTTCAATGTTGAATGCACTCATGATTGCCCAAACAGATCTTTCGTTTTTAACAAATGGAACACTCAAGATGCTTTCTTTCTTCTGTAAGAAATTTGCACACGCCAAGATGGAAAAACTGCCATGTCAACGTAGCCCATGTTTGGGGATATTATGTGGTTCAAAAGAGAAATTATAGAAGACCAAATTACTCATTCATACCATCCTACAAATCACATGTGCAATTAAAAAATAGACAGAATGATTTCATCTTGGTTAAACAATGAAGGAAGAGTTATTCATAGCTTGAGGGATATTTTTTGTACTATTTATGCACAAATTGAGTCTTTTTCTATACAATATGCTCTACCTTGTCAACCAAATATTGATTATTCTCTATAAAAGTTTGATTCAAGTCATTTGAAAGACCAAACAAAAATACAAGTGGTAATAACTTTGTTGTCCCCTACCCACAATATTCTCAAAGTTGAACGATAGTATGAAGGATAATGAGCAAGGAGATACTCCTAGTCATATAACAAAAAAAGTTAGTCTCAACAGTATACATTTAATTCAAATCAAGCTCCAATGAATTAGTTGTCATGCATTAATTAGATGAAAATATAGAATAAGAGTACTCTTGTCACTAGATTGTATTATGATGTCTAGGATGGTGTTGTTACCACAAGAAGATCTTAGGGAACAATTTTCAAACTAGAAAATTTTAAAATTTGAGAATGGTGATCTTTTAGCTCAAGCATCATTGAGAAGGGGAGCTTAAAAGTATGTGACTCTATGATGAGTGTAGAAGAAATATATTTTGAATTTGCAGAAATAACATGTCTAATTATGTGTTGATGAGCAAGTTTGTTCTTGAGTTTTTTAATAAAGAAGATATCTTAAAGTCTAAATTAATTTGGAAAAGACTCATCTGAAGTGTGCTGCAACAAAATCTAGCAACTTTGAGATCTTCTCAAGGTTTGGTTGTCATCTAAGATATAAAGTTAAAATGCAAGAAATGTCAATGCATGACTAGGTTGGTTGACCTTCAAGGGGGAGATTGTTGGAAATATGACACCCAACTATCATGTGATTACTCGTATTCACCTCTCTTCCTTGATAGTTATATATGGCTCTATAAATAGATGTGAAGGCCATGTATTGTATGTATTAGATATTGTTTAATATAAGTGATTCCCTACTTGAGAGTGGATGTGGTCAAATTGTTGAACCACTATAAATTTATCTCTCTTGTTTTTCTTCTTATTTTCTATTTTCTTTTCGTTTCTTTGCTTATTAAACCTTATAAAATTCAATGATGTGGGCACATGATGCAAGTAATTAAAATTGAATTAATTCCATGAAGAGTGCATGCATATAAGCAAGTCCATGTAACACTTAAATATATCAAATTCATGTAAAATAGTGAAATATATGAGATCTAATTCCTATTGTGCCCAAAATCAAGATCCTTCTTCAACCACATGAACTAGATTGATTTAACTCACCTTGTACAAGAGATAGAAACTTGAAATCAGATTTTAAATTTAAAAAATACATATATGTATGTATACATATATATGATTTAAAATAATGTAATTTATTTTCTTAAAAAAAATGAAAATTACTTAATAGGACTATTCATCTCCTCCCATATCTTGATTTACATGACCTAGTATAGTTACTATCATTGACATGTCTCATGTTGTACAAGAAATAGAAACATGTGCACTTGTGTATGATTTAAATTAACTTCACTTCATTTAAATTGACCTTATAATATTTAAAAAAAAATTATTGTTTCATGATGCTCATCTTTCCCCACAATCTATTGTAGAAAGGGTGTAGATAATATTAGATAATTGAGACGAAAAGTATCACTAACTAATTCGAGAAGGTGAAATAAAGCATACGCAACAATTTAAATCTGAAGACATAGCCAACTGTAACCACTTTTGAAACTTAACCATACCAAACATATTTTTAGTTTGTGTTTTATTTAATTGATTATATGAATCTTTAATATTCATACTTTATCATATTAATTTAAGATGAAAATTTCCTATCTCATTGTATTAAGATTTTTAAATATTTATTAACTAATAATTTTTAACTATCTCTTTATCACTAATTAAATTTTTATTATATGTATTAAGTATATACTGTATGTAAATAAATTAGATTTTATTTTCTTAAAATAATGTTTTTCTAAAAGCAAATGAATGGTGAATAATTTAAAATATAATTTTAAAATTAAAAATATATATTTTTTTGATGTATTTGATTTTTTATCAATATTCTTCATCCTTTTGAAATGTACGATTTAAATTCCTTTAACTATTAAAATCAACAATGGAAGAACTTGAACATTTGAAGAATGAATCAAATAATATATAAAAGAACTACAATCATTACATTCTATGCAACTCTAGATAATCATGATACAAGACACATTAACTTAAATTCTCTCAAATTTGTGAGATTGTATATCCAACTTAACACCATAAATTTTCTTAAATAAAAAAATTCCAAATATTTTATTGTATAAGAATATTTAATAAATATGTGTTAGACTACATACTAAATAGCCTAAACATAGATTTAAATTAAAAATCTTTACAATAAAAATATATGTAATTCAAAATTTAAGCTTTAAAATTTTAAACATAAACATACTCCTGACATACAATAGTTACCTGGGGATTGATGGATTTAATCTTCTGCCAATATTCTCCGCCTTCCTTAAATGTCTCCTGTAACCCACTTGAGAGTGAACACTCGAAGAGCTTGAGTCTTTTCAATAGCTCCAATCCATTTCCCACTTTCTTCAGTTTCGGACATTCTGTTAAACGGAACTCTTCAAGGCATGCCATTGCCCCCTCCTCCAATTCCGGAAACTCCTCTAACTCACTAAAATCATAAATTGTGAAGAAGCGGAGCTGTGGAAAGCCTCCCGCCTTTCCAAATGTCTCTGGCAATTCTCTGCAATTTGAATTCCAAGACAAGTTCAACCGCACTAGGTTGGACATTCTTTGTAATTCTGGATAATGACTACAATTACTCCCAGATAAGTGGAGATCCCTGAGGTTTGCAAAATCGCATATCCAAGTTGGGACTGCAAAACTGTCTAAATAAAGAGTTTCCAGATGATTCGTTGCTGTCATGTTCTCCGGAAGCTCCATTTCTGTTGTGCTGGTTCCATTCCAAATGAATAGATGGCGCATCTTGACCAAGCGTGCAAGGGTCCCTTCCAATTCCATTTCACGGCGAGCATATAACCGTAGTTCTTGAAGCTGAGTCATTTTGACAAAATCCTTTGACCTCACGAATTCGTCCTCTTCACTGGAAAGATTCAACCAATGTGACCGCAGTGTTCTCAAAGAGACCAGCTGTGATAGTCCCTTTGGCATGCGATCAACTCCCCGACATTCTAAATGTTGAAGACATTTGAGTTCATTAATCCACACCGGCAATTTTATGCAATACCGAGGCAGAGCAAGAAACAAGAGACTTTTCAGATGTCTCACACACTCTGGCACCTTCACAATCTCTGTCGCCCTCAAATTCAAGACTTTGAGGAGTTTCATTTTTTGAATGCTCTCAGGCAATGCAAAGATGCCTGTGTTGCTCAAGTCGAGGACGCGCAGTCCTCTCATAGCTGTAAACAAGTCTGCAGGAATTCTTGTAATCCCCTCATTCTGAGACAGTGAGAATGTGCGGAGACAAACAGTACGTACCTGTGAGACGTCGCCATCGTTGATATCTTTTTTGGCCACTAAAACCCTGCACCAGTCAGCACCTCCGTCTTTGGAGGCTTCCTCAATAGAAAAAACGCATCTGTTTTCTGTGGATACCCCTATTGCCAAGTCAAGCAGCAAATCGTGAATTCTACAAAATTTGGTTAGATTATTAATCCCCAGGACTCTGCGTGTAAAAATAGCTTCTGATTCCTCCCATAGTTGAAGCAGACAAAGGTTAGAAAGTTGATACAAACAGTCGCACGCCGCATCCCACTGGCCCTCTCCTGCTGGAATAAAACCTTCCCCAATCCACAAATATATCAGATACTCACATTCTATCTTCTCGTCTTCAGGAAAGAAGGAAAGATAGGCAAAGCAGGCTTTGAGATGTGAAGGCAAGGCATCATAACTCAATCTAAGAATGGGTATGACGGGGTCAATATTGGCAGTAAGTACCCCTTCAAGCTGCTGAAGCTTGGCCTCCCAGTCCCTTGGCATTCTGGAATTTGCCAGAGATGCGGCTACCGTTTTGATAGCCAATGGCAAATTCCCACATTGCTTTACAATCTTTCGACCCAGCACTTCTAGATCTCTGTTTATCGGAGATCCCTCAAATGCATAAACACAAAAAAGACTCCAACTATCTTCACCAGACAAAAACTGCATCTCATACATTTGAGCATGCAAGTTTCTACATACCTCCCTGTTTCTTGTTGTTACCACAATTTTGCATGGGCAATTGTGTCCAGTTGGGAGGCCAAGTTTACCTAACAAATCTTCTTCTCTGGCAGCCCTCCAGACATCATCTAAAACCACAAGGCACCTTTTCCCTTGCAACCTTTCATGAATCTCAGGAGCCAATACCTGCTCACTTACTTCATTTTCCTTTAACCTCCTACTTAAATCTTCATCATTTAACTGGAAGACTAAATCCTTCTGTAATTTGGAAATGGAATAAGACTGAGAAACAGAAATCCAGATAGATTTCTCATACCTTGATTTTACGCTGCTGTAAACATGCTGAAGAAGAAAGGTCTTGCCCGCGCCCCCCATCCCAACAACCGCAATAACAGGAGAGGCATCGTTGTTCAACAATCTGAGCACATCTTCAACTTTGGACTCTATTCCCACTGGACGTGCATCGCTGGGCGGTAGATAAGGTTTCCTCAATCCCACTCTTTGAGATGTACTGGGCAATGCTTCATTTACAGCAGAGACATCATGCAATAGTTCTAGCTCATTGCCCTCTTCAATAATTGATCTGATGCGGTTCTTGATGCCCTTGATTCTCCGCCCCATCCTATACCGATAAATCCATTTATTGCATCTCAAAGATAGAATTTTATTTCCATAAAGAGATTCCAGAGCACATTCCTCACGGATGTCCTCTGCAAGCAAGGAAATAACACGAATCTCCTCCAGCCATTCATTTACATCCTCATTGTGTCGAGACCGTTGATCAGCATCTTTCAGAAAACCCTTTACATGTCTGAGCTTCATGTTTAGCCATCTCAAGTCTTTTCTGAAGTGCAACACCATGTTTGCCTCTTCAGCAAATTTCCGAAGAGCAATCTCAAGAGCCATCTCACAGACTTTGCCTAGAACAGCTTCTCCAACTACGGATGGCATCTTACAAAAATTATATCGCACTAAACAAAACAAAATGCCTCACTTGACGAAGGCAAATTATATCACTCTAAACAAAACGAAAACAAAATCCCTCTCTTTGACTTACTAGCCACAGAAAAAAAATCCCCCAAAGACTCGAGGAAATAGGATTGCTAATCACTTAGCACACCCTAGAAGATACAAAACTTGATAAGCTTGGATTCGACCTGAGGATGGACATTTACAAATCAGGCATTTATAGCAGCAATTCCTCCTTGGGCAATGAAATGAACGGCTTTTAGAATTTTCTTCATGCCTACGTCTATGCTTGTTAGATTTATCAGTTAAAAGAAGAATAAGATAAAGAGAATAACTTTGGCAAAGCAAAGGTAAAGAACAAAGCATTATTGCTGAGCGAAGTTAAAGAAAATAAGATGAAGAGAATAACTTTAGCAAAGCAAAGTTAAAGAGATGTTCCCGCTTCCTCAATTATTATATCTCAGATAAATACTTCACTGGGAATGTTTTCTTTACTTGTGATGCTTTTCTTCTTACCGACGTCTACACTAGTTGCTTTTCTTCCTGGGAAGAGAAGAGTAGTTCATAAATAGATGCTTTCATAAACAAATGCTCTTTATGGTGGATTATGGAGAAAATGATTGAAAATGCAAAAAGCTAAAGAGGAGCTACCAAATGTCAGCAACGAGGAAAGGATGACGAGGAGAGGATGTTTATTTTACTAATATTGTAGAACAAAATGTATATGTTCTAAATTAAACGAAATGTATATGTTCTAAATTAATTGACACATAAAAGTATAATTAATTAGGTTCAAATTATTAATAGTGTAGTTTAAGTTAGATATTGTAAAGTTGTATTTTGGTATTTTTTTAAAAGTTACTTTTTTGTAGGAAGATAAAGATAATCTGGTAAGAAAGAGGATATTTTAAATTATATATATTTGTTTGAGATAAATTATGTATAGAAGGATGACCTAAAATAATAGTGTTGTACAATTAAGGTGGGAATGAAATATAATATGTGTCTATGGATTGACCGGAGCTAAGCTTAATTATATGTGTTCAAATGAGGAATGCAAGACCAATTAGTGAGGGCAACTTGAGATGCATGATTGTGACATTGTCAATATGTAAATGCTCATAAAACTAGCAGTCACATGCTTTTTTTGTACATGCAATGAGTGTACCGATAGGAGATGAGATTTAAGAAAAAAATGTAGAATGAACATTAAATAATGTAAATATAAGTTTTTAAAAAATGAAAATACAAAAATAAAAAAGTTGAAGATTAAAACATAGATATAAAATTTACAATGTTTAAAAAATTTGAATATTGCTTGGCAAACCTGTTCAATAATTTCAATATTTTACAATTAAATTCAATTTATCAAATATGAATTTTTTTTTTTTGAAAAAAACCAATAAAAAACTTTATTAGAAAAAACTAATAAAAGAAATACAAAAAAGATAATATGAAAAATAGCGACATCTCTAACAAATATTCTATTGACTAAATCAATTATAAAAACTGAAAAATAATATTTAAAGAAAAAACTAAACTAATAAAAAAAATTGAAGTAATTTAAAAACTAAAAACTAAATCAATTAAAAAAATTAAAAGTTTAATAAATAGAGATCAAAACATAATCTAATGTGGAGATCACAAGTAACTATTTTAAAAATAAATAAGAAAACAAAAATAATAGTTAAAAGTGGATATTTAAATTATAATCTTATGTGAACAAATTAGATTATTAATCTAACAAATATTCTATTGACTAAATAAATCATAGAAACTAAAAAAAACAATATGTAAAGAAAAAAAAACTAATATAAAAATAATAATTTAAAGTAATTTAAAAACTAAAACCCAAGTCAATTTAAAAAATCAAAAGTTTAATAAATAGAGATCACACCATAATCATCTAATGTGGAGATCAGAAGTAATTTTTTTCTAAATAAATAAGAAAAGGAAAATAATAGTTAAAAGTGGATATTTAAATTATAATCTTATGTGAATAAATTAGATTATTAATCATTTTTAATTTAAATAACACAATATTTACTAAAATATTTTAAATAAATTAATAACTATTATTTATTTATATTAAAATTATCAAATATATTAAAAAAATCATTTAAAAAAAATTTAAAAACTCTATTATGAAAAATTAATAAGAGAATTACAAAAAAAAAAGTCTAATAAATATTCTATTGACTAAATAAATTATAGAAACTTAAAAAATAATATTTAAAGAAAAAATTAAACTAATAAAAAAATAATAATTTAAATAATTTAAAACTAAAATCTAAATCAATTTTAAAAATCAAAAGTTAACCAAATAGATCACAACATTAGCTAATGTGGAGATCACAACTAATAAATAGAAAAAGAAAAATAATAGTCAAAAGTGGAGATAACAACTAATAAATATCAAAACAAGTGTTAAAAGTGAAGGGAAATAAAAACTGACTGGTAAATAATTAACAAAAAAGATTTTAAAATTTTCTGACCAAACTCTTGTAATTTTTCCATCAAAAATTTAATTTTTAGGAACAAAGTTCCCACAAATAGCCTATCGGCTAAATTAAATAGAAATTCACATGGTTGCAAAATCTTATATTACATTTTGCACCCATTTGAATTTGGATGTGAGGCTTAATAATTGTATACCTCAAAGTGTGTAGTGCACACAAACATTCATGTAAAACAAATATTTAACTATGACAATGACATCTAGATCCATGTTAAGTAATATATTCCTCTAAATGTAATGATGTGAATCCATTGTCTATTAAATTGCTCAATGACATGTTCCAAATAAAATGCCACAAATAGCTTCTATTACATAAATGTCACACTAGGTTTACCACAAACCCTTTGCGCATCAACTCCGGTTCGAGTCACACTAGGTTTACCACAAACCCTTGCCAATAGTGGCATGTTGTGATGGTTAAGTTGTTGTGTTGTTATCCTTGCCATCAAGGTTCAAATCTCATGGGGATGAGGTCCCCCGTTTGTGGCCTCACTGGTTCATAGCTCCAGGTCAAAGCGTTTACCCCTCTTTGAAAATAAATACATAAATAAAAATTGAAATGATTGTAAGTTAAACTTTACGTATGTTTCTTATCTCACAATAACTTAGTGTTAGGACGTATTCATGTTTCATGCATTTGCTTCCTTTTAGTTAATATAAGACCCTGGTCAATTTTGGTTCCATTGTTGGGTAGTGGGCTTTCTATAATGATCTCAATTTTAGTGAGAGCATTTCTATAGCATTTTCAAAATCCTATTTTAGGACGAAGAAAGAAAGAACATTAAAAAAACTCAAGATGGATAAGTTGGACTTTTGAATACAAAAATTAAAATTGGAGATATGCTCATAGAATAAGGTAAATGAGTTGCAATATGTAGAACACAACTAGTTGCATGGACCAAGATGTTTCTAAGATGTGACTAATTAAAAATTAAGGGCCTCATAAGGCTCTATTTGGCTGACTATGATCTATGAAATTTCTATAAAGAGAAGAGTGCGAAAGATCTTTATAGGAATCTTGAAGATGCTTATTATGCTATACTACATAGTAAACAAGGAATTTTTGAGAAAGAAAATGTAATCTACAAAGTTTGGCAACAAAATATTAGTTTTCAATCATCTTAATGCATTAAACATGATAGTTTCTTAGTTGATTCCATTGGTAACAATATTTAGGAGGATGGGGAGGAGGATCATTGCATGATCCTATTATATTTCTTTCCAAATTCATCGAACCATCTCATTATGTCTAGTTGGAGAAAAACCACCAAGTTCAAAATAGGTGAGGTGGAAGCTTGCTACTTTTTAAAGAGATGCAGAGAAAGACTTCTAAGTTAGCCAAGAAGTTTTGTGTAGTTTATGGAAGATCAAAAGAGAAAGACAAGAAGAATGACGATAAAGATGAAATGGGATGCAACAAAAGGAAGAGATTTATTACATATTATAAAACATCCTAATATAGGATGCAAAGAATGTCACATGGGGAAGTAAATGATGGCTACATTCAAGAACAAGGGGCATTTTCTTGCAAAACCTTTACATTTAAGTCATACATACTTGTGTGAACCTATAGAAACAAGTGAAATGAATGGTCAAAGGTATTTTATGTTGTTTTATTATTATTATTCTAGAATGACATGGGTTACTTATAAGAATTTTAATTTTCGACAATGAATAATAGTTATTTCCAATCTTCCCTTTTAGGTTATGGCTTTTTTTTACTATCAATACTACATATAACATTTTATGGCCCATTGTAGCTTAGATGATAGAAAGAAAAGTAGAAAGATCAAGGAGATGAAAGGAAGGAGGTAGATTACTTTCTTAGCATAAAAATAAGAAACTTTAGATATATTAAGGTATTGTGTTTGTCATCAATTTAGCTTCTTTGATCCCTTAAGAAGAGGACTTGTGTGTGATGAAAAAATGGGATAATTAATAATTATTTAAAATTAATTATTGGTAAATTAATTATTGGTACAAGTATGATCTGTCATGTGACTTGGGTAAGGGATGTGGACTATGAGACTTAGTCACATCATAGACATGTAGTTAATTAGCTAATTAAATCACTTAATATGACTAATTTATGAGGCCTAGGATAAAGTGATATAACCTAAGTAAATTAATCCAATAATTTAAATAAATTATTATAGTTAACAAAGGAATAACATTATATTTAATAATTGACCTGACAATTTTTAAGTGTATACAGGAAAGATATTCGTATTCTTAAATATTGTATTTAAGTATCATATAAACACACATGTATTTAAGTTAATACTTAGATATCATTTAGTAATATTTTCACCTTTAGTAGACTTTTACTTGTGTACATTAAGTGAAACTTCCACATTTAGTGGACATATCATATTATCACTTTTCACTTTAGGTATCACCCTATCTTTTTCCCACCTTATATAGGTGAAAAACTATCATATCATGTATCATTTCATAAGATCAATATAATTTTCATTATCCTATATTTTCCTATGCGTCATCTTGTCTACTAAACAAATTATTTTTATCATGTATTAATTTAAGCTCTTGTTTAAATACTTTCCATTAAGCCTCTAGATCTTAGGTAGTTATCTGTTAACATTTAAGGTCAATCAATCTATCTATGACTCAACACTTAGTCAAATGGTTACATTTCTACCAAGCTCTACAGTTGCTACCAAGCTCATCATTCATCCAATAGTTTGAACCAAGTGTCTCAGTTGCTACCAAGCTAAACAAACAATTTTTAGTTCATGCTAAGATACACAGTATCTATCGAGCATCAAAGATAGTTTGCAATATAGCCCGAGTGTAGTAGTGTCTACCAAACTATCCAGTGGAAGTGATGGAGACTTTAGTATTAACTGAACTTTGTATTATTAACCATGCTCTACAATGTCTACCGAGCTTATAGGATTAATGAAGTGAATCCAGAATCGATCGAGTCATGCAGTGTCAACCAAGGGATTTAGCTATTACTGAGTTTCTCAGTATCCACACTCACTGCACCAACTTAACAATCTTTTGCTAAATCTCTTAACTGAGTGCATACTTCATTGTATGTTTGTAAATCTTTTAACAAGGTGGAGCCCACACTCCTTATTGCTCCTAACAAGGTATATCACGATAAGTGGTCAATTGTAAGCCTTAATAGGTTAAATTTATATTGTTGTACTAAAGCTTGTGGGTATCATCCCCACCCCAGTTTTTCTTTCTATTTGGAAGGTTTCTGGGTTCCCATATCTTGTGTCAATGTGTTATGAATGTTTTATTTCTTTCATTACTTCATGCATGCAATTAGATTAGAATATTATATGAAGGATTAATTGGTGAAGTAAGATAAAGAATGAAAAGTTGGATCTAGAACTAGCCATTGGACAACTAAAGAAAGAAAAGGAGCAGCTCTCTCAATCATTGAAAAGAAGGAAATATCTTGCAGTACAAATGGATGATAATCTCTACATTGAAAATATAATTGAAGACTTATGTCCAGAAAGAAATTCAGATGAAGTTGATGGGCAAGTGCACCAAGTTGTGGTGCCAAAAGGGGGTATAAGTGCACACCTTTTTTCTAAAATCAATGATTTCTAAACTTCAACAAAAATTTGAAGATAGTTACGCTCAAAATTTTAAGATATGAAAAAAACAAAAGTAAAAGTCCTTTGAATCTAGTTTCTAAACTACTCATTTTTTTTCAAAATGGTTTAGTTTTAAGTCCTAAAAAAGGGGGGCCATAGAAAGTGTTACTATTTATTCCAAGAAAAATAACACAGTACAAAGTGTGGCCCCCCTAAAATTTTAACTTTTTTTTTGAAATTCTTTAATCGCTCTAGTCAAAAGTACTTAACACTATAATTTATCCCAAATTTTTCAGGTAATTTTATAATGTGTATTTTTTTTAATGAATTTTTAAACTAGACACATCCCAAAAATGTGAAATATATGTGTACTCCCCCTAGAAATGATTGAAAACTAATCTAAAATCTTTTTATTTCAAAGTGTGTAGAATGGAGTCTAGTTTCTAAAAAATTATTTTTTTATAAAATTTGATGAACGAGCTAAAATCTATAGCCCAAATTAGTAAATGTTGGTTTTTGACAAAAAAGGGACATACATTCAAAAAAAATTATAGATGAAAGGCTTGAAATAGATCAAATAAAAAATAAATTATATGGTTATATAGCTAACAAAGAGACTTGCAATGTCATGTAACTTGATCTT
This sequence comes from Cupressus sempervirens, assembly GCA_028749045.1. NCBI lineage: Eukaryota > Viridiplantae > Streptophyta > Pinopsida > Cupressales > Cupressaceae > Cupressus > Cupressus sempervirens. Next base: position 653,554,575 of record CM053787.1, read on the forward strand.
ATCGATGCTCAACCATAAGGAATCTTGAAGGAGAGCATACACAAAAAATCAATCATTTTTGGTATGTTTGTAGCAAAACATGTCTCATACAAGTTTATAGACTCCAAACCTTTGGGTTAGATCCCCAAGGCAAAACCAAGCCTTAGGCTTGGTAGAATGAAAAGGTTTGAATAGTACATACACCTTATAGTGTGCACGCACTATTGAAAACTTTTTAAATTTGAGTCTTAATAGCACGTGCCCACTTCAGTGTGCACACACTATTGAGACCTAAATAGTGCATAAAGAGGGAAGAAGAGAGGTAGAGAGAGAGAGAGAGAGAGAGAGAGAGAGAGAGAGAGAGAGAGAGAGAGAGAGTAGGGGATGGGAGAGCAAGGAAGTGAGAGAGTAGGGGTAGTAGAGAGAGTATGCGATGGGAGAGAGAGGAAGTGTGAGAGATAGTATGGGTGGCAAAGGGAGATAGATATTTAGAGTAGGGGATGGGAGAGAGGAAGTGAGTGAGAGAGAGAGAGAGAGAGAGAGAGAGAGAGAGAGAGAGAGAGAGAGAGAGAGAGAGAGAGAGAGAGAGAGAGTAGGGGTGGCAGAGAGAGTATGAGATGGGAGAGAGAGGAAGTGTGAGAGAGAGTAGGGGTGGCAGAGAGAGTATGGGATGGGAGAGAGAGATTGAGAGTAAGGGATGATAGAGAGAGTAGGCAGTGGATGAGGGAGCAAGAGAGGAAGAAAGAGAGAAGGATGGGGTGTGTGTGAGAGAGGGTAGGGTGGTAGAGAGAGAGAAAGTAGGGGATGGGAGAGGGGAGAGAGAGTAGGGGATGGGAGAGAGAGAGTATAGAGGAAGAGAGTGAGAGAGAGAGAGAGATAGTAGGCAGTGGAAAAGGGAGTGGGAGAGGGACAGAGAAGGGGGATGGGAGTGTTTGTGAGAGATCTAGAGAGTAGGGGATGCAAGAGGGGAGAGAGAGGGGGGATGGGAGTGTGAAAGAGAGAGAGAGTAGGGGATGGGAGAGGAGGGGGAGAGAGTAGGGGATGGGAAAGAGAGAGTAGGTGGTGAGAGAGGGAGTGGGAGAGGGAGAGAGAGAGGGGGAATGGGAATGTGTGTAAGAGAGAGAGAGAGTAGGGGATGGGAGAGAGAGAGTAGGCAATGGGAGAGGGAGTGGGAGAGGGAGAGAGAGGGGGGGGATGAAAATGTGTGTAAAAATATGAGAGAGAGTAGGGGTGGTAGAGAGAGTAGAGAGGGAGAGAGTGAGAGTAAGAGAGAGAGAGAGAGTGAGAGTGAGAGAGAGAGAGAGTAGGTGGTGGGAGAGGGAGTGGGAGAGGGAGAGCGAGTGAGAGATAGAGTAGGGGATGGGAGAGGAGAGAGAGAGGGGGATGGGTGTGTGTGAAAGAGAGAGAGTAGGGGATGGGAGAGGGGAGAGAGATAGAGAGAGAGAGTATGGGATGGGAGAGAGAGAGAGAGAGAGAGAGAGAGAGAGAGAGAGAGAGTATAGAGGGAGAGAGTGAGAGAGACAATAGGAGGTGGGAGAGGGAGAGAGAGGGGGGGATGGGAGTGTGTGTAAGAGAACTAGAGAGTAGGGGATGGGAGAAGAGAGAGAGGGGGGATGGGAGTGTGTGGGTGTGTGAAAGAGAGAGTAGGGGATGGGAGAGGGGAGATAGAGAGTAGGGGATGGGAGAGAGAGAGTAGGTAGTGGGAGAGGGAGAGAGAGAGGGGGGAATGGGAATGTGTATAAGAGGGAGAGAGTAGGGGGTGATAGAGAGAATGGGATGGGAGAGAGAGTGAGAGTAGGGTATGGGAGATAGTATGAGAGAGAGTATGAGATGGAAGAGAGAGAGTGAGAGTAGGGGATGGGAGAGAGAGAGTAGAGAGGGAGAGAGAGTGAGAGAGAGATAGTAGGTAGTGGGAGAGGGAGAGAGAGAGGGGGATGGGAGTATGTGTGAGAGATCTAGAGAGTAGGGGATGGGAGAGGAGAGAGAGAGGGGGGATGGGAGTCTGTGCTTGTGAAAGAGAGAGTAGGGGATGGGAGAGAGGAGAGAGAGTAGCCTGTGAGAGAGAGAGTAGCGAATGGAAGAGAGAGAGTAGGTGGTGGGAGAGAGAGTGGGAGAGGGAGAGAGAGGGGGGATGAGAGTGTGTGTAAGAGAGAGAGTATGGGATGGGAGAGAGTGTGAGAGTGTGAGAGAGAGTAGGGGGTGGCAAAGAGAGAGAGAATGAGATGGGAGAAAGAGAGTGAGAGTAGGGAATGGGAGAGAGTATGAGAGAGAGTAGGGGATGGGAGAGAGAGAGTGAGAGTAGGGGATGGGAAAGAGAGATTAGAGAGAGAGAGAGAGAGAGAGAGAGAGAGAGAGAGAGAGAGTAGGCAGTAGGAGAGGGAGTGGGAGAGGGAGAGAGGGGGGGATGGGAGTGTGTGTGTGAGAGATCTAGAGAGTAGGGAATGGGAGAGGAGAGAGAGGGGGCATGGGAGTGTGTGTCTATGAAAGAGAGAGAGTAGAGAATGGGAGAGGGAGAGAGAGTAGCTCGAGAGAGAGAGAGAGAGAGAGAGAGAGAGAGAGAGAGTAGCAGATGGGAGAGAGAGTAGGTGGTGGGAGAGGGAGTGGGAGAGGGAGAGAGAGAGAGGGGGGATGGGTGTGTGTGTGTAAGAGAGAGAGTAGGGGATTGGAGAAAGTGCGAGAGAGAGTAGGGGGTGGTAGAGAGAGAATGGGATGGGAGAGAGAGAGAGAGTAGGTGGTGGGAGAGGGGGTAGGAGATGAGAGAGAGAGAGTAGGGGATGGGAAAGATAGAGTAGGTGGTGGGAGAGGGAAAGAGAGGGGGCATGGGAGTGTGTGTGAGAGAGATCTAGAGAGTAGGGAATGGGAGAGGAGAGAGGGGGGCATGGGAGTGTGTTTCTGTGAAAGAGAGAGAGTAGGGAATGGGAGAGGGAGAGAGAGAGTAGCCTGAGAGAGAGAGAGAGTAGCAGATAGGAGAGAGAGAGTAGGTGGTGGGAGAGGGAGTGGGAGAGGGAGAGGGAGAGAGAGGGGGGGATGGGAGTGTGTGTAAGAGAGAGAGTAGGGGATGGGAGTGATAGAGTAGGTGGTGGGAGAGGAAAAGAGAGGGGGGATGGGAGTGTGAGATAGAGAGTAGGGGATGGGAGACGAGAGAGGGCAAGAGAGAGTAGGGGATGAGAGAGAGAGTAGGCAGTGGGAGAGGGAGAGCGAGAGAGGCAAAGTAGGGGATGGGAGAAGGGAGAGAGAGAGTAGGTAGTGGGAGAGAGAGAGAGGGGGATGGGAGTATATGAGATGAAGAAAGTAGGGGATGGAAGAGGAGAGAGGGTGAGAGAGAGTAGGTGGTGGGAGAGGGAGAGTGAGAGAGAGAGTAGGGTATATGAGAGGAGAGAGAGCAAGCAAGAGAGAGCAAGAGATGGGAGAGGAGAGAGAGAGTGAGAGAGAGTAGGGGATGGGAGAGGATAGTGAGTGAGAGAGTAGGGGATGGGAGCGAGAGAATGAGAGAGAGTAGGTGAGGGGAGAGGGAGTAGGAAAGGGAGAGGGCGAGAGAGAGAGTAAGGGATGGGAGAGGAGAGAGAGACTAAGAGAGAGTAGGGTATGGGAGAGGAGAGAGAGTAGGGGATGGGGATGTTGGGATAGGGAGAGATTTATTTTTACATAGTGCATACACGCTATAGTATGTACATGTAGTGCATACATACTATGTGAAATCACCAAAAAATGGTCACAAAGCAAGTTTGGGTCCCTTTTGATCCATATTCTACTTTTTGTTTATTGTGCATTCTTTTGTTCTAATAGAAGACACGGGTTTCAAGCTATTGGAATTAGCAAACACTATTTGAAGACTTTTTGAAGCTAGCAAACACCAAATTTAGTTATTAGATATGCTATTTGAAGGCTTTTTGAACATTCTTTCTATAGAAAAGGTTAGTGCAGTCCTTTTTAAATATTGTTTTTTGATATATAGAGACAAATTTAATTATAATTTGACATGTTGTTTAATATATAATGAATTCATTGAAATTTGTATGTTTGAATGAATTGTTATTTGGAAATGGTTAGAAATTTGGCAAGTTGTTTGATATATATTGTGTATTCATTGAAATAATTATAATTTCTATATGTATTTTAATGATTTGTAATTTACAAATTGTAAGTACTTTATATGTTTGAATAATTTGATGTATAGAAATCATCATCATGCCAAGGAAGAAACCAAAAACTCAAACAAAAGAAGAGAGGGAGACAAATTTGGCAATTAAAAGAGATAAAATGAAACTACTACATGAACAAAGAAAATTTCAAAGCAATGATGAAGAATTGACTTTTGAAGAGAATAAGAACCATCGATACAAAGAAACAAAGAGGAAGAATTAAAAAAACAAAGAGAATGAATGAGACTGTTATGCTCAAGAAGACAATTGAATTATGAAGCTACATCATCTTCCAGTGTTGGAGTCATATCATTCTTTCATGTTGAAGAGATGCTAATTTCTAGATCTAATGATGTAAACACTCCATCATATCATGTTGAAAGCACAACATCAACATATCAAGTAGGTGATATTCCATCTTTTACGTCTTATTGCCCAAGCACATCATCTTCAGTTCAAGGTATACAAAACACTCAACCTTATGTTGATGTTCAAAATGTTGAGGGAATGGAAGAGATTATAACAACTTCTAGAATTTGTTTTAGAAGATCAAAATATTTGATTGATATTGATACTAACATTTTGAAATCAATGTCTGACAAGATTAGCAAGCGTACTTGTCAAAGAATAGTTAATCATATGTGGAGATTATTCTTTGAATAATTAATTATTATAGGTCAATGCCAATTATTTGTTGAAATGATGAAGAATTTGAAATTTAGGCCTATCATGAAAATTTTTGGGCTAAAAACGATGGACGATTCAAATGAAAAAAATATTGTAAAGAATCTAATGAGTTCTTATGAGAAAGTGGGTTCTAAATCACACACTAAAGATAGTAATATCGCAAGACAAGTACCTACATGGACAATAGTAAGTACCCAAATGAAGAAAGCTCAACTCATGAGAAAGAAAAGAAAAACATTAAAAATTGGTAGATGTACTCTAAGGAGAGCCATGGTAAGGCATGAGAGATTGGAAGATCTAACAAAAAATGAGTTATGGACATTTAGCGGTAGACTACCATGTAAGGATAAAGAAATTAGTGAAGCTTTGAAATCATTGATCAAAGATTTTTTGAAAAATAACACACATGTTTCCCCTAATCAAAGAGATATTGTAAGAAGGAGGATTGGTAGTCAAAATCATGACCCACATGCAAAACATTTTTGGTACTCAATTTAGATACAATTTTTTGCAAAATTTATTAGTTTGTATCCTCAAATTTGAATAAGTCAAAGATTTTTTGAGATGGGTAAACCTTTTTATGTGAAGATAAATCACACATGCACAACTTTTTGTTGTAGGATACATGTTGAATTTTCTAACCATTTTGATGTTTCTCGACATATATTTCTAAGTTTGTTTTGCAGGATTTTGACATTAATGAGCCACCAAGATCTTCAAGGGAATTCATATCCAACATTTTATGTGAAATAGGGGATGATCAACAATTTTACAAGACATCATGATTGGATGGTACATGCGTATTTTGTAGTTCTTTGAAACTTTTATCAACTTGTGAACATATGGATAGTACACATGCAATTGGAAATGAAATAGTAGATTAAGAAAAATTTAAGATAGTGACATATGCTCTAAAAGATGAGAAACAAGGTAAAAGATGTGATTTAGTCATTGAAAAGATTCCAATGTATGAGTTCATGAAATTTTTTTGTGAAAAGATTATTTACAAGTATACAAGGCATACACATAGAGCTCGATGGCTAGATTTGCAATTCAAGTTGTACAAGGATACGTTTCCATTGGATACCATTTTTTTAGTTGTAGACTTTGTAGAGAACTACACACTACAATCATAAAATGAGGTGCAAGAAAAGTATTATACTTCTCAACATGTTTGCATATTTGTTCACATAACATTCATGCATTCACGTACAAGTACAAAGATGATGAAGATTTTGAGGGAGCACCATTTTTACATCAGCAATGATCGATCAAATTCTATGGAGTTTGTACATGGTTGTTTTCAACTATTTTATTGAGGTTTGGCTAACAAGGGAATACCATATCGTCAACACATTATTTGGTCAAACAATTGCGCATCTCAATTCAAGAATGCACAGATGTTTTATTGATTGAGAAGGATGCACTGGTTGTGTAGAATTCAATATATATGGAATTTCATAGAGGCTAGTCATGGAAAGGGAGAGCGTGATGGTGCAGGCACATGCATCAAAAGAGCCTTAACTCTTGAAGAACTAAAGTACAAAGATGGAGCAATATTGACAGATTCACAATCTATCGTCTAGTGGTGTAACACTACAATGGGTCTAGATAAAAGAGGTGAGTCTATAGTTCATAGATTTTTTTGGTTGATAGATAATACTAACATTGCACCATATGAGGATTGTTGCACAATAATAGGATCAAGTGAGTTGCACTCTTTTAGAAGCTCTAATGCAGGTTCATGGAGTATCCAAACATGAAAAATGGCATGCTATTGTCCATCATGTACAAAGGAAAATTGGGATGACTGTGAGTCGACTAAATGGGTGGACAAATGGGATATATGGGTTTTGGACCCAATTGACTATTGGGTGATGCGATGCGCTCCCCTGCCCTTAGGTGGTTAATTATGTGGTGTTCCATGTTCACTAATAGTCATGGCTTTTGGTGCAACGATAAATGGGCCCAAAAATTGGTATCAGAGCCTAGTTTTGGCCTGGTCATGGGTTCAAATCTCCTCAGTGCCTTCCTGACCTGCGTAAGTACCTGGTATATACATCGAGGGGGAGTTTGTGGGGTGATGCGACGCACTCCCCTGCCCATAGGTGGTTAATTATGTGGTCTTCCATGTTTACTAACAGTCATGGCATTTGGTGCAATGGTAAATGGGCCCAACATTGACATTTATTGTCCCCCACAAGCACTAGAAATGGTAGAGATGGATTCATTTATTGACTTTGACCGCTTGTTTGATCTAGTGCAACCTAGTAATATATATTTATATATATTTGTAATTTCAGTATGTAACTTTATAATTTTTATCTAAGTATTTTCTAAATTAATGACTGCATTTTGTACATTTGTCACTATAGGCCATGTTTTTGTTGTTATTGCACTTGAAGACAATGAAGAAGGGATAGATTATTATTTGTGTCATTGTGTCCAAGCCAATTTTTTTTTGGATCACTCAGTTATAGATGGTGAAGGTTTAGAGTACAATATTAATGAGGTGGTTGTAACTGACACATGGCTTAGATGATATTCTATGAAGAACCCTAACTTGTGGTTATCCAAGGATTGGCAAACAAAGAGGAAGATTCTTCATTATTTGAACCTTGCTATTGCATCAAATGTCCACTTGATAAAATATGGTGGAAAACTACATAATAAGATTCCTTGGAAGTTCGCAAGTCAGACCATGAGGCAATACTTGAGACATTAAAATGTAGAGCAGATCCAATTGGTTCATCAGATTGAATAGGTTACTAGTGTATAGGTTCAATGTAGAGAAGATCTAGTTAGTTCATTAGATTTAATAGGGAGGGAGGGAGAGGGAGGGAGAGGGGGAGAGAGAGAGAGAGAGAGAGAGAGAGAGAGAGAGAGAGAGAGAGAGAGAGAGAGAGAGAGAGAGAGAGAGAGAGAGAGAGAGAGGTTAATTGGATCCTTAGTGTCATTATAAGCCAAGACACCAAATTGAACCAAAGGTCAAATTTGAGGAAGTTGAGTTATTTTGTATGCAATAAGGAGTTTGTAGGTCTTTAGATAGATTTAAATGCCTTGGGGTCTTTGAATAGTTTATGCCATCCTCCTAGCATCCTTACTATTTGTGGAATAATGAAAGCTTCAAGCAATCCATAGAATCCATCAAATCTTGAAGATCCAGATATTTTTGGCAGACTCTATAGTTGGAAATGCTATCTTAGACAATAACATTCATATAGTTTCACAAGTTTTCTCAAAGTAGAGTGTTCTCATTCTTGTATAATGATGGTTTGAGTTCAAAATTGATAAGTTGAAAAAGCAATAGAAATTAATTTTTAAAAATGCAACCAACCACCATTGATTAAATCTCTAAAAACGGTAGTTTGTGATGATAATGGAATCTTTGGAACGAGTTATTAAACTTCCATAAAAACATGTGAAAGAACATAGTTTTACAACATCACAATTATTGTGGGCAATGCATGGCATGGATTTTGCAGAAAGACATTCAATTTTTTTAAACAAGTGCAATTGATAGGTGTAGACCACATGCAATGAGGTCCTTGGAAGAAGCTATGGATCTGTTGAAGGAGTCCAAGCTAGGCCATGCTATGAGTGCAATTAATTTTCATACAAAACCATAATTGGAAGGATGTACATGGAGAAAATGGATGTTAGGGTTGACCAAAACACAATTAGTGATGGCTTGGTGCCTCTGAAGATTACTGTTATTGGCTCATTGAGGCTATATCAAATAATAAGTTATTTGCAATGGCCATTGAACTTATTCATGAGATCTTACCGCCTAATATTGTTTACTAAAAATTCCTCATTGAGGCTTTGGAAAAGATTGATGAGGCTATTCTTATAAAGATTAAGTTGGGCTTAATGCACCAACAAGGAGTGGTCCTAATTATTAATGGCATTGCAGTGTGGTATCAAGTTGTGATAGCAAGAAATTGGTTCATAATGATACTCAAGTTGTTAAAGAGATTGTATCAATCGTACAAAAGGGAAAATGCATTCTTTAATTCTTTATTAGTCAAATGAAGGTATTGTTAGAATCTGCAAGGAATATGAATACAATAATAGCAAGATGTTTGGTAGAGCACTTTTTGATGAACCATGTTCAAGAATGACATAGGAAAATCATTGATAAAAGAAAAAAAATTTTGTTCTAGGTCTGATATTGACTCTTGAATTTTCTATTGAGAGGCTCGATGACCATGGAATAAAAAAAAGAATGGTATCATTAAGGACTTTTACTAAGTTTCAGAAAGAAAAAATTTGAATAAGAATTCTTCAAAGTCCAAGGAATTCATGCTTTCAAGAAGACAAATTGTTACTTCTATAAATCCAATCATGCCATATTTTTGATGATTTTATGATTAGAATTATTTATTCATGCTAACAAAATTATGTGCTTTGTGCTCTCAACTAATTAGGTGATGCAATGATGGTTATAAGAGAAAAGGATGTAGATGGAGAAAGAGATTCCCTTTACAAAACCCTAATTTGGAAGTGATGAGTTTCTATTTATGTTTTTGTAAAAGTGACTTATGTCACTTGATGTAATTAAACTTAGTATTTGGGATCTATCATTGTAAAAGTTAAGGTAAATCCTAACATTTCTTCAAATGGTAGATACTTTAAGTGGTTGTCTTAAGTAACTAGTAGGTGGTTATCTTGGGTAGTTATCCCAAGTAGAAACCTAAAGTAACCACCTCAGATAGTAAGCCTAAGTAGTTGCAAAAAGTAGTTAGGCGGTTACTAGATAGTTATTCAAGGAAAGTCTATATAAATACAAGCTCAATCACAATATAAGGGGAGGACATTTTGGCGAAGTGGATGCTATGGAGAAATTTCTTTATATATTTTTGGATTTATAACTTGTACAAAAGTGTATTTGGATATGTATATCAAAGACAATGAACAAAGCATTTAGTCTTATGTCTCAAATGTATTCATGAGTTGTTATTACTAGTTTTTCGTATGTCAAATTGGTAATATATTTTATGTATTGATGGAATTCAAGGTCTTTTTAATTTATGTAATTGGTTTGACAAAATGTATTTATTTCTTGATATCTTGATGTAAATATATTAGAATGGCCCATCTTTTCTTATGTCAAGGTTTATTATCCTTATTATCCTTTGAAGGTGTTGGGGCCTTGAAAGTACATGAATCCTAGTGGTTTAGTCATAGAAATGCTGAATCAAGTTTAAGTTTGAAGTCTTGAAACCTTTTTACTTGTTTTGCCTTAATTAGCCTAGTTGAGGGCAAGTGTCCCTAAAGCCATATTTTGATATAGGTTGTCCAAGAGCCTTGGAAAAGGGAAGGAGCTTAGGAGAGTGGAGTACACTTGGATAAGTAAAGGTAATCATTTGGCAAAGGCTGGTAACCAAGACATCATCCTGAAGTGGGTTTGGGTACCCTTAGAGGTTTAAGAACCAAGTGGCAAATATAGGTTGTGTACTTTGCATCAATAAGGGTCATTAGACGTAAGTGTGATAGCTAGGGTGTAGGAAGTCACAATATAGTTGTTTTTGGTCAATATAGACTCATTTGAATGTTTAAAATTCTTTTTAGGCACTAAAATGTAAAAAATGCATTAAAAGTGCAAAAGTTGCTATGCAACTTTGTAACTTTTTGCATAACTAAGCAAAAATGCTTCTAATCTTTCCTCCAATGGTCAAAAGCTTTCAAATATGGTTGGATCAGTTGGGTAAGATCTTAATATAGCCCTTTTAGGTGGGTGGAAGGTACAATGTATGTTTTTTGCATTGAAATCAATAAAAAGAACCTTGTTTTCTACATTTTGGGCTATTTTCTTGTATGGTACAGTCATATACAGATTCCTAGGATATATTCTTGGTATGGTTGGATAGATATTTGAATTACCTTTCTAATTCAATTGGTTTTAGGTCTTCAAATGTTGTAGAACTCAAGTTATTCCTATTTTAGTGTTGACAACCCAAAATTCAAGGGTTTCAAGGGTTTTGATTGAAATCAAGATATAATGTGAGATTCCACTTTAGGAAAATTATGGCCTTTGGTGGAATCCTTGTATTTTTAATGCAATTTAATATGCTTTTGGTTTTAGGTGATAAGATGCAAGGAGAAGGAAGAAACATGATGCCCTAGATGCATATACCTTGTATGCATCAATACACAAACCTATTGTCCCAGCATTTTAAGGCCTCAAAACTCCATATTATGGTTTGTAACTTGGTAATCAACATATTTGGATCATTTATCAACATATCCAATTGGTATAATGCTTTTAATATGTGTTTAAATGGTACCTCCTTTATAAATGTGGCCTAATTAGCCCTTGTGTCTAAATGTTGTCCCCGTGAGTTTTGACAATTTGCTTGCTAATGGGATCTCTTCATTTTGGAATTAGATAGTACATCAGAAATAGGAAGTAATCTTTGTGTTAGTCTTTTCTTCATGCTAAGTATACAAGTTGCAGACCTAAGTCTCATTCCTTGGACTACTAGGAATCCAAGAGGTTAATGAAGGAACTATGTCCTTTTCTCAGTTTGGGGTCTTCAATTCCAGTTGATATGCCTATTTTGATGTAAGAACATAATTTTTTGAGTCTAAGTTCTTGGTTCCATGTCTAGTGTAGGTTTCTTGTATTAAGCAATATTTGTTGTCAAGGTGCAAGTGTGGGGTCTTGAGCCTTGTTTGGGTTATCAAATCTTGTTAGGTTGTTCTTGTAGTTGTACTCTCCCAATATAACTTGTTAGTACCCTACCACTTGCATCACTTAGGCCCTTTTCTATGTTTTTGAATGCCCTTGCATTATCCTCATAGTTACTAGTGTACAGGTCGATATTTGAATCTCAACATGTGAATAATTTGTCTTAGTTCTCATATGTAGTCAAGGTCCTTGACATCAATTAAAAGTCATAAGTTACATGCATTAACAAAATGCAATTGCATCTCACAAACTTGATTGCAAGTTTTCTCATGTCTAAGTTGTTGGCAGGCCTTAAAACCCAACCAATAAGTCATCCTTCTATGTTGATAAGCACGTATTGTAATCAAGTCCCTAGAAATTGATTGCAAATTCTTTAAGCATCTTCATATGTCATTGGATTAAATATCGCATCCCTACAATCTAGTCTTGAAGACCTAATTGCCTCTCACCCTACTAACACAATCATAGTTAAGAATTTGAGACTTGACTACATATCAACATGTATTGAACTTACAACTTGTAATGTAGTTCTACGACCCAATTACAATATGTCTCTCTTTTACACTTGCAATCAAGTATTTAGGGTATGATTACATATCTTCTTTATAGAAACTTGTAGGTAAAGTGATGCAGAGTAAGATGGGCCCTTCCATGTTCTATGAGAAAATACTTCGAACAATGTATTTTCCCAAAGGTTTCTAAATGCAACCTTAAGGCTTAAGTTTCCCAAATCATGTAAATGACTTATCCAAATACTTATTAGTAATATAATGGTTTTGAATACCTTAATACACCCAAAATAACCAGTTTACCAAATACCAAGAGCCTATCTCTAAGGTAAACCAATCATCCCAACCTACTAGGCCTACAAGCCCCAATTAGCCCTCAAATGTTGTCCTCTTTTATTTTTCTCCACATTTTTCCATAAAATTAAGAAAATAAATTGAATATTAGGATACCCATTTGTCTTCTCTATAACATATCAAAATATGAGGCATGATTGTTTTGGACGAAGCCTCTGCTATTATACTATGGGGCACTTTTAGAGGCATAAAAACCCCTCCATTTACAAAGGACCTATATGGAATAATTATCCCCCAACCATAAAACTTGTTAAAGTATCTTAATATGATACTAAAGTGAGGATTCTTCAATTGGATTGAACCCATCAATTCTCTATATGTTCTTTTTATGAAACCCTCACCAAAAAAGGCCAAAAACTAGGGCCTCTTCAAATCTAACCAAGAAATCACTTCCAAGACCTGTTAGTTGATCCTACACCATGTTTGTGATGATTAATTTGATTTTTTTACATAAAAGCATGGCCTCCTTTAGGCATATCTCCCACTGCTATACCTATGGCATCAAATCTAATGCATTTTCATGCACCCAAGCACTCCAAACTTCTCTAGTTGGATGCAATTATAATTGCATGTCTTGGGTTTAAATCTCCCTTGCATGATATTTTTTGGAAAATAATATTGAGGGATGCAATTGAATATGCAATAGATGTACTTGCTAAACACTATAAAGAGTGGGATATGATAGGTTATCATATCATCTAAAATGACTTACATGATTTAAAAATAATCTTGGCACAAATTTTCATGAAATCTATAGATGCATTACATAGGTCCATATCAAAACATACACTTTTCAATTTATTAGATTATGTGGTTAATGGAAGATAAGTTTTAGGATCTCATATGCACAACATTCTCTTCACTTTTTGCTAGAAGTCATTGATAAACTTCCATGAATTAAATCTGTAATGATGAGAGGTCAAACTATTAGCAAATTTATTTATAATCATACAAGTGTGTTCAATATGATACCTTCCTTCAAAAATAGTAATGAATGTTATCCAAAATGACAAAGTTTGCTACCCATTTCTTTACATTCCAAACTCCTTGGTCGTAGAAGAGAAAATAAATATTAAAAAAATACATGAAATTTCCACAATCCATATTGATGGTTTCTTAATATTGTTGAATTATAGATCATATGGAGGTTTTTTATTACAAGGCCAAATCCAAAAAAGCACTAAGAAACTATGAATTTTTTTTAATAAAGCAAGTTGAGATAGGTTTTCTAATCATTTGAGGTATATTTATATACTTTGTGAGATCTTTATTCATATGTGCAAGAGTTGCACAAATGTAGAAGTCTCTAATTAGAGTTTTGAGAATAGTTGGTGGGAAAAATGGTGTGGATTATTCATATGACACAATTAATACAACCAATGTGATCATCAAGTCTAAAATACACAATAGTCTGAAGATATACATGCCAATATACACCATCATAATGATAAATAGGATTAGTAGATGCAATGTTCCCTCCATGATCTTAGATATTATCCCAATCTAGTGGTTTTTACAAAGTTCATAGAGACATACAAAGGTATCAAAGGGCATCTTAAAATACATCATGAGATTTTCTATAATTTAATTGAATCATAGACAACCATGGTAGAGTTGTCATCATACTAATAGGAAAAATCTTCAACCTCCAATTTAGGTGTTATACCAAATTTTAAACTGATAAGCCAATAGGTGCTTGCAACTTGGTTTATATTTTTGTTTTAATATTTTTTTTACCTACTTAGTCTAGAATAAAGAACCCTTGGATGAGAAGTCCATGGTTCTCAAAAGACACCATTTTGTTTGCTTAAGGCACTTTATGCAATTTATAAGCAAAAGTTTCTCATTAGGAAAATTTGGGATTTTTAATTTTTTTGGTCAAAAAATCATAGGACTAAGTTCTTTTTAGTTATTTTTAGGTATGTTGGAACCTTTTCGAAGTCCTAGAAGTGAAATCAAGTAAAAAATGTAAAAATTGCACTTTTTGTGCAAAGTTGCATTGTTGAAAGTTGTAAAAGTTGCTCAAATTTGCAACTTAGTGGGAAAAGGGTTATAACAATTAAAATATTGGTTTTAACCATTAAAATATACATAGGAGATATATATACCTAATTTGTGAGGTCTGGAGGGCATTAATATATGGATTGGAAGAAGTTGCAAAGAAAGAAATTCAATTTTTGAGTCATTTTTATTGTTGTTTTCAAGCTATGAAAAATGTATAGACTTTTAGACTAGATGTAATGGAATTTTGAGATAGGAATATGAATTAGCTTTCTTTTACTTCTGGTCTCATCATTCTATGTGTTTTCTAGCTCAAGTTATTGCATTTTTAGTGAAATTAGATTTTTAGGACAACATTGTGGTGCACATAGAAAAAATGGGCCTCTAACTACAATTTCCTTGGTTGAAATTTCATGCCCACTTGGAAAATGGTAGTTAGTAGGGTCCTTTTTAAGATTCCAAGGTTTCAAGACTTGGAGGATGTGTTTTGTGATTTTTTCAATCAAGCCCTAGGTCAAGTACCCTGAAGGATTTGACCTCTTGTGGCGTGTTGATTTGTGAATGACAAGAGTTTGGGAATTGATGAAGGTTTGAGCATTTTAAAATAATTTATTTTAGTTTTTCCGAACCTTTTTCAAGTCATAGAAGTGGAATCAAGTGAAAAATATAAAAAATTGCACTTTTTGTGCAAAGTTGCATTGTTAAAAGTTGTAAAAGTTGCTCAAATTTGCAACTTAGTGGGAAAAGGGTTGTGGGATCAAACTGTTGATTCTGTTAGCTCTAGATGGATGGGTAAAACCTAGTCCCAAGATCATCCTAGCCTATTAAGTGCTTGAATGTTCTCGAGAACGCCGAATCGAAACGTCCCTATGGGTCACTAAATGCCATAGGGTAGTGATCTTTGACGAGGCATATCTCAAAGCTTGTGCGAGATATGGATGCAATTCTAGGTTCTATACGACCATGTTGCAGAGACCTACAATAACTTATATCTCTTTTTGGAGATCTTATTCCATTTTTATTTTGCAATGCCATCTCGAGTGATGCCAAAACTCATAGTGTTGGCCAGAACAAAGTTGCCAATTGCAAAATCTCCCTCACCATTTGTCGTGGGATCAAACTATCTATTCTATTAGCTCCAGGTGGCTAGGTACACCTTAGCTCTAAGGTCATCCTATCTTGTTGAGTGCTTGAACATTCTCAGAGACACTGAACTGAAATGTCCCTAAGGGTCACTAAATGCCATAGGGCAGTGATCTTTGACGGGGCATATCTCAGAGCTCATGCTAGGTATGGATGCAATTCTAGATCCTATAGGAAGATGTTGTGGAGACCTACAATGACCTCTCTCAATTTTTGGAGATCTTACTCAATTTTGATTTTGAGATGCCATCTCGAGTGATGCTAAAACTTGTAGTATTAGCTAGTACAAAGTTTCCAACTACCAAATCTCCCTCACCGTTTGTCATGGGATCGAACTGTCTATTCTATTAGCTCTGGTTGGCTAGGTAGACCCTAGACCTAAGCTCATCCTATCCCATTGAGCACTCAAATGTTCTCAGACATGCCAAACTAAAATGTCCCTAAGGGTCACTAAATGCCATAGGGTAGTGATCTATGATGAGGCATATCTCAGAGCTCGTACAAGGTATGTATGTGATTCTAGGTGCTATAGGACCATGTTATGGAGACCTACAATAACCTCTCTCACTTTTTGGAGATCTTACTCTATTTTGGTTTTGTGATGCCATCTCGGGTGATGCTAAAAATTGTAGTGTTGGCCAGTACAAAGTTGCCAACTGCCAAATATTCCTCACCATTTATCTTGGGATCAAACTGTCTATTCTATTAGCTCCAAGTAGCTAGGTAAAATCTAGCCCCAAGCTCATCCTATCTTGTTGAGCACTTGAACGTTCTCAGGCACGCTGAACCAAAATGTCCCTAAGGGTCACTAAAAGCCATAGGGTAGCAATCTTTGATGAGCATATCTTAAAGCTTGTGCAAGGTATTGATGCAATTCTAGGTCCTATAGGACCATGTTTTGGAGATCTATAATAACCTCTCTCATTTTTTCAAGATCTTAGTATTTTTTTTAATTTTTCAATGCCATCTCAGGTAATGCTAAAACTCATAGTGTTGACCAATACAAAGTTGCTAACTACCAAATCTCCCTCATTGTTTGTCATGGGATTGAAATATCTATTTTGTTAGCTTCAAGTAGTCAACTAAACCCTAGCCCCAAGCATGTTCCATCCCATTGAGCACTCAAATGTTCTTGGGAATGCTAAATCAAAACATCCCTAAGGGTCACTAAATGACATAGGGTAGTGATGTTTAATGAGGCATATCTCGGAGCTCGTGTGAGGTATGGATGCAATTCTAGGTCCTATAGGACCATGTTGCAGAGACCTACGATAACCTCTCTCACTTTTTGGTGATCTTACTCTATTTTGATTTTGCAATTCCATCTCGAGTGATGCTGAAACTTGTAGTGTTGGCCAACACAAAGTTGCCAATTGCCAAATCTCTCCCACCTTTTCTCGTGGCATCGAACTATCTATTCTATTAGCTCCAGGTGGCTAGGTAAACACTAGCCCTAAGCTTGTCCCATCCTGTTGAGTGCTCAAACATTCTTGGGCACACCAAAACAAAATGTCCCTAGGGGTCACTAAATGCCATAGGGCAATGATCTTTGACTGTGGCAACTAGATATGTCATCTCATCCAATGATGGAGACTTATGATAGAAGGTAAAGAGGTGATCATACACATCATTTTAAACATGTTATTTTTTAATGGTAATAAGGTAATCCTCAAATCTTTCTACTACATCCCATGACCTATTTTGATACTTCTTCAACCTTGGGTTTTTCACATTTAATATTCCCCTAACAACAAGGCTCGACAATTCCTACCAACAAGGCTTCATACTCCATTGTTGTATTTGTGTTGTTTTATTCTAATTTAAAAGAATAAGGGAATTTATCACCTTGTGGTGATATCAACACTACACCAACTCTTATACTATTGGATGAACAAATACCATTGAACTCAATATCCTATAGGGAATCCTTATTATTAAGTTTAGATTCAACAACCTCTTCCCCTCCTAAAATAATGTAGTTAGAAATTTAACACCTATTGCATAGAATTTGGGCTTGGGGATCTTCTGATGAAAGGAATGCACATAGACTTTCCATTTGGTTGGAGTGTCACAATTTCCTTACCCACTACTATAGTATCTTGGGACCAATCCAATTTAACTTTTCCTCCTAGGTCCCTACAAAAACTCTTTCTCGACATGTCATTACTAACTAGGATATTAGGAACCAAAATAGTTATCTTTAGTGTCTTGCTTGGATGAGTGGCTAATACAAATTGAGCATTTTTTATTTGTTGTACTAAGGAGGCCTTCTTATAATCCATAAAAGACCATTTACCAAAGATTTTAGTTAGGGTGAGGGGGGTGGATCTAAGGATTTTAGAACATATAAGCCATTGTGTTGTCAAAGGCCCTAGAGTCAATTATACAATTATTGATCTTATGGTTGTGTATGAACATAAAAATATAGAATGGTTTGGGCTTCATTATTATTGAGACATATTTTTCATATGAACCAACTTTAGCCTCAAATTTAACAATGGAGGAATGAATTACATAATTTTGGCCGATTTCTCTAGATAAAACATTAGTTAATTATTTATCAACAACTTTAGGCACAAATTGATGACCTATGACATATTCAATCAACTTATCCAATTTGTCAGGGTTCGATCTAAGGTACTCATAGGGGCGATTATTTAACTTTTGGATGACTTACAAAAGTATGGATTTTTTTAGAAAATGAGATATTGGAGTCATTGAACTTTTAAATTTTGAACCAAAGGTTTGACGAAAATGATGTTTACCTTTATTCAGCTACTTTGGGCATAATGTATTGCCCTAAATCTTAAGGATTTGTTGGCTTCTTGTTGGAATGGTACATGAAGGATATTATGATGTTACCAAGATATTTCCCTATTTTTTTACATCAAATTTATATTCAAGATGATAATTTATAGAGTTGACATACATTTAAGGATTTCCTACATTTTCAACCAACTCTCGATAGGAATTACCTTTGAGGTCATATGTTAAATGAAAAATGCATATATTACACTTCATGACAAGAAGTTCAATTGCCAGTCTTTGTTGAGGAGCATAAACATTGGGTATTTTATCGCTTGGCCCAAGGTGATCATGATTTCTTCTTGGAATGTCCTAGTAAAGTTGTTGAAATTGATTATTACCTCTAGATAATTGTCTTTTGATGGAAATTACATTATTTACCAATATTTATAATATAGGGTTAGATGAAATTGAGGCCTAAGAATTAGGTGTTTAAAATTCCTTCCTACAATTCCTAATAGTTTTTAAATCATCTTCTAGTTCAATTGCCATGATTTGAGCAACAACTAAATCAACTACCCTCTCTCTCTTAAGGTGCAATCCAATATCTGGGGGCATTGAATTAAGAAGGAACACCTTATGGTTAATCAATAGCATATTATCATTTGATAATTAGTAATATGCATATCTCTAGATTATCAGTGCATTGTTACTCAATTTTTGGTTATTAAACTAACTCTGATACTATTTTGATTAGTTGTAAAGTGATTCATATGGGCTGACTACCCTATAAATCATGCTTAGTAGTGATTTGGTAATCTTTAAATGTTTTTTATTCAGGTAGTTTATGATGAACAATTCAGTATAAACCTGATGTAATAAGTCTTTAATCTATTCTAGTATCAAAGAATGCCTTATGGATTTTAGGTGTAGGTTGTTTGGTAGTTGGTACATTGTGCAATATCTTATTGAATTTTTCCAAAAAATTTGTCATGAGTTCATGAATTTCTTTTCTCAACCAACTTAGTTGAACCAAGAGGGTTTGTCCATCATTGGGGATTTTGAATCTATCTTCAAATGTACTCCTCATATCATTCCACTTGGTTATAAAATTGTTGGGTAGAAGATAGAACTAATTTTCTTCTTTATTAGTCAATGTTTGTACAAATCACCTTTTAGCTACATCTTCATATTTAATTTCCAAGACTCCACATACCACATTAAATGTGTTTATTTGTTCATTTGTGGAGAGTTTTTTGTCACCATTGAACTGGGCAATATTTCCTTAGCTCCTTTGGGTAGGTTGTTTATATTAGCACTTAAGAGGTGGAAGCTCCCCATGGTTGAGCCATTGTAGCAATTAGAGTTGAGATAGTGACTTTAGGGGGGAATATTTTTCCCATTTAAAGTTTATGTTTTCCAAATAGTACGGTGGGAGTTGACTAGGTTTCCTTCAAAGGAGATGAAGGTCTACTTTTTGCTTTTCTCCTAGATCGTATAAGGTTTGATGAAAAGTTAAGGTCTTGTAATTATTGAAATATAGAATCAGGGATATCTCCCCTTTTTTGAGATCTACTATATTGTCTAGAGAATACAAACTCCAATTTTCCCAACAATGGTTCACAAAGTAAGATATTTGGGATTCTTGGTTTCTAGAAGTTATTCAGTTTTGTCTTTGTCTTTGTTGTTGTAGTTGTCTAAGAACATCGTCTATATCTTCTTCCTCCCTAAGAACTCTACTAGCTCTATGTTAATCTTCTCAAGTTCTCCTAGATTACTAAGAAAGAATATTTAACTAAGAATATCTTCTTTCTTGCTGTGAAAACCAATATTGGGTTCCAACATAGGTATAATATTTTCATGTACATTGTAAAGAAGCTTTGAAAAAGCCCTTAAACCTACCTCTAACCTGAGGAGCAACCTATTTATGCTTGGAGGAACCCTAATCAAGGGTTAGCAACTCATTTCTTGTACAAATCCATGATGTTGGAATGTATGCAACAAACTGTGACTATTTTAGCACATATTTTATCGGTTTTTAATCTTGTTTGGAGGAAAATCATGTGGCTATTATCATTTTGTTGCATGTTGTTGTTGTCGTATTGTTTGTTTTCCATTTTCCATGCATTAGTTGGGTATGTGCAAGATCATGGTGTGCCAAAAAGTGGTGATGTCAAAAAAATAGAGTTTGAAAACATCTAAAAGCATTTCAAAATTTGCTTTGACTTTTTTTCATCTATCCAGGTACCCAACCTGGAAAGTAAGGCCCAACCCTTATCAGATATCTAATTTGATATTGGATACCCTATTATATCGGATACCTGATAAAAAATAATATATATAAAGTAATATTAAATAATAAATTAGTTATTACCTTATATAATTATAAAATAATAAATATATATTATATTATTTATGAAGATTAATATTTTTATATTTTGAAAATCATTCAGAAATATTAATATAAGTATAATATAATAATATACTATAATATAATATAATAGTATAAATTATAATATAATATAATAGTATAATATAAAATAATATAATATAATATAATAGTATAGTATAATATAATAGTATAGTATAGTATAAATTACTAGTATGTTATTTTTGACCTGTGGGGTGTTTCAAAAAAGACAACCTACAGGAAAATATCAGACATCCGATATTATATTGGATACCTGATATAATATCGGATACCTAATATCTGTCAGTCTTTATAAAAAAAAAAAAAAGAGAACTCACGGGTTGTTTTCACAAGCTTATTTTGTGTTTATGGTTCGGACATCGGGTTTGAAATTAGATACGCGATATAAGGTAAACTTTTTTTGTTTTTTTATCAATTTTAATATAAATTTAATAAATTTTATTAATGAATTTTTTAGTTTTAGTTGAATTTAAGGTTTTTTTGATAGAAATTGTTAAAATCAAGATTTTTTTAAAAAGATATATTATGTTTTGCAAATTAATAGGAATAGCTAATCAAAATGATGACACTGAGGCAAGGAATAATATTCCTCATAACCCCCCACCAAACAATCCAATGCCCCCACAAAATCATCCACCAAATGATCCTTTACCCCATC
Source organism: Cupressus sempervirens (assembly GCA_028749045.1). NCBI lineage: Eukaryota > Viridiplantae > Streptophyta > Pinopsida > Cupressales > Cupressaceae > Cupressus > Cupressus sempervirens. The sequence continues at coordinate 653,575,918 of CM053787.1, forward strand.
AAAACCCTCCTTGAATTGAGGATTTGATAATTAAAAATCTCACCCAATTGAGGACTTTGCAAAGAACATATAATAATGTACCCGCATTGGCTCTTACGTTATCCACGTTAAACACCATAGTGGATAACATTGAAACCCTTACCAACCAACAAAATGCCACTCTTCGTTGATGTGATGAAATGCATGAGATGTTTGATGATGGCTTGGACTATGATGAGATTGTGGCCCTCAATATAACCAAAGAGAATTTGGCTAGCCTTTTTGCGAACCCAAAAACTAGTATACTAGTCGACAAAAAAAACCCAAACTATTGATTAAATGGTGCACAAATGATGCCATACATGCAAACTTTTGGGATCGTTGGTGGATGATTTTTGATATCCCTCCACATAGCAATTTAGATGTGCCATTTTATTTCCTTAGAAAATTATATGCAAAATTTGTGTTGAAACTCAAAGTGAATTATTAAAGCATGAAGCCCGAAATGAGTGTAGGACTAGGAGCTCCTCAGGATAGACCCTCTTCCTAGTGAAAAAAAGCTAGGACTTTTTTCCCCCCTACTGATATCTCCCCCCTCCTCAAGTGAAACATCCTAATATTATGGTAGAGGCTAGCTCTTAGATCATCAGAGTCATTCATAGGCTGAGTAGCCTATTGATATCTTAGACTGGGTCAGTCTTGCCTCCCTATGTTGATGATGTTAGCACCAATTCATCATTGGCTAGCTCATCACATGTTTGTGTGCCTCACACTTTCATTATGTACAAGAATATTTTCCTGGGTCCCATAGGTGATCTTCTTGAGTATCATTTTTTATTAGACAAGGATACACTAGATACACATGCAGAGGCTATAGACCCTGATGTAAGAGAGGAGGGGAATGTAGAGGCATGGACTCCATCTGTGTCAGTACATGTATACATTTTTTTGTTATGACATATGCAATTTAAAGTTAATTTTTATAATAGAGTAATTTTAATTTTTAAGCCATACTAACATATACATGTATGTGATCTTCATTCATGTTTAGTTGATGATTGAGAAGGAGTTCAGATAGATTGATGATGCCATGCTCTCGACCATTTCATTTGGCTTGAGACATCTAAGGTACATTATGTTGTGCTCTCATTGTTTTTTCTATTTGATATTGTAGCATATATGGTTGCTAATATTTCTTTTATCTTGCAAGTACCACTTGTCCAGGGGGGACAAAATGTGGGGGATGAGCCAACACCCATTGACAAAGGAAAGGTAATTAGGTGCTTTCTATTTAATTAACTATTGATGCATTCTTGTAAAATATTTGTGGTAATGAAAATTAATTACATTCTTTATTGTATATAGGGCATGGCTACTGGTGATGAGCCCATACAAATTCCATGTCGTAGACGGTTTGGCATTTCCATTCGCACCGAGAGCCCCATTGTATGTATAAGTATCATTTATTTTTTATTTTCCTTATCTTCATAAATAAATTCAAAACTAATTTTCGTGATATTAACCACTACTATTTTGTATCTCATAGGAGACTCCTAGTGCACACGAGGTTCGACAGGAGAGTTATGTAGATTTGATGATGCAACCACTATATCTTGAGGAGGAGCCTACACTAGTAAGTTATAGTTTGAATTCATGATTAAATATGTTATAAATTGAGCATGCTATGAATTATAACATTATATTTTAAGTTTTAGATTCATTTGACAAACATATTTGAACATACACAACCTAGAATCAGTGAGGTACAAGAATTGCCAAGGGCATATGAGAGGACTCTTGATCGATGTAAGAGGTTGATGAGAGAGGTATTTATTATGAAATTTTAATAGTATAAATCTTCATTGAAAAAAAGATAATTATGCATTTGAGTAATTCAATGTTAGATACAAAGAATCATATAAATTTAGTAGTCTAATTTTGGGTTTTCCTTTTTTGTTTATGTAGGAGGCATCTGATCCACCTAGTGCAATGAAGAGGCTACATTTTGATCATCCACTGACACCTTAGGATATTATAGTTGTTGTAGGATGCATCATGAGACATTTTGATATGGAATATGTCACATTGTTTACATAAACATTGATATTATACACATTCTGATGGCATGATCAACCACATTTTGTATATGGATCTATGTATTTTGATATATATTTGTGTACTTTCTCTATGGATACATGATCTTTGATATATATTTTTCATTTATGTGGACAATGATATACATATTAATTTAGTACCTAGCATTGTTCAATTTATCTTGGATCACGTGTATTGTTCATGTTTATGGAATATCATTAATTTTGATTATGTTTGTTACATTTGATTTAAATGCGATAATTTTTGAATAATATTTTAACAACTTTTATTATCAAATTTGGATGCAATGTTTAATTTGAAGTGCTATCATGACATAAACACACTTGTTAATCTCCTACGAAAGGTTCACATAATCCCAATTCTAATTTTAAACTCCACCTTCAACCTTGAAACTAACTCTTGGCTTCAAATCTAATCTCAACACACTTAAGGACTCTACTCCTCAACCATGGATTCTATTCCCAACTACAAACTCATTCCTAGACTCATAATCTTTGATAACTAGAACTTCACTTTGTTACAATCCTCATACTACAACTTTTCAATTTCAACATAACCTCAAAATATCACAACTTAAGAGACCTAATTGGATCAAACATTTTTAACTTGGTTCCCCAATACCCTATCCATATGAATAACATCTATACATTTCTCACATTGATCAGATTACCCATACTGATTCACTTCACAAAACTGGCTTTATTAATGCATGTTATCATTTCACACCTTATATAGGTGTTTCCAAACTTGTATCGTCATGCTCAAACCCCTAAATAACTCTTTGCACTCATTTTCACTTTGCAAGAAAAAGTTATGGTTCATTTTCCTATAGCATTTGATGGTTCATCGATAGCCCTCAAGAGCTCCAAGTTACGACCCTCAGAAGATCAACCTCGAAATGCACTTAGAGCACCTTGGAGTCTCCTTAGTATAGAGTGGTTGTGGATGATGGATGGTCTCCATGGTTAGAACAAAGGTCTCACTAGGGTTCACTTGCCCATCTGGAGCTAATGGCCCTAATGATTTGATGCCAAGATCAACGATTTCAAAGTTACGCTATGGTACACCTATAAACTGAGGCACATTGCAAGTTTTGGCATTGAGTGAGATCGCTATGTCAAATCCAAAAAGAATGTGATATCTCAAAAATGATATTGGTTATTTTAGGCCTTGACATCATCATCTTGTAGCATTTGACGGTTCATCGATAGCTCTCATGAGCTCTGAGTTATGACCCTTAAAAGATCAACCTTGAAATGCACTTAGAGCACCTTGGAGACTCCTCGGTATGAGGTGGCCGTGGATGATGGATGGTCTCCATAGCTAGAAAAATGGTATCACTAGGGTTCACCTACCCATTTGGAGCTAATGGCACTGGCGATTTGATTCCAAGATCAATGGTTTCAAAGTTATGTTGTGGTGCACCTATGAACTGAGGCACACTGCAATTTTTGGCATCGAGCGAGATCGCTATGCCAAATCCAAATGGGAGGTGATCTCTTGAAAATGAGATAGGTTATTTTAGGCCTTAGCATCACTATCTTATAGCATTCAATAGTTCATTGATAGCCCTCATCAGCTCCAAGTTATAGCCCTTAGAAGATCGACCTCGAAACACACTTAGAGCACCTTGGAGACTCCTCAGTATGAGGTGGTTGTGGATGATGGATGATCTCTATGGCTAGAACAAGGGTGTACTAGGGTTCACCTACCTATATAAAGCTAATGGAACTGATGATTTGATGCCAAGATCTATAGTTTCAAAGTTACACTGTGGTGCACCTATGAACTAAGGTACATTGCGAGTTTTGGCATTGAGCGAGATTGTTGTGCCGAATCCAAATGAAATGTGGTCTCTCAAAAATGAGATAGGTTACTTTAGGCCTCAACATCATCATCTTGTAGCATTCATTAGTTCATTGATATCCCTCATGAGCTCCGAGTTACAACCCTTAGAAGATTGACCTCAAAATGCACTTAGAGCACCTTGAGACTCCTTGATACGAGGTGACTGTGGATGTTGGATGATCTCCATGCCCAAAATATGGATGTCACTAGGGTTCACCCACCAATCTAAAGCTAATGGAACTAAAGATTTGATGCCAAGATCAGTGCTTTCAAAGTTACGTTGTGGTGCACCTATGAATTGAGGCACACTATGAGTTTTTGCAACAAGTGAGATCGATGTGACAAATCCAAATAGAAGGTGATCTCTCAAAAATGAGATAAGTTATTTTAGGCCTCAGTATCATCATCCTATAACATTCAACGGTTCATCAATAGCCCTCATGAGCTCCAAGTTACGACCCTTAGAAGATCGATCTTGAAATGCACTTATAACACCTTGGAGACTACTTGGTACAGGGTGGATGTGGCCAATGGATGATCTCCATGGCTAGAAAAAGGGTGTCACTAGGGTTCACCTACCTACTTGGAGCTAATGGCACTGATTATTTGATGCCAAGATTAGTGGTTTCAAAGTTACATTGTGGTGCACCTATGAACTGAGGCACACTGCAAGTTTTGGCATTGAGCGAGATTGCTGTGCGCAATCTAAATGGAATGTGATCTCTCAAAAATAAGAGAGGTAATTTTAGGCCTCGGCATCACCATCCTATAGAATTTGATGTTTCATTGATAGCCCTCACAAGCTCTGAGTTACGACCCTTGGAAGATCGACCTCAAAATACACTTAGATCACCTTGGAGACTCCTCAGTACGGGGTGGTTGCGGATGATGGATGGTCTCTATGGCTAGAAAAAGGGTGTCACTAGGGTTCACCCACCCACCTAGAGCTAATGGTGTTAAAGATTCGATGCCAAGATCAATAGTTTCAAAGTTATGTTGTGGTGCACCTATGAACTAAGGCAGACTACGAGTTTTGGCATCAAGAAAGATCATTGTGTTGAATCCAAAAAAAATGTGATCTCTTGAAAATGAGATATTTTATTTTAGGCCTCAGCATCATTGTCCTATAGAATTTGATGTTTCATCAATAGCCCTCACAAGCTCTAAGTTACAACCCTCGGAAGATCAACTTTGAAATGCACTTAGAGCACCTTGGAGACTCCTTGGTACGGGGTGGCCATAGATGATGGATGGCCTTCATGGCTAGAAAAAAGGTGTCACTAGGGTTCACTCGCCCACCTAGAGATAATGACATTGATAATTCGATGCCAAGATCAGCAGTTTCAAAGTTACACTATGGTGATCCTTTAATGTCATAGAATGTTATTTTTATGCACTTTTATGGATGTGTATTTGGAAATTGAATAAATTTTTTGAAATGATTGATAGGGAATTCAAACCAAAACCAAAATATTATAAATAAATAGTGCCAACTGATCAATTCAAAAAGTTCACCCTTCAACCATTTGGTTAGGTACTACAAGTGGAAAATCAAAAAAATGCACTAGAAACAACAAGTTCTTTATTGATTTGAGAGCAAGTACAATGTGTTTCTTCAATATATCTTCTTCTTTGACTGCTCAGAGCCTATATAGGCTATTTACAACTGATTCAACCAACCCATGGACAATTCTATCCATTAGGAGTTACATTTTGAAAAGTTATCATGAAAATTGCAAAAGTTGCTAAGCAACTTTTTGCAAGTTTTGCGCTAAGACAAGTTTTACTATAAATTTGTTTGCAAATGGACTCTAAAAACTCCTAGGGACCCTACTATTTTTCTAAACACCTATATTTTCCTAGAAAACATGGAATTTACCAAAAATCCACTTTATTGGACCAATTGATGCCTAAGGCTTATAGTTGCACCATGGGGTATTGTGTCCATTAAAAATGTCAATGGTCATAGGGAGATCATTAGATCTATCCCTAGACCTTATTACATCAAGAAAATAGAAAAGATTAGGTGCTTTGCACTAGTGTTCCATGTACTGATGTGATAAAAAAGTGCATGGAATGGTTAGTGATTGTGCATACCTCACTACATTACTTGATTTTTTTTTTGATGATTTGTGGTTGGTATGTGTTAGATTAACAAGCTTTCTTAGCATACGCATTGTTGGATAACCAGTCAATTTTCCTACTAATTCAAATGGGTGTGCCTAAGGGTTCAACATTTTTGGGTGATATTGAATCCACACGAAAATCACTAGCTCTTCTAGAGATGCTAAAAGGTGTGTACAAAGGGACTAGCATCCTTTAATATTGTGTAATTTCATTTTTGTGCATTTTTATGGATATGCATTTGGAAACATGTCATGCATTCTTGAAAATTCTTTTTATTAGATGTTCTAGGTATGTGAATGATCAAAATCCTTATATTTCATTAATGTTATTGGACTAAGAATGAGTTTTCCTCTTAGTTGGAAGGGTGGCCCTAAGGGTTCAACACTAATGGGTGATGTTGAACGACCTTGGTAATGAATAGTTCATTTGGGGAGGCTTGAGACTGCATGCAAATGGATTCTTGTCGATTTTACTCTTGTTTCAAGGAGTGGGCCTAAGAGCTCAACATGTTTTGGTGATGTTAAATCACCATATTAATGAATAGCTCATTTGGAGATGCTAAAGAGTGTGTGCAAATGGGCTATCATCCTTTAATGTCATAGAATGTTATTTTTATGAACTTTTATGGACATGGTGCACCTATGAAATTTTATGAACTATCCCCCACATGTTGATAACATAAGAGGAGATGAGGAGTATTGATAGACAACAAGAGTATTACGTGCATAATGATGAGTGTGCATAGCAAGATCAACAAAAAAATGGATTGAAAACAAAGGAAGTATGACAAATATCTTGCAAGAGAGATAACTATAAAAGAAGAGTAGATAAGATTGCAATTTTCTCAATTTCAAGAGGTAAAGACCCAACCACCTTGTGTTCCTAGTCAACGAACCAACCCATTAAAGTACAATGTGTTTTTTCAATCTATCTCCTTCAAATGTTCAAAGCATTTATAGGCTATTTTCAACTGATTAGACCAACCTATGGACAATTGTAGTCATTAGGAGTTTCATTTTGTAAAGTTGTCAAGAAAATTGCAAAAGTTGTTAAGTAACTTTTTGCAATTTTTGCAATTTTTGCGCTAAGACAACTTTTATTGCAAATTTTCTTGTAAATGGATTCCAAAAACTCCTAGGGACCCTACTAGTGTTCTAAACACCTAGACTACCTAGAAAACATAGAAATAACCAAAAATCCACTTTATTGGACCAATTGATGCCCAAGGCTTATAGTTGCACCATGGGATCTTGTGTTCATTACAAAAATGGATGGTCATGGGGAGATCATTAGATCTATCCCTAGACCTTATAGGAGACAAGTTAATATCAGGAAGCAAATCAATTTGGTAAGCATTTTTGCCACACTTTTTACCAATGGAGGAGGAGTTGACATGGTTGTAATAATGCATGGTAACCATGATGAACCAACAAAAAAGAGAAACACTATAGAAACTAACAAATCAAGCTTGAAGTTTGTGCTTTCAAGAGGCTGTGCAATTAGGTATTTTTCCTAGCTCAAGTCAAGGGAGGAGTCACCATTCAAACTAGCACTTGAACATGAAGATTATTATGGAGAGGATCAAATGCAACATGTTGATTCAGTCCCAAATGTTGACAATAAACAAGGGTTTAACTTTGACAATATACAAGATCACATTATTAGAATAAAATAATGAGTAAAATATACAATGGAAACATCACACCATAAAAAAAATGAAATGCATTGATAAGACTTGTAGTAAAAGGCTTACACAATATTAGTATCATAAAAACACTTCTTGTTTCAATGCCTCATTGTGAATGAGTATTCAAACTTATTGACACCTTCCCCAAATTGTTTTTTAAGGAATCAAGTATTCTAATTGTTCATCCATATTTTCTAGATTTTTCTTATTTTATTAGTTTGATAAAAATGGTTTTAATAATCATAATGTCAACTCTATGTCAAATAAGAAAAAAGCCAAACTTGTCATAAGATATCTGCAAGCAATCATCTTTCATTATCTCCTTGCTTCAATACTCATATAGTTATAAATGCTCTTAAAATTGTCCTTATAGCCTTGTATCATATGCAAATATGATTTGTAAGGACTTGTTAAATATATTCCTCTTATAATTTCTTACAAAGAACCTACCAAAATACAAATTAGAATGTATAACTAATTTAATCTATCTGTAGGACCAGAAAAATGGGTTAAAATGTATAACATACTATGAGAAAATCACAAAACTCACTAATCATATATTAGCACCCACTAGTCTACCATGAAAACCAAACTAATAGAGAAAGCAATAGAAACTCCCTTTTTTCGTTTGTAGCTCTCATGTCCTTCTTTCTTCTCCAAATAATTGTAGCTCCAAAGTTGCCTATAGTGCACACAAAATTGAAGTAAAATTCCATGATGTGGATAATGCCATGAGAATACTAGAAGTGTGATTTTCGTTTGAGAACAAGAAGTGTAGATGCAAAGAAGTGGGGACTTAAAAACTCGAGGATTTGGATTTTCAAGACTTAAGCATTCAAAGATTCAAAGGACCCAAAATGAGAGAAAGAGTTGATTTGATATGATTTCGAGTTGATTTGATATGATTTTGAGTTGATATGAAATGATTTCGAGTTGATATGAAATTGATGTGAAAGGGGATACAAATGAGGAAATATGGTCAATTTGGCCAAAAGACCAAAGTTAGTAGAATGAGAAAATGGGAGAAATTAGTATGAAAACGTGATAAAGTCGTAGATGTGAACCATTTTTGAGTGTCTACACTATCTTTTTCATTATTACAAAAATCATATACAAAAAAAATTAGATTTTACATCATAAATCTTAGGAATTCTCCCCCCCACCTCCCCACCCCACTCTTCATGATGTACCTACATTCCAATATCATAAAAAATATTAGTAACTTATTGTATTAAACAAGATAATCATTGGTTCATTGAATCATTATGAATAAAACACCATAAGAAGTAAATATACCTAGTCGAGTGTTCTAGTAAGGTCCTCTCTTTGTTTTAAGGTCTCCAACAAGGCTTCATGATCAACATTAGTAATAGTAAAAAGTTATTTTACTTTTGGTCTTCCTTGATGCTTCAAAAACTTTACATTTGTTGCTATAATAAGATGTGAATATATGAGAATTATTTTGTGCTTCTAATAGTCTTCGACTGTAGGAATTCCATTCCTTCTAAGCATGTATGTTTGTAGCCATGTTTCGTAAAAATAACTGAACCAGTAGGATATGTGAATCCATCATCATCTTTGATCGGTTGTGAAAGCTTTTTTTTACCTCTTACACAATGTGCTAACCAATAATCAAATTTCTCATCATTCCCTTGTGGTGCAACCAATGCAAAGACATGTCTTGGCTGAAGAAGATTTGATAGATGGTTATGCTCAAGTGAACTTTCCATGTCATCATTTCCGATAGAGGGTATGATAAACAATGGAGTAAGATAATGTGGAGCCCATGTGTCCACCCACTCACTCGACTCACAGTGATCCCAATCATACTGAAAACAACTAGGACAAAAGCAAGCTAGTTGTCATGTCCAAATGGTTCATGTACTAGAATTAAAGCTCTAGAATGAATGCATTTTTTATGAGTCTCTCACTGTAGCACATTCTGATCTATCACCTCTGGACCCTTCCTTAACCAACCAAAAGAACTTGTGTACCACTAAATCAAGAGTCCCCCCCTATGATAGTGCTAAACTACACCGATCAACAATGCTACGAGCATCAAGAAGCTCTACTACTTAAATCTGCAGTTGCTCCTTACCTAGAGCTCTCTTCACACATGCTCCTGCTCCATAATGTTCTCCTTTCCCATGGTCGAACTCAAAAAAACTTCAAATATGATGCACCCCCCTCTCTATGTGCATCCTACACAACCAATAAAACATACGAGCATTCTTAAATTGACCTATATAATTATCTGAACAAATGATATGTCTATCCATAGCAATTGCATGCTTCTATAAGAAATCAAAATAATTCTCGAAATGATGTTTCACAAACTCATGAGAGTGAGATCTATCATCACTCACATTAAAAATGATACTCTCTAATAATATTTCGATTATCTTCCACACTATCAGGGGCATGTCTATATGTTATGTAGACAAAAAAAGCAATCTAAATAGAGTTGTAATACTAAGATTGTGTCTCATTTTGAGGTTGCAATGTGTAGTTCTTAACAAAATCAACAACTAATATAATAGTTACAATGGGAAAAGTCTCCTTACACATTCTAAATTGTTGATCCAACCACTGAGGCTTGTGACTATGTCTTGCATACTTTTAGAAATGATTTGCCTTGAAATCTAAAATAAAACTAGCCACACTAATTTCTTTTCCAACCAATTCACATCTAGAGCCCTCACCCCCACTCTTCAATGTGTATTTCACCATTTCATATACATTTTTTTTTACTATTTCCTTTCCAAGATCTTGTTCTCACCCCTCATGGAAACATGTGACAAACTTGGATAAGCCACTGCATTTTGAACACTTCTCATGTAAGCAAGCATTTTTATAAAAGAAACAACCATCAACTCTATGACATAAAAATTGATCTAGAAAGTCTTTTGATGATTTTGGAAGCCCAATAGCACCACAATTATCCAACATTTTTTTAATATGCAAAGTATAATGGATGGAGCATAATAGTTCATGGTGCATAGAAAACTTGACATGATATTTGCAACAACATGTATTTTGAATTTTAAGTGGCACACAATAAAATGACTTGAAAGATTCAAAAGCCCTTTGTGATATATGAAGACTTGGATGACTCTCTCTAAATTGTTTGAACAACATAGTTTGACTTACCTCCAAATAGTGTTTAGGATGTGGCGTGTGGTCTCTGATGACAATTCTCAATTTTAACATGTCTTTAGCATTGGATGATACTCATGAGCTAGAGTGCCAAAATTGGTTAATTTTTTCCTTCACACCATTGGATAGCTTCTTATCAAAACATTGAAGTCTCCAACCAAATACCCATGTTTCATTTTGAAAAAGATCATCAATTCTCTCTTGTTGACTAAGTATTATTCTCAAAGTAGTATGATTTAGGTTCAAGTCAATACAAGTTTTTCTCATATATCTACCCATTTTCAAATGATGACTATCCAAAGAGGTTGTAATAACCCTTCGAGTAGCTCTTTTATCCTTATGCCTACTATTTTTCCCAATGCTATTGAGAGCACTAAAAAGATTCTTCACAATAATGGCATTTCATTCCAACTTTTTATTGACACAAATGTTCAATTTGGAAAGCATAGGTCTCATCTTTTGCATCTTTAATAAGTGCATAAAAAGCTAACATTTCTCCACCACTATCTTGTTGCTAAAAAACATCCTATATAGTCTTGAAGTCCATAACTGAATGGTTCTTTCTAATTTTTTCCCTTCCAAATTGGTAATAATCATTTCATCAATTTTAATTATCCATTTTGGTGTTCTAGAATTTTCATGTCGATTATAATTAGGAGATATGTAAGGTTCCTGTGCATTGTCATGTTTGACATGGTAAATTATGCAATTTACATCATGACCTAGTAGCATTTCCTCCTCAAAATTTTCAATTCTGACATTATCGTTTTCAAAATTTGGTACATTTTCATTCCCCAACTGCACATATTCATTATTTGACTCTATGATTTCACCTTCAACTAATTTATCGTCAACTTGACTGACATTTAACATACCTTGTCTTTTCCTTTAGTGTTCTATTTTGTCCCTTTCCCTATATGTCGCAATGTCTTCATTGGATACCTTCCTTTTGCATTTAGCTTTTCGATGACTGTTGTTCCTCATTAAGATAAAAATTTTAGACACCTAGGGATATATTATCAAACTTTTTTCGATTGTTTGGGCCCCAAAACATAACTTTTCCTAAAACTCATGAAAAAGACCTACAAAAACCAATGTTGTCAGGTTTGCAATGATAGGAAATATTTTGAGAAAATCATGCCAGTAAAATTGGATATTCGATTTCAGAATGGATACTCGATTTCAAATTGGATATCCGATATTGGCACCAAAATAATGGAGGGAAAAATAAATTAGTATAATGTATTAGCTTATAATATTATTATATGAGTTATGAAATATATATATATATATATATATATATATATATATATATGAAATTATTATAATACATTATTATTATTATCTATAAATATAATATATATTAATATGTATATGATTATTATATTATATTTTTATTACTTTTACAAATTCAATGATGGTATATGTCTCTAGGGGTCTTAGGACCTCTATGGACATATTAGAATCATTCATATGGGTCAAAAGAGGCCATAGGACGACCTATGATCCCTTTTGACACATTTCATGATGACATATGTCTCTAGGGTCCTAGGGCCCCTAGGGACATATTAGAATTATTTATATAGGTCAAAAGGGGCCATAGGATGACCTATGACCCTTTTCGACACATTCCATGATGACATATATCTCTAGGGGTCCTAGAACCCCTAGGGACATATTATAATCGTTTATATGGGTCAAAAGGGACCATAGGATGACCTATGACCCCTTTCAACATATTTCATTATGACATATGTCTCTAGGGGTTTTAGGACCCTTAGGGACATATTACAATCATTTATATGGGTCGAAAGGGGCCATAGGATGATCTATGACCTCTTTTGACACATTCCATGATGACATATGTCTCTAGAGATCTTAGGATCCCTAGGGACATATTACAATTGTTTATATAGGTTGAAAGGGGTCATAGGATGAGCTATGACCCATTTCAACACATTTGACCCTGTTTGACACATTCCATGATGACATATGTCTCTAGGGGTCTTAGGACCCCTAGGGACATATTATAATCATTTATATGGGTCGAAAGGGGCCATAGGATGACCTATGACCCCTTTCAACAGATTTTATTACAACATATGTCTCTAGGGCTCCCAGGACCCCTAGGGACATTAAAATAATTTATATGAGTCAAAAGGGCTTTCAACACATTTTATTACAACATATGTCTCTAGTGACCCTAGGACCCCTAGGGACATTATAATCGTTTAAATAAGTCAAAAGGGGCTATAGGGTGACCTATGACCCCTTTCAACACATTCCATTATGACATATGTCTCTAAGAGTCCTATGACTCCTAAGAATATATTCCAATCATTTATATGGATCGAAAGGGGCCATAGGATGACTTATGACCCCTTTGGACACATTCCATGATAACTTATGTCTCTAGAGGTCCTAGAACCACTAGAGACATATTACAATCATTTATATTGGTCAAAAAGAGCCATAGGATGACCTATGACCCCTTTCAACACATTCCATGATGATATATGTCCCTAGGAGTCCTAAAGACATATTAGAATTATTTATATGGGTCAAAAGGGGCCGTAAGATGACCTATAACTCCTTTCGTCACATTCTATCATGACATATGTCTCTAGGTGTCCTAAGACCCTAAGGGACATATTACAATTATTTATATGGGTCGAAAGGAGTTATAGGTCCCTATCGATACATTCTATGATGACATATGTCTCTATGGGTCTTAGGACATCTAGGGACATATTAGAATCATTTATATGGGTTGAAAGGGGCCATAGGATGACCTATCATCCCTTTTGAAACATTCCATAATGACAAGTCTATGGGGGTCCTATGACCCCTAGTGACATATTAGAATCATTTATATGAGTCGAAAGGGGCCATAGGATGACCTATAGCCCATTTCGACACATTCCATGAAGACATACGTCTCTAAGGGTCCTAGGACCCCTAGGAACATATTATAATAATTTACATGGGTTGAAAGGGGCCATATGATGACCTATGACCCCTTTCAACACATTCCATGATGACATATGTCTCTAAGGGCCCTAGGACCCATAGGGACATATTACAATCATTTATATAAGTCAGAAGGGGCCATAGGATGACCTATGACCCGTTTTGACACATTCCATTACAACATATGTCTCTACGGGTCCTAGGACTCTTAGAGACATATTATAATCATTTATATGAGTCAAAAGGGGCAATAGGATGACCGATGACCCCTTTCGACACATTCCATGATGACATATGTCTCTAGGGATCCTAAGACCCCTAGCAACATATTACAATCATTTATATGGGTCAAAAGGGGCCATAGGATGACCTATGACACCTTTTGACACATTCCATGATGACATATGTCTCTAGAGTCCTAAGACCCTAGGGATATATTATAATAGTTTATATGGGTCAAAAGTGGTCATAAGATGACCTATAACTCCTCTTGACAAATTTTATTACAAAATATGTCTCTAGGGGCCTTAGGACCCCTAGGAACATATTACAATCATTTATATGAGTCAAAAGGGTCCATAGGATGACCTATGACCCCTTTCAACACATTCTATGACGACATATGTCTCTAGGGGTCCTAGGACTTGTAGGGACATATTAGAATCACTTATATGGGTCGCAAGGTGCCATAAGATGCCCTATGACCCCTTTCAACACATTCCATGATGACTTGTCTTTATGAGTCTTAGGACCCCTAGGGACATATTAGAATCATTTATATGGGTTGAAAGGGGTCATAGGATGACCTATGACTCATTTTAACACATTCCATGATGACATATGTCTTTAGGGGTCTTAGGACCCTTAAGGACATATTAGAATCATTTATATAGGTCAAAAAGGGCCATAGGATGACCTATGACCCCTTTCAACACATTCCATGATGATATATGTCTCTAGGGGTCCTACCCCTAGGGACATATGATAATTGTTTATATGTCTTGAAATGGGCCATAGGATAACCTATAACCCCTTTCGACACATTTTACTACAACATATGTCTCTAGGGTTCCTAAGACCCCTAGTGATATATTACAATCATTTACATGAGTTGAAAGGGGTCATAGGATGACCTATGACCCCTTTCGACACATTTTATTACAACATATGTCTATAGGGGCCCTAGTACCCTTAGAGACATATTAGAATTGTTTATATGGTTCAAAAGGGGCCATAAGATAACCTATGACCACTTTCCACACATTCCATGATGACATATGTTTCTAAGGGTCCAAGGATCCTAACAGACATGTTACAATCATTTATATGGTTTGAAAGGGGCCATAGGATGACCTATGACACTTTTCAACACATTCTATGACAACATATGTCCCTAGGGGACATATTAAAAATGTTTATATGGGTCAAAAGGGGCCATAGGATGACCTATGACCCCTTTCGACACATTCCATGATAACATATGTCTCTAGGAGTCCTAAGACTCCTAAGGACATATTATAATCATTTATATGGGTCGAAACAGACCATATAATGACCTATGACCTCTTTTGACACATTTTATTACAACATATGTTTCTAGGGGTCCTAAGACCCCTACGGACATGTTATAATTGTTTATATGGGTTGAAAGGGGTTACAAAATGACCTATGACCCCTTTTCACACATTTTATTATAAAATATGTCTCTAGAGGCCCCAAGACCCCTAGGGACATATTACAATCATTTATATGGGTTGAAAGGGGACATAAGATGACCTATGACCTCTTTCGACACATTCCATGATGGCATATGTCTCTAGGAGTCCTAGGATGCCTAGGGACATATTACAATTATTTATATAGGTTGAAAGTGTCCATAGGATTACCTATGACCCATTTTGACACATTCTATTACGACATACATCTCTAAGGATCTTAGGACTCCTTAGAACATATTACAATTGCTTATATGGGTCAAAAGGAGCCATTGGATGACCTTTGACCCCTTTCAACACATTGCATGATAACATATGTCTATAAGGGGCCTATGACCCCTAAAAATATATTATAATCATTTATATGAGTTGAAAGGGGCCATAGGATGACTGATGACCACTTTTGACACCTTTTATGATGACATATGTCTCTAGGGGTCCTAGGAGCCCTACAGACATATTAAAATCATTTACATGGGTCAAAAGGGGTCATAAGATGACCTATGACCCCTTTTGACACATTTTATTACAACATATGTCTCTAGGGGCCTTAGGACCTCTATGGACATATTAGAATCATTTATATGGGTTGAAAGAGGCCATATGATGATCTATGATCCCTTTCAACACATTCCATGATGACATGTCTCTAGAGGTCCTAGGACCCATAGAGACATATTACAATCATTTATATAGGTTGAAAGGGGCCATAGGATGGCCTATGATCCTTTTCAACACATTCTATGGTGACATATGTCTCTAGTGGTCCTAGGACCCCTAGCGACATATTAGAATCATTTATATGGGTCAAAAGGGGCCATAGGATGACCTATGACCCCTTTCAACACATTCTTTGATGACATATGTCTCTAGGGGTCCTAGGACCCCTAGAAAAATATTATAATCATTTATATGGGTCAAAAGGGGCTATAGGATGACCTATGACCCCCTTTTGACACATTTTATTATAAGATATGTCTCGAGGGGTCCTAGGACCCCTAAGGACATATTATAATTATTTATATGTATCGAAAGGGGTCATAGTATGACCTATTACCCCTTTCAACAAAATTTATTAGAACATGTCTCTAGCGGCCTGAGGACCCCTAGGGACATATTACAATCATTTATATGGGTCAAAAGGGGCCATAGGATGACCTATAGCCCCTTTCAACACATTCCATGATGACATATGTCTCTAGGTGTCCTAGGACCCTTAGGGACATATTAGAATCGTCTATATGAGTCCAAAGGGGCCATGGGATGACCTATGGCCCCTTTTGACACATTCCATGATGACATATGTCTCTAGGGGTCCTAGGACCCCTAAGAACATATTACAAAATTTTATATGGGTTGAAAGGGTACATAGGATGACTTGTGTCCCCTTTCAACACATTCCATGATGACATATTGTCTTTAGGGTTCTTAGAAACCTTTGGGACATATTACAATCATTTAAATAGGTCGAAAGGGGTCATAGGATGACCAATGACGTATGACCCTTTTCAACATATTTTATTACAACATATGTCTCTAGGGGCCTTAGGACCCCTAGGGACATATTACAATAATTGATATGGGTCAAAAGGGGCCATAGGATGACCTATGATCCCTTTCCACACATTTCATGATGACATATATTTTTAGAGTTCCAAGGACCCCAAGGGACATATTGCGATCGTTTATATGGATCGAAAGGGGCCATACGATGACCTATGACTGCTTTCAACACATTTAATGACAACATATGTCTCTAGAGGTCCTAAGAACCCTAGGGACATATTAGAATAATTTATATGGGTTAAAAGTGGCCATAGGATGACCTATGACCCCTTTCGACACATTCCATAATAACATATGTCTGTAGGGGTCCTAGGACCCTTAAAGACATATTATAATTATTTATATGGGTCGAAAGGGACCATAGGATGACCTATGACATTTTTTGACACATTTTATTACAAAATATGTCTCTAAGAGACACCTAGGGACATATTATAATCATTTATATGAGTTGAAAGGGGCCATAAGATGACCTATGACCCCTTTCAACACATTTCATGGCACCATATGTCTCTAGGGGTTCTAGGACCCCTAGGGACACATTACAATTATTTATATGGGTCAAAAGGGGCCATAGGATGACCTATGACCCCTTTTGATATATTTCATTATGACATATGTTTCTAAGGGTACTAGGACCCATAATGACATATTACAATTGCTTATATGGGTGAAAAGGGGCCATACAATGACCTATCACCCCTTTCAACACATTCCATGACAACATATGTTTGTAGGGGTCCTAAGATCCCTAGGAACATATTAAAATAATTTATATGGGTTGAGAGGAGCCATAGAATGACCTATGACCCCTTTCGACACCTTCTATCATAACATATGTCTTTAGAGGTCCTAGGACCCCTATGGACATATTACAATCATTTATATGGGTCGAAAGGGGTCATAGGATGACCTATGACCCTTTTCGACACATTTTATTACAACATATGTCTCTAGGGGCCCTAGGACCCCTAGAGACATATTATAATTGTTTATATGGGTTGAAAGGGGCCATAGGATGACCTATGATCCTGTTCGACACATTCTATGATGACATGTCTCTAGGGGTCTTAGGACCCCTAAGGGATATTTTAAAATCATTTATGTGGGTCAAAATGGGCCATAGGATGACTAATGACCCCTTCCAACACATTTGATAATGAAATATGTCTCTAGTAGTCTTAGGACCCCTAGGGACATATTAGAATCATTTATATAGGTCAAAAGGGGCCATAGAATGACCTATGACCACTTTCGATACATTGCATGATAACATATGTCTATAAAATTTCTAAGACCCCTAGGGACATATTATAATTGTTTATGTGGGTTGAAAGGGCCACAGAATGACCTATGATGCCTTTCGACACATTTCATTACAAGATATGTCTCTAGGGGACCTAGGACTCCTAAAGATATTATAATTGTTTATATGGGTCAAAAGAGGTTATAGGATGACCTATGACCCTTTTCGACACAATTTATTACAACATGTCTCTATGGGCCCTAGGATCCCTAGGGACATATTACAATCATTTATATGGGTCAAAAAAGGCCATAGGATGACCTATGACCTATTTCAACACATTCCATGATGACATATGTTCTTAGGGGTCCTATGACCCCTAGGGACATATTACAATCATTTTTATGTGTCAAAAGGGGCCATAAGATGAGCTATGACTCCTTTCGACACATTCCATGATGACATATGTCTTTAGGCGTCTTAGGACCCCTAGGGACATATTACAATCATTTATATGGTTCAAAAGGGGCTATAGGATGACCTATGACCCCTTTTGACATATTTCATGATGACATGTCTCTAGGGTTCTTAGGAACCCTAGGGATATATTACAATCATATATATGGGTCAAAAGGGGTCATAGGATGACCTATGACCTCTTTCAACACATTTTATTACAACATATGTCTCTAGGGGCCCTAAGACCCCTAGGGATATATTAGAATCATTTATACGGGTCAAAAGGGCCATAAGATGTCTTATGACCTCTTTCGAGACATTTCATGATGACATATGTCTCTAGGGGTCTTAAGACCCTAGGGACATATTAGAATCATTTATATGAGTCAAAAGTTTTCATAAGATGATCTATGACCCCTTTTGACACATTTCATGATGACATATGTCTCTAGGGGTCTTAGGACCCGTATGAAGATATTATAATTGTTTATATGGGTCGAAAGAGGCCATAAGATGACCTGTGACCCCTTTCGACACATTCCATGATGACATATGTCTCTAAGAGTCCTAGGACCCCTAGGGGCATATTATAATTATTTATATGGGTCAAAAGAGGCCATAGGATGACCTATGACCCCTTGCGACACATTCAATGATGACATATATTTTTAGGGGTCCTAGGGACATATTATAATCATTTATATGGGTTGAAAGGGGCCATAGGATGACCTATGACCCCTTTAAACACATTCCATGATGACATATGTCTCTAGGGGTCCTAGGACCCCTAGAGACATATTATAATTATTTATATGGGTCAAAAGGGGCCATAGGATGACCTATCTCCCCTTTCAACACATTTTATTACAACATGTCTCTAGTAGGGACATATTATAATTGTTTGTATGAGTCAAATTTGACACATTTTATTACATGTCTCTAGGGGCCTTAGGACCCCTAGGAACATATTATAATTATTTGTATGGGTTGAAAGGGGTCATAGGATGATCTATGACCCCTTTCGACATATTCCATGATGACATGTCTCTAGGGGTCTGAGGACTCCTAGAGACATATTAGAATCATTGATATAGTTTGAAAGGGGTGATATGATGACCTATGACCCCTTTTGACACATTCCATGATGACATATGTCTCTAGGGGTCCTAAGACCCTTAGGAACATATTATAATCATTTAAATGGGTCAAAAGGGGCCATAGCATAACTTATGACCCCTTTCGACACATTTTATTACAACATATGTCTATAGGGGTCCTAGCAACCCTATGGAAATATTATAATTGTTTATATGGGTCAAAAGGGGTCATTGGATGACCTATGACCCCTTTCGACACATTTTATTATAACATGTCTCTGGGGGCCCTAGTACCCCTAGAGACATTATAATTTTTTATATGGGTCGAAAGGGATCATAAGATGATCTATGACCTCTTTTGACACATTTCATGAAAAAATATGTTTTTAGGGGTCCTAGGACCCCTAAGGACATATTATAATCATTTATTTGAGTCGTAAGGGGCCCCTCTCTATGCATTTCATCACAACCTATGTCCCTGGGTGTCCTAGGACCCCTAGCAATGCATTTGGTTAGTGTCAATGCATTGAGAGGGGTCATAGGTTAACCTATGACCCCTCTTGATGTATTTCATGACAATGTATATCCCTAGGACCCCTAGGACCCCTAGGGGCCCATTGGGAATGCATCAAAAGGGATCATAGGTTAACCTATTACCCCTTTTGATGCATTTTTTAACAATACTATATTTAATATTAATATAATATTGTATATTTTAATATAATAATAATATATTATTAGATTATATAACAATAATAATCATATATATTACTAGATTATAAATTTAATAATAATAATAACCATATATATTATTATATATAATAATAGTCATATAATATTACTATATATTTAATAATAATATTTATCATATATATTACTATATTATATTTAGTTACAATAATTATTATATTTATAACTATATTATATTTAATAATAATAATCATACATATTACTATAATATAATAATAATTATAACCATATATAATAATAATAATTTCAATTTCCACACTTCCCCCAAATAAATTTCTCTCTAAAACACTCTAAAGTTTCCCTCTTAAATTTATTTCTTCTCAAATTTCCTTCCCTCCAAATTTGACATTGGAAAATCTCTCCTCTCAAAGTTCCCTCCAAATTTCAATTGAAAAATCTCGTACCTAATCGGATACCTAATTTCAAATCAGGTATCTAATTTACCCAACTTGAGTTCAGGTATCCAATTAGCCTTGGTATTTACCAAGCCTATTCGGTCGACCCAAAAAACGTGTTTGAGAAGGGTTTCACTTACACTCAGACATCAGGTAGCCATCTAACAATGTTATTTTCATCAAAATTGAAAGAAAGGAAAAAGATTTTTTTATAACATTCTCGAGATTCCATCGATATAATTGCTATCAAATTCTGAGTTCGATATGTATTTATTAGTTAATTTTCACTAAAGATGATTGTAAAGTGCTAATTAACATACTGATTGAAAAATAACTATAACTTTCAAACAGTATAACATTTTTTAAATTCAAAAGTTGTGTCACATTCTATGCTTCGCCAAGTATAAGAAAATAAAATAAAAATAAAAATTTGGTAAAGTTTTCTATTAGTTAAGGTGTCTGACATTGGAGTTTTTTTTTGAAAAAGTTTTAGTAGAAAATTCATATTTAATTATTTATTTTGAATAAAAATATCCAAAAATATGCATCACATCCAGGCATGAGTCTACTTTTTATATCTATAATTATATTAAAAAAAATTATCATTTGATTTTGATTAAGGTGGTTAGACATACACCTGCCTTTTATTTTTGCCCTGAAATTTTCATAGTACTACATTAAAATCCAAACTTTTGACATATCAATTATATCTTTTCTCTAGATAAGGCCTAGTAGTTTAGAAACTACATTCAATTTCCTATAGATTATTTTCTTACAACTTTTTGATATAAAGTCAAAAACCACTTTAAAATTATGTGTTAAATTGACATAACCTTGATTTGTTAGTTTTTCCTGCCACTTAAGGCCATAGTTTGGTTGACCATGATCCTACACAAACCTAGTTATAGTTTGTGCCTAAGTTTTGGAAGGTTTTGTAAATTTCTTCAAAGATACTTGTTTGCTACCAGTTTTGGAGTTGTATATCATGAAAGGGTTGTAATTCTTTTTTCCATTGTGAAAATTCCATCCTCTTTTGGATTTCAAGGCTACAAACCCTAACGTATTATATTATGCAAGAAAGGGCCTTGAAAGTGAGTGCAAACAATTCTTTGACCAAGCCCTAGGCGAGCTAGACAATGTCAGCAAAGAAAGAGCCCTTGAGAGAAAAGCTTGAAGAATGAAGAATTTCCCTTCTACAAGATTGAAGAGGGGTATGAGGAGGTTCTAACTTGTGGAGGATGAGTCTTGATGAAGTGTGGAAGGTTTCTTAAAAGTGGGGACAATAGGTAGACAAGAAAACCCTACAAAACCCTCAATTTTGCTATTTTTGTTGTACAACCTGTAGGCACCTTGAGACCCTAAAAATATTTGAGCATGGGTCCTATGTATCAATTTTTATTAAGCCTAGAGGTGTTGAAACTCTAAGAAAAAGGAGCTATTGGCCTAGAAATCTAGGTGGAGACTTAATTAGGGGCTCTCCTTGTAGCCCTTTTGTGAAAAAATCTTGAAATTGGGTACAAACCCATTGTTGTTATCCATTCAAGCATAGTACAAGTGTTCCAATAACACCTTAGGACATCATGGAGAACTTGGTTGGACTAAACAGTGCTATGTTACCCTAGTAGACCTATAAAACCTTTGGAGGGATAGTGTTCCTAGAAGAGTAAGGGAGTGATGTTGCAAGTCTGGATTAGTTAACCGAGTGAGGAGGTTGGGCAAGGTCAAGGGATGTTATAACTAGCAAGAGATCCTATAGACCACATAGGTGTAGAGAAAACACCAAGATCCACATATAATATACACTTGTCTATATTAAATATAAGATGCACTAAGCTATGCTAAATTTGATGATATTAAAAGTCTTGATAGTGCAAAGAAAATGTGGGATGCTCTACACACCATCTATGGAGGAGACAAGAATGTTCTAAGAGCCAAAGCTGAAAGTCTCAGAGGTAAGTTTGATGATATGAGAATGAAAGAAGGTGGAAATATTGCTCAAGGATAAAAGATGTTAATGCAATGAGAGGAGTTACTCATAAAATAGATGATGATATTGAGGTTGCATGGGGATAGGGGTACTTAGGGTATGGGTATAAGTACGGGTACAGGTACAAGTACAACTATTTTTTATAATAGGGGATAGGGATACTTGGGTATGTCAAACTTTATTTTTAATTATACGTTCATATTTATAGAAAACCTAAATTTATGAGTCATGA
The DNA here is from genome assembly GCA_028749045.1 of Cupressus sempervirens. NCBI lineage: Eukaryota > Viridiplantae > Streptophyta > Pinopsida > Cupressales > Cupressaceae > Cupressus > Cupressus sempervirens. The sequence goes on from CM053787.1 coordinate 653,599,247, forward strand.
CAATGATTTTTCAAATCGAGAATAGTGATAAAGTTTGCAAATGTAATGTATTGTTTTCAGTTTCAGATTTATTATATATTTGTAAAAATAATTTATGATAAATGTTTAGATGCATAATATAGAAGGCATGCTTTAAGCATGAACAAGAAGTTCATAAATTAAATGATAATGACAAATTGCAAATGATGAATTTCTAGCTTTAACACTGATAAAGTTTATTGTTGATCAATATTGTATCAAAGTTTCAAATTGATTAGGTATTGAAATAAGCTTGATAAACAAATAAAAGAGAAGAAAAAATTTAGACATGAACAAGATCATAAACCATATGATGATGACATATTGGAAATGGTAAACTTATGCTTGAACAATGATAAAGTTTATTGTTAATCAATATTCTATCAAAGTCTCAAATTGATTAGGTAATGAATTAAGATTGATAAACAATGAGTTGATAAACAAAAAATCTATAAAAAAAATCTAAAATCTCAATCAAGGTCCTTAGCTATGATGCTCTCCACTGAGTACCTGGTAGTTGGGATACATGTACCTGGTACATGGGTACATGGATGCGAGTACCAGGGGTGTGGATACAAGTACCCATGCAACCTCATAATATATTATTATAACCAATAATGTCATACATGAATGAACATATAATATATTGTGTTAACCAATAATGTCATTCATGGAGAAACATATAATATATTATGATAACAAATAATGTCATACATGAACAAACATATAATATAAAATGATAACCAATAATGTCATACATTATCAAACACATAATATATTATAATAACCAATAATGTCATACATGAACAAACATATCATATATTAACCAATAATGTCATAAGTCTAATAATGTCATGTATTAAATAAATGTCATACATCAAATATAAAATGTTATATATACATCAAATGTCCATCAAATATGTCCACTGACAGAAAATCCAACATATATGTCTACTAATGCTTATACATGTGTGTCTATCAACTATATCTTATCCTTCCCATGAGGGGAAGGAAACAAATCTATTGATGTGTTTGGTTGTCATGTGGAGGGAGATGATGCGGATGATGAGGTTTTCCTCACACACTTGCTTGTTCTCTTGTTTAGGCTCTTCTCTTACTCGAGCTGATACCAAAAAAGTAGATATGAATCAATAATTATTATACATGAAAATCAAATATATGTACACAAAATTAATTATTTTCTTACCGCCATCAAATAGTCACTCTACAAGTCCACTTCAAAGACTTGCAGACGATTGGGTGCAACAAGACCCTACAACAATTCACTCAATATAATCACTTATAAATAATATTAGAAATTTGATACTAATTATTATAAACAACAACTAAAACCAAGAAAATTATTTCATACCTCAGTCAATAGCTCTAAACTAGCCATAGTTGCAGCCACTCCACGGTTGATGGACTACCGAAGATGAGAAAGAGTCTCAAATGTCAAGAGCTACATGTCATACAATACATGTTACATGTAACATGAAACATGAAACAAATATAATCAAATGAATTAAATTAACATGAAACAAATGAACCTCTACGAAGCTCATATCATGTCTAGGCTCAAAGTCCCTAATGAATGTTGGCGGACCTATAGAGAACTGATGCACATGCATAAATTTTTTTGTCAATACATCATATGATTACTTAATAAATATATGTATTAATTTAAATGATTAAAGTGATACATATATTTGGACTCATCAACGAGATGAAAAATGGGGCCAGGGGATCGCTACTAGGGCTACCAACACTCTAACCTTGAATTTTGAACAATGTCAATACATTCTAATTAATTAGTCATTTACTATACATATGAAATGTGATCAAATTAGTTTATTATAATTGTAATTTACATGTGTGTCAATGCCAAATGTCTCATTTAGGAACTGATCAGTGACTAGCCCATCATCCACACTATCTCTAGCATGACTGCCAAATGTGCATAAGGATCCACATGATGTGCACATGTGGTTGCAATGCACAAAAGGCTCCTCCTCAACTAATGGACTTGTTCAATAAATGAGGGTCTATGTCAAAGCATTAAGAGTCCCTAGAATGTTGGCCTCTGCATGTTCCTTAACTACTAAAGGAATAGTCACATGCTCATCATGTGGCTTGACAACAGGTGCCCTAACTACATTAGGTTCATGACATGCCCTCAACCTCTCAAATGATGAACCCCCACCTCTACCTTAAGATTCTAATATATCAAAATAATTGGGAATCTCGCCAAGGACAAACTCACAATACAATTTATTTAAGAAATACATTAGGACCTCGTGATTATTATAGGGAGAGGCATCAAAAACCATCCATCATCTATCCCAAAAATTATTTCTAATACCATCATGTATGCACCAATTGATGGAGAACTGTTTAGTTGTCTCTTTAACTATATATATATATATATATCTTGATATGATAATTTTTTTGCGTAATATCTTTTTTGTTCATCCCTCTTAACCTGCCAAATATCCAACTGACCACTAATAGAAGCTACGTGGGTCATAATGGACTCAATGGAGGATGTCAATTAAGCTCTCATTGGATTGGTTTGTCCACAAGATTTAAACCTACCAATGAGTGCTTCTAATTCATTTTTTCCTCTTTCTATTTCATTTATTATGTTGTCTTGTGTGTCAAGAGGAGGTCTTCCAATTGGTGTAGGTTGTGGAATTTCTTGTTCTTATTGTGGAGAGTTTTGATTCTCATCTTGTTGAGGGTTTTGGTTTTGATCTTGTTAAGGGTTTTGGTTTTGATCTTGCTAGGGATCTTCAGGTACATTATTCACATTTCTTGATAAGAAACCAATTGCAATCTAAATAAATAAACAAATTGAAAAAAACCTACAAAATAATACAAAAACATATAAAACAATGCAAAAAGAAGGCTAGACAACATACGACATGATCTTGATCTCAAACTTCAATGAGGAGGAGGCATATTGAGGAGGCAAGTGGTAAAACCCTTCAATTTCTTTAATTTGTGTACATGTTGTGAGGAGAAGAAGTTTCAAAATGAGGTAAAAATGAATGGGTTGTGGGTTTGAAGCCCATTTATAAAATTTTTGACTTTTAAAAAGTACGTACATGCTATAGCACATACGCACTTTCTAAAGCTAGAAAAAAAAGAGTGTCATCTTTTTGGCACCACAACTTGGTACACTTACCCTGATGCAACAATCAAAGATCTATTGGAGAAAAATCCCAATCTTCAAGAAGAAGTTAGAAAGTTGAAAAAAAGAGCAAGAAATCCAATCAGTCAAATTATGTGAAGTCATGGAACAAAAAGACAAAGACAAAGAAGAAATAGAAGGAAAGGACAATGAAATCAAACAACTATCCCTTTAGCAAGCATATTTTATTGATCAATTCACTAGTGCAAATGAAGAACTCATGAATCTAAGGAAAGAGAATGAAAGACTAAAAAATGATCTTGACATTGAAAATATAACCAATGAGAGAATGATGAAATCTCAAGAAAGAATGAATCAATTGAATGAGAAAAGTCAGTGTAGACAGAAAGGCAAAGCTAGTTTAGGATATACAGAAGAAGGTGAATCATCTCAACAAGGAGCTCAAAAGAAAAAAAGGCCTACTTGCAATCATTGTGGTAAGATAGGTCATACATCCAACAAATTTTGGAGCAATGGTAAAGAAAAATTCAATGGAAAGGGTTACAATTGCAACAGGTATGGTCATAGAGCAAGTGAATGCATAGAAAAACCTAAGTTTGAAGGGAAGTGTCACAAATGCAAGAAATAAGGAAACAAATTTTCAAAATGCAAAACCAAGAAATGGAACCTAATAGAAAAAATTGTGAAAGCAATATTTGGATGGGATTACAACACATGGTGTAGATGTCACTACCAGATCAGTGCAAGAAGTTGGGTTTCACTTTTGGCCAAAAAGTGGAAGTGTTTTTTCTATTTTTGAAGTATATTATCAATTTATGCCAAAGTTTGAAGCATTTAGAAAATAAATATTAAAAAAATTTCACTAATAAAAATTTTAGTGTATAGAATCTCCTTTTTGAATATGTAATTTATTTGTATACCCATATGATAAATTATTTTTTTGGTATGGATCTTTAAAAACCACTTTTTTCAAAATGCTAGCTTTAGGACCATACCACACTCGTGTATAGACACCATAATTTAATCAAACTTTTTTTTTTTTGGATTTTTTTAACTTCAAAAGAATTGTGTGAAGATTGATGACATGTAAATTAATTTTAAAAATATGAAAAATTAAAGAAGTTATTAAAGTTTTAGTGAATCTCACTATTTTATGTTTAAGAGATACTTTTGATTAATAAATAATGGAAAAGTAGCAAATGAACTCATAACACTATAAAATTTATATTTTTTAAATTAGAACAATAAAACCTATAATGAGTTTTTATTTTGTCAAAAAAATCAATGGAGACGACCGTATAAAAATTATGACAATCCCTGAAATTATCAATTAAATGGCTTAATCAAAATTTGGTTCATAAAGGCATAGACTTGGTCCCACCAAGCCTATGTCATGCTTTTCCACAAGGCAAAACCTGATGCAAATTCCCACCCATGGCATTAGAAACGGACACCCAATTTACAATTCAAAAATTGGGTGCTTGATTCAAATTTAGCTGTTAACATAATTGGGCACTCGATATTTAAACAATCAGGTACCTGATTATTTAAAAAAGATTGTTTATAAAATTTGGTACCCAATTTTGATGTACCTATTGGGCCCCAAAAGATGCCCCATAAATAACTTTTCAATGATTGCAATGATTGAATGCCAATTTTGTGCTACAACAACGAATTTCTGTCACAATTATTCTATTTTCTTGTCATCTTCTACAATTTGCAAGCTACTGATTTGAATTCAAAACCAGTGCAAACATGGGATCAAAAAAATGAAGAAAGAAGAAAATAAAAGTTCTAACAAATGAAGAGATTTCAACAAATAAAGAGAATGAAGCACAACGTCAATGAGAGAGAAGATAAAGAATTAGAGAGTTAAACAATGTTTCAGAGGAGAAAGACATTGAGGATACCACAATGGATGAATAGGTTGAAGACGAGAACCCAATACAAGTAGATTGAGGTGCACAATCTAATCAAACATTCAATACAGGCATGTCTTCAAACCCTTGAGTTTTTTCTCATGATGAAATTGGTAATTTTTTAGAAGCACATTATGAATTAAACGATTTAGATTTTCTTCATGAGAATAGATTGCCAAATGATTATGTACAAAAAAAATCCTATCAAAATGCATGCCCTGAAAGAAATACCAAGAAAAAATGAAAATGAGATTCAAATTCCAAATAACCTTGAAAATGAAATGCCAATTGAAAGTAACAATGGTATGAATGTAAACATGGAAACACCGAGTACTGAACAAACATGTCTAAATGATACTGAAATGCATGATCATAATTTTCATTTTTCTAATGATGTGTGAGATAATCTTCATGGATTGGTTTTGTGGAGACAAATTAGGAAACATGCTAATAAATTATATAGAAAAAAATTTATAATAAGAAATTTGGGTTTCAATGTCAATTGATGTTGTAACTAATTAAAATGTCTAAAATGTAAAAAGTAATGAAAAGGTTAAGAATGTATGCAAAACCCAAGAATAAAAATGAGTGTTTAAAAATTGCTAGTGCCTTTGATGTTATCAAAAAGTGAAGTCACTCTAAAGATAAGAATGTAGCATGATGAGTAATAACAACAACTTTAGTTAACAAATCAACTACTGACAAAAGATTGATTAGTAACATAAGTAGATATCTTAATGTGAATCATAAGACTTTAGAAAGAGTTATAAAGAGAAGGGTTAACTTTGAATGTGATCCAACAAATAGTTTTTGGACTTCTAGTGGTAGAATCCTGAGATCTTATATGAAACTTACTAGTGAAGCCAAAAGTTTGGTTGAAATTTGTTGGCATGATAATACAACAGTATCACCTAATTCAAGAGATGTTCTTAAATTGAGAGTTGGCTCAAAAATACATTATTCACATCCTAAACACCTTTTGGACATGACTCAAACTAAATTGTTCAGAAAAATTGTAGATGGTAATGTGTTAACTATTACCATTAGTCAAAGATCTTTTGAAAAGTGTAAATCATGGTATGTAAGGATTAAAAAGGAAAGAATCGCATGTTATAAAACTCATCTTCAATTTCATTACCATTATGATGCATTTCAATCTATACGTGGTACCATGCATAGTAAAGAAATGTTGCAAGAATATGGTATAAAAATACAACCTCAAACTATAAAGGATTTCATATCAGGTTTTATTTGTAAGCCACCTAATGACGGATATTTTATTTTCAATGCATATCTTTCTAGTACATGTGACATTGAGATATGTGTGGCAATATTTCTTTGCTAGATGAATGTTTGCACAAAAATTCTTTGACTACTTTTGGACAACAAGTAGTTGATGCAAAAGATTCAAAACTATTGAATATCCATTGAAGGATGGGAAGATTGGAAGAAGGTGTGATCTAGTTATAGATAAAGTTAGTTATCATGAATCTATGGATGAGTTTAAGAGTTTGATCATACCAAATTATGTTAAAGAAACCCAATATGCTAGATGGCTTGATGGAAGTTATCATGAATCTATGGATGAGTTTAAGAGTTTGATCATACCAAAATATGTTACAGACTCTCAATATGCTAGATGGCTTGATGGTCAATTTTGCATATGCAAGAATACATTTACAATTGGTACTATACTTTCAGTTGTTGACTTTGCAGAGAACTACACACTTGCACTGCAAGATGAGGTACAATCATAATATTATAATTCAGTGCAAGTAACAATTTATGTTCATATAGTTTATAGGCATGCACCTGAAAGTATAGAGGAGGATCAAAAAATATTGAGAGAGTACCATTTCTATATGAGTGGTAATAAAATTCATTCATCTAAGTTTTTCCTATATTGTTTCAATGTATTTTATGATAATTTAAAAGAGAGACAAATGACACAACATTGGATATCGTCAAATAATTATACAAGACAATTCAAGAATGATAGAATGTTCTATTGCTTGAGTAGGACACATATGAAAACTAATATCCAACATGTGTGGAGTTTTTTTTTAGGCTAGACATGGTAAAGGAGAACATGATGGTGTTGGTGCATGTGTGAAGAGAGCCTTTAGTAGAAAGAAATTAATGCAAATGAGATTGTGGAATGGTGTAAAAAATATTTATACACAGGATCGAGTCAAAACTCTAAAATCAGACATTTCTTCTGCCTAGTTAAAGAGAAAAATATCTTTTCAAGATATGACTGCGACACAACAAGTGGGTAAGCTAAATGAAATTCATTTAAGAGTTTAGATTCTAACACTTGGACTATACAGACTAGGGAGCTTGCTTTTTTTTGTCAGTTTTTTGAAGAACATAAGAATATAGAACGGGTTGAAGATTGGAAACATAAATCATTAGCACCTACTGACACACATTTTGAAGCTGATATAGTAAATGAAGGCCAGAATGTTAGGTTTGCATTGTAAGACGATGATCGTATTTCATACCTCATACAACCTGGTATGCACAATTTAATTAAATTTTGTTTTGATTGTACATGTCATTAATATAATTCAAGTAAATGTCATTAATATACTATTTATATATGTATACATGTGATTAAAGTGTTTATGTACTTTATGTTATCTTGTAGGACATGTTTTTGTTGTTATTGGACCTAATGATAATGATAAAAATATTGAGTATTGGCTAGCTAGATGTGTGGAGCCTAAGAAAAAATTGATATTTCATCAAGTAGATGATGATGGTTTTGAGTATCCAATTGGGTCTATCATTGTAGCTGGCACATGGCTATGTACATACCTAACAAGAAGACATGGTTTACCAACATTTGAAGGCTACTAGTCTGAAAAGAAAACTTTACACTATTCTCATTTGGTTGTGGCAATGAATATCAAATTAGAAAGATACAAAGGGAGACCCACCAATAAGGTATTGATGGTAATTTCAATGGATGAGCATGAGACAATCATAGAGGCATTACAAAAAAGAGAGGATGTAGATGGTAGAGTGGGATGCCTACATTTAAATCAAACACCTCATAATTTTTTTCTTTATTGTGCTATTTTTATATATGTACTTATATAATTTTTAAATGCGTTTATGTGTTGTCAATAGAAAATTATAGAGTTTATAAACCTATTATTTAGGTCTCAGTTACAATTTATGCCTATTTAAATGTTTAAGGTGGATCAAACATCAACATCTTGTGCAATTACACATAGTGAGCACATACATTACACATATTTACATAGTTCGAATAGCTCATGTTAATTCATGTTTTTATTAACACATGTTTTTGTTTTAAAATTTTATTTTGCAGGACCTCAATTGAAGAAATGTGTTGAACCAATTTTATATTTTTGAGTTCACTTCTATTTGAAATTTAAAGGTGTGCACTTGATATTAAAAATTGATTGTCAATTCAAGTAATGACCTCATATTTTTTCCATTTCTTTTACATTCAAATATGTTTAAATTAATATTCCTATATAAATAATTAATATAATTAAAATTATTATTCATGTACCATATACTTATAAAATGTGTCATAACATGAATAAAATATGTCACAATAAAGAAAATGGTTCATACTTACAACATGATAACATCATAATCTATATTGCATACACTAGCATGATAAGAAGTCATAACAATATAGTACATGGTCTAACATGTCATAAAATGATCTATGAAGTCAAAAAATACATATAATATTTTTAACTATCCTAATAAAAAGTCTATCAGAATAAACAATATTTGTCATAAAAACACAATCTAAAGGTACCAAAAGATCTATCTATCTGATCTACGATCCTCTTTACTCCATGTGAAGAGGATTCAAATGTATCATCATATGTAACATGAGCTGTCTCATCATGTGGGACACCTTGTGCCACTTTTTGAGAAAATAATATGTACATACTTAATCGAAATGGGTTTGAAAATCTAGCTTGAAAATAAATTAAATATTTAGTACATAATAAAAATAATACCACATGAGATAGGTGTCCCTTTATAACAAGAGGAGGTGCACTATGAAAGCTACCAAATGTGGTAGTGGTTAGGCCCTGTAATTTACAATACATAAGTTTTAAAAATTTGATAAAGATCATAATGAACTATATATGTATAAATCACAATATTGACCCCAACGGATGATGTTTGTACCTCCATTTGGCTTAGTCCCCTAGTATCAACAACACTCATGGTGACATAGTCCTAAAATTATGGATACATAAAACTTGAGTGAAAATTATATATACATAAATTACAAAGTATGTAAATTGGAAAGTACATAATTTACACTACAATTTTTTAAAATAAAAACATATATATCATACCTGAGTAGTAACTAGTGTCACAAATGTGTCTAAAGATATGCTACCATGATGATCATCAACATCTTTGAAATGGCCAAAAGATAAAGGAGTAAAAAACAAACTATACTAAGGCCAAATGGATAAGTACGATCCATCTTCTATTCGTAAAACCAAAATATATAAAATTATACATGAATAAAAGTTGAAGATAAGTTAATAACTTTGTGTATAAAAAAAAGTACAAATTATTTGTCTTCAAAAGTTCATATTGTAGGTATTTGAGGTTGTGCTTCAATGGTCGATGAATCAAGACCTATACAAACATCAAATTATGTAATAGACAACAATCCCTACAAAATCAGATAAAAAGAACATATGAGTACATGTTATTAAATTCAAGTTCCAATTTACATTATTTATAATATAATTCAAAGTGCATACCATATGAGGGATGCCAACATCAGTAGATCTCAAAAAAAGACTATACTGACTCCATGCAGAAGGTCAACAAATGATGATGCATCAATATCATTACTACCATCACCATAAGCAATGTATGTGTCATTATCAAAATCAGCACCCTTAGCATTATGGCCATCATGTGCTACATAGAAATCACTTTGGGGGACTCTATGTATACCTCCACAACTAGTAAAAATGTGTCCAAGTGGAAAAATAACTATTGTCTGCATCCACTACTCTATTAAATTTCCCAAAAGGGAACTCCATGAAGTAAGAGAAGATGCCACTGCTCGATGATGGTGAGGTGTTGGGATAATTGGTACAAGAAGAGGTGCAAGAGGCTGAGTACATCTACAATTCCTCGTATTATTGCTCAACTTTTCCCTAGGCCTATCTCGACGCATCCCTCCACCAACCCTCTAAAATGATCTAATATTAAAATAATTGGGTTTTAAACCCAATTCAAAGTCAACCCATAGTTTCTTAAGAAAGTAGTTGGGCACCTCATGATCTGTGTGTGGTGGATGGTCAAATACCATCCACCACCACTCTCAAAGGTGTGCTGAAATATGTGGATGCATGAATCATCTAATAGAAATGTGAGGCTTCTTCTTTCTAATTTCAAGTCCTATCTTAGGGTCTACAAAATATCTTTTAAAATATCATTTATTTAATTTGAGTTAATGGACCTCTCTAAAGGATAGGTCATTAGAATAGAAGGCATGCATGTTTTTCCTCCATAATCTAAAGCTATTGATGTCACTATCAAAATGCTCCATGGAGTGTACAACACCTTGCATACTATCTGCAAGGAGAAGTAGGTGATTGGGGGGGGGGGGGATCATGCCTAATGGTTTGAATATCATGCATGAGGTTGCAAAGGTTGTGCCTAATGCTCTCCCTCATATCCTCTACAGTAGGTGGTGGAGGAGGACTAGGTGATCGTGGAGGTGGGGATCATGGTGGAGGTGGAGATTAAGGTTCAATATTAAAATGATCAATTAGGATTTAACATAAATAAAACTATGGTTAGGGTTAGGATTTAGGGTTGTCCATTTAGAATTAGGTTAGAGTAATTAACATTATGATTAGGGCACAAAGTATAAGATTTATATGATTATGACTACTATTTCAAAGCTTATCATTTAAGATTAGGCATTAGAATTTAGAATTATGCTTTAGGTTTAGATTTAGGATTTATGGATGACAATTTAAGATTATTGTTTAGCACTTAGAATTAGTGTTTTAAAATTAGGATTAGGATTAGGTTTTACATTTTAGGATCATGAGCTAGTTTTAAGGATTAAAATTTTTTTAACTATGGTTAAGATTGGGATAATTTAGTATTTAGTAATTTAGATTTTAGCATTTAGGAAAATTATAGAGCAATTAGGGTCTAGCATTTATAATCATGGTTTGGCATTTAAAATTAGTGCTAGGGTAAAGATCATGGTATGAATTTACATCATTAAATTAGAAATATGATTAGGATTATGGTATGTATTTTCTAGGATTTTTAATATGAGTGTTTAGCATAAATATATTTAAATGTTTAGGATTAGGCATTAGCATTTATGATTAAGGTTCAATATTAAAATGTTCAATTAGGATTTAAAATTTAAATACTTGATTGTGATTTGGGTTAGGATTTAGGGTTATCCATTTAGAATTAGGGTAGAGTAATTAACATTATGATTGGGGCACAAAATATAAGATTTAGGATTATGGCTACTATTTCAAGGCTTATCATTTAAGAATAGGCATTAGAATTTAGAATTATGGTTTAGTTTTAGATTTAGGATTTATGGATGATAATTTAAGATTATAGTTTAGCACTTAGAATTAGTGTTTAAAAATTAGGATTAGAATTAGGGTTTACATTTTAGGATCACGTGCTAGCTTTAAGGATTACAATTTTTAATTATGGTTAGGATTAAGATTACTTTCCATTATGGCTACTGTTATGGGTAGGGATAGGATTCAAGTGTTATGTTTAATATTTGAAGTTAAAATTAGAATTAGGATCTAACATTTGGGATTAAGTTTATCATTTAAGAAATGGGTTAAGATACTTGTATTAGGGTTTCAAATTGTGATTAGGGTTAGGTTTCTCATTTTTAATATAATGGTTAAAATTTTAATTAGTGATCTAGGGTTAGGCATAGAATTATGGTGAGAGTGACATTTTACATCAAGGTTAATACTATGTTTAGGGTTAGTGTGTAGTTTTATAAAAAAAGATATGGCCATTTAAAATTTTACATTTGATTTGGAAGAGAAACACATGAGTTATTGAAAATCACAAATAGAATTTAAGAGTCTGAGCTTATATCATAATTAGGGCTAAGGTTGTGTTAAGGATTTGGTTACATGATTGTTTAGGATTATAGTTTTAGTTAATGTTAGAATTAGAGTTGGGCTTACAATTAGAGTTACATGAATCTAGGGTTTAGAGTTAAAATTATGATTTTAAGGTAAGGGAGCATATTAAATACTTAGTTTTATGTTTAGGGTTTGGATTAAATTATTGTACAATTATGGTTAGGTTGAGGTTATACATAGGAATATGGTTAGTTTTATGGTTGAAGTTACAATTTTTAATATAGAGTTTAGGTCTATGTCATGATTATTATTAAGATTTTATACCTTTTTTACCATTATGATTTAATATTTGTGATCAAAATGATTTGATATATAGGTAAATTATACTTACATTATCTATTACTTGATAATTGAATTTAGAATTTATTTAATACATAAAGATTGATTATTTATTATTTAAAAATTAAACTAAATTCTAACTTGACTTTTCATATAATATTATCAATTCATACATACATCAACATATGTGAATAATTGAGAGACTACAACACTTACAAAATTTTATAAATTTATATAAAATATTAAACTTACATTCAATTCAAACATGTACATACATTACCATAAACTACAATATTAGGGCTACATGGTTAAGTATTAGAAAGAACATTTTAGGGTATAAGTTCATGAAACTTGGTTAGGTTTAGTGTTAGGGTATAGATATGGGTAGCCAACATTATGGTTTACATTTATGTTTAGAATTTACTGTATAACATCATGGTTTACAAATTTACTCTGGTTCACAAACTAATTTATAATTAATTACTATTTAGTTGAAATAAATCTAAAACATCAATGTAATTACATGTTTAAACAGTCTAATTTACATCTATCTAATCATTCATTATTGTAACTTTTATTGAATACATCAAAACATCTAAAATAATAATTTTAAATGAGCATCTACAAAAAAAAAAAATTAAATGAACAAATACAAAACTATTTAAATGAACATATATACAATAATCTAAATATAAAACTATTAACAATGGAAATTTATAATTTTGTAATGCCACAATAGTACCTTGTTATAGACCCTGATGAAATAAATATGATTATGAGTTAATTAGGTTATGTTTGACATTTTCATTACTAATAATGATTTATGAGACCTTAGTGGAGACTGATGCAGATTTCGATTATTATAAGTGTAATAACTGTTAAATAACTTTAGGTGGAATAACTAAGATCACCTAAAAATGAAACTCTATATGTTCAAACTAAGGACTCGATCAAAAGATTTATAGAATGATCCACTAGCCAAATTAGGAAAGATGAATTAACATTTTCTCTTCTAAGAGATAACAATGGATGTAGATTATAACAACAATGAACATAAATGCTTGTACTCGTAGACTGGTTTAAAAATATGATGACATAAATTGGAAACATTTAATGGCATGAGAAGTTGACCCGAGGGACACACACACCTCATAACGAGATTTGAAAAAAGAAGAAGACATTGTTAGAAATATTACTTTGGTCAGTTGATTTGAAAGGATGCTAGTTAACAAGTTTTCACAATAGTAATTTTCACTTGTGACATATACACTAAGATCCATTTTACATATTCTTATGATATGACTTCAGTGTTTCATTGTGATGATAGATAAGGATTGTGATAGAGTTTAGAATGATAATTTAGTTATGATTAGAAAGATTAATGTTATACCTATCTTGATATTTCAATGTTTTGAATATCTTTTGGAAATGATTAGATGGAAGTTAATTGAATATGTTAGTGCAATTAAGTGATATTGGATTATTTTGTACTATCTGCATGTATTTCTAAATTATTTCATTGGGCTACTAACATTAAGTTGAGCATGCAGGAAAGTTGAACAATGGAAATTCTTGGGGGAAACAAGTTCCAAACCTATGTGAACATAGTTTAACCAAGGTGAATCTTTGGAAGATTCAAAAAGCCTCATTGTGAAAATGTTTTGTTTCGTAATGTAAATTTGTTTCCATGAGGAAATGTTTAATCATAATTTAAATGCATTAAGGACATGACATGGTGAAGTGTAATGTATTTTGATGTGTCACTTGAAACTTGTATTTGTCTATGTGTTGATGACATATCACCTAGAGGGTTGGTCACAAGGTCAATTAATCTTAGTCCTTTCATTTTCTTCCAAATAATGTTTAAATACACCCACTTGGGAGAGAGTGTTAGGATGGGTCAACATCATGTTGATTTTCGAATTCAAACTTGTCAGGGTTTTTAGGGGGCCTAAATGGGATCCTAGAGTGTCTTCTTATTGAAAATAAATTACCCATATGATAGTACATCAGGTTAGGGACCTAATTTTGACCATATAAGTGCCTAGACAACCTAGGGGCCCCTTTACCCATGCATTCTTCCACCAATTCGAAAATGGACTTGTCACATGTGTTCCTTTCCATGTTCCCACTAAGTCAATTATAGAAAAACTAGAGGAGACAAGTTTGTAAGCAGGGATGGCTTAGTGTTTTTGCTAAAAATAGTTAGTGTGAAGGCCTTATTAGAGGATCTTGGACAAACTAGTGGGGTATTCACCCACTCTCTAAGTTTAGAGACAGTTAGAATTTGGAAGGGAAAAAGGGAGCTCTACTAAAACCACCATTACCCTAGCTTGGACCAAGGTTAGTGTTCCAAACCATGCTTCATTCTCTTTCTTGAGTATTGTAAAGTAGATCTGCAAGTATGAGGAATTTGTCAACAGAGTATTCATTATAGTGGGAGTCTTGCATTATGGATTGATATTGTGTTGTGGTATTGTGAGTTATGTTGTGTTATTGTTGCATTATGGATTTTGATATTGTGTTGCAGCATTGTGAGAATGTGATGTGCTCTTGAAGATTTCTTGTTTTATTTCTTCTTTGTTTTGTTTTCTTGTTTGGATTGAGAGGTGAATGTGTCATGTGGTTTGGAGATTTTTCCCTTGGTTTTTCTCCTTGCTTGTTTTCTTCTCTTTTATTTTCATGTAGAATGTGTTTTATGGGTGTGAAGGCTTCACTCACCCTTGGGAGGGAAGAGAAGCCTTGGGTGAAGGGCATAAGTTGGGCTTGACATTGCAGTTGAGAAAAAAAAATTACCTCATCATGAGGATTGTTAAAATCATGGAGTATGGGCTCCATTATGGCCATGAATCTTGTTGTTTGGGAGGTACAAGGAGGTTTGGGTGGATGAGGAGGAGATGATTTATTTTGAAGGCCTTGAGAGGAAAATGCAATGGAGATATGTTGTTTATGTTTATGGTGGCCTTGAGAGGCAAAATGCAATGGCATTATGTTATTATAATATCTCCTCTTTGAAGAGCCCACCTTCACCCAACGTTTTATGATTCCAATGGAGAATCATTGTCCAAGCCATGGGAGGGTGTTAATGTGTTTTGGTGTTGTGTTTTCATGCAAAGTTTGGTGAAGTATGTGTGTAACCTATTTGGTTCTTTTTTCCCCTACTCGGTGGGTGGCTTCATAGAAGCCTAGGTTGGGAGGTGAGCCTCCATGGTTCACCATTTTTCAACTCTCTTATGCAAGTTCTTAATGGATGATCTTGGAAACTTGGAGTTCTTGATGTCTTTCTGCATCCATAGGTGAAGGAGACATTGTTGTGATTGACTTGATATAGAAGGCAAACTACACCTTGTTATGTGAATCTAAACATGTTGTAAGAGTAATGTTATTGTTCTAGTTCATTTGTAAGTTGGAAGGGTTATGAGTATCTCAGTATTATGGAAAGTATTCATTTGTGCATTTTGTGATACATTGTTTCCATCACCTTTGTGTATTGTGAGAGTATTATGGAAGAGAAAATTCATTGTAATGGTATTGTTGTTTCAATGTCTTAAATATAAGTGTTTTGATGTGAAAAATAAAGCATCATAGTAGAATATGCATTCTGAGGTAATGGAATTGTATTTGGCCTATAGTCATGTTATGAATATCAATGGGAATTTAAAATACTTGAAGGTTCTAGAGTTGTATGCATAAGTTTCTAGGGTAATTTGATATCATAGTAGAGATTGTAATGATAGGTATATTTTCTCATTTGTATTATCCTACTAATCAACTCCATTGAACAATAGATATGCATGAATACTCAATTTAATTCTTTCAAGCTAATGCATTATTAGAACTTGAGCAAATGGTTTACAATCTCTCAAAAATTCACTGAT
This sequence comes from Cupressus sempervirens, assembly GCA_028749045.1. Classification (NCBI taxonomy): domain Eukaryota; kingdom Viridiplantae; phylum Streptophyta; class Pinopsida; order Cupressales; family Cupressaceae; genus Cupressus; species Cupressus sempervirens. Next base: position 653,615,679 of record CM053787.1, read on the forward strand.
AAGAATAATCAATTGTTTCATACAAGAATTATGCCATGTTTTCTATGTGGGTTTTTGTATTGAGATATTGCTCAAAGGAATCAATAAGTTGATTAATTTAGTTTATAATAACATATTTGGTAACCCCTATTGCATCATTTAAATAACCATATCATGAGTATCCTAGGCTATAGAAGTAGATAATTCAATTGATGGAATAGAATGTATAAGAGCATATGAAATAGCTTGCTATAGGTGTGCAATCTACTGTCTAGAATTTGTATGAAGCAAGTTGAAAAAAAGATACACAGTCAATATAGATTATTAAAATATTTAAGAGAATATGCCATAGAATCATTAGATGGAAAAATAATAAAATATTTAGCTAAGAAAATATGATATAATATGTATCCAACCCAATAAATCTTCTTAGAAATGAAATTAAATATAATATGGTGAAGTAATCATTGATATAGGGGCAAATCCCCAAGTATGGGATGACCTACAATGTGATAGGACATGATAGCCATTTAATAACAATATATACATTTAAACACTAATTAAAAATATATATATAATTCCTAGCCAAAACTCATGCTAAATTAGCAACAAAAGAAAAAAGGGTTTTAAAGATAAATTTTAATCAAGTTGACAAGGTGTGGGGGGTGCATCCACCTCCATCCTTACCCTCATCCATGCCTCCACACTCCCCAAGCACTTCAAGGTGCTAACAAACTACAGAACATGTTTCCCAATGCATTTAATGCAATCCCTTTTGTTTCTAAAAGACACCACCTTGTACTAGGGTAGGAACATAGGTGTGGGCTGCCTTAGTACTAAGGAAAGCATAAAAAGGAGATGGAAAATGGTCATTAAAAGTCAAAGCACATGTCCTAACACTGGCCTAGGGATGTGTGGATCAGCTAGGAAAGAAGAAGAGCTGCCCAAGCATCTGGGTATACAGATTTAGGAGGAGGGATTAGTTGTAAGGAAATATTCATAGGTTCTTACACTGGGACAAGTGTACTATGTGAAGGGGTCTATGGGTAAGGTGGATGTAGTTTAGTTTAGGCTAAGAGTTGTTAAATTAATGTAATAGATTAGAAGATGTTTAGAAATTAGAAAGGAAGGAACAATGTTGGTATAGGATAAATATGATTAGTAGGAATTCATGAACATAATATATTTTAATTTAATATGAGATAATTAAATAGTATGATTTGGTTATGATGTCAAAAAGAGTTAAAATGGTGTCAAGTAATTTGAATATGGATGGTAAGTAGATAGGATGTAAGGTAGAAAAAAATATAGTAGTTAGTTGAAGGTATAATAATAATAGTAGTAATAATAATAATAATATTATTATTATTAATTAGAGAAGAGATAATAATTAAAGTGGTGAAAAAAATGCTAGTATATAGAACTAGTAGATTGTTTTGGTTAGTAGGCAACTTAGGAAGAAGAGGTCTTAATATTAGGAGTTAAGAGTTGTTTAGAAATTTGAAGGTGAAGAAAACATTAAGGGTACATAAAGGGTTTGAAGGGTAAAAAAAAAATGGGTGGTAGAATTTGGATTAGGAAACTATGTGTTTCGTTAGTTAGATGTTTGGTAGATGCCTTAGGAATGTTTTGCTAATTAATATGTTCTTTAGAATTAATTAATTAGAAGTGGATTGATCTAGAGTACACACAAGATTAGTTGGATGACATGGTGTAGATTGAGGGTAAGTGATAGTAATAATTAATAAGTGATTATAGGAGTCAATGAAATTATCAAAAAGAATAATACTAGGGTCAGTGTGATGCAGTAATTAAAGTAATTAGTGGGTAAGTAAGTAATTAGTGGGTAAGTACACTTAAATAAGTTATGTGATAGCTAATATGATGGAGTAAAAGGAGCATGGTAGGTAGAGTTGTTAAGGGTCCGTTGAATAGTCAAGAAGTTGGAATAATGAAAAGTTATGATGATATTTGTATATTTAAATTTCTCATTTGCTTTCAAAATGTGCATAGATATATTCAAGAAGAGTCCTAGATGTTTCTAATAGAATGCTTAAAATGTAAGGACATTATATGAGGAATCTAGAAATATCTTCTCTTAAGTCATCAAGTCAGAGTCTTTTACCATGCCCCACAATTAGGATTATAACTTGCAATTATAATAAATAAGGGCATGAATTTGATCGAATAAGCAATGGAAATAGAGGAACAATCAATCTATTACTAAGTTAGAGTTATGGTGGGAATTTTGAGTAGTGGTGTTACTAAAAATGGATGAACTAATCATAATTAAGACAAATTTAAGAAGTACTACACAAGATTACCTTGCTATCATGGCCATGTTTAATGAAGTTTTTAATTATGCAATGTTGTATTGGTAGAGTTTCCTTACCCCACCCCCCCCCAAGATGGATATATATAGGACAATTGTGGATTGTAGAAGGTGGTCGATCAATGATCGGTGTGTCCTTGAAACTTGATACTTGCACACTTAGTTATAATAGCCCTTCCCTTAAGACAAGCTTAACCTAATGCCAGTATGAATGTCTTATCTGACTATCATTGTCATTGAAGATCATTACTGCATAAATTTTAATGTGGTAAAAAAAAAAATTAGATGTGTTTTTTCCTTATAAGTTTGGGCATGACAAATTTAATTTATAATTTTACATATTAAAAACTATTTAACATGAAAAAATAATAAATTAACAAAATTATAAAGAAAAAGACTAAAAAAAATGAAATAAAATAATATAAAACAAAGTAAAATACTTGGTACAGTGAAAAACAATAGCTGGGGGTCAATAGGAAACCAAAAATGGGCTCTCTTTTCTAAGCTTAAATCAGGCACCCATTTACAATGACAATGAAAATGAAGGAAAACCCACAAAAATATGGGTTTAATATTTTTTAAAAATTGGATACCCAATTTTTGAATACAGATCGAGCACCCAAACCATAATAGGTACTCGATCTATTAAAACTAGATACCTATTTCTGAAGAGGTCTCATTTCATAGAATTGACTTCTGTGGAATTGCAACCCAACTTTGTGCATTCACCCTATTGTGGTGAGTTTGGGCACATTGGAGCAAACAATGTGAAACATCACATGAGGAAAAGAGATACTAAAAATAGATATTTTATTTGTCTAAAACTTGGACATCTTGCCAAGAACTGTATGAACACATGAAGAATTGAAGATAAAAAGAAAGCCAAAGTTGACAATATTAGAAAATAAATGAGTTAGCAATGGCTACCAAAATCTCTAGAGAATGCAAGACAAAATCATGAAGTGAATGACACCCAAGTCAATGAGTTGGGTGGCACAATAATTTCAACTTAGTTCCCTATGGAGATTACTAGAATTATAATTCAGATGAAGTCATCTAACATCAATTCTAGCTACCAAGCAGAATGATCCAATCAACATTCAAGATGCACAAGGATCACTAAGTGATGATGGAAATTAAACACCTTACTAAGCTAGGTTGGGTCACAAGACCTTACCGAGTGAGATTAGGATACACTAGAACACTGGATGAAAATGTTGAGTTGTTGGTGACTCTACTTAGTAATGGTAACTCTATCGAGCTGTGAATGTATGTCAAGCGTTAAAAGCCAAACCAAGTGGAGGACAGTTTGTCACAGAGTGAGTATATGTACAAAGCATTAATGGTGATTGAAAAGAGGAAATTTTTTAAAAGGAAGAAGTCAATTGAAGCATTGGTTATGACTTCATTTCCTCAATCTCTAAGAAAATCCTTAGTGCAATTAGGCTCAGAGAAGGCTCCTACCAAGTTGGTTGTGGTTACCACTGCTACAGCAAGCACCCAACCAATCTCTAGATCTCTACTACTGAATGTTACATTGATTGAAGTGCCCAACACTTCATCTACCAAGAAAAAATTTCCTTCATCATCAGGATTAATCGAGCAACAACAAGGTATTCCCATTGTCAATTTTATTTCTACATTTATTTCTATTCCATATATTTCTACAATTGTTTTTATTCCAAGTGTATCTATAGCTAGTGCAATGACAGTTGAGAATCAGTCTCAAGTAAGCACTAATGTTCTAAATAAGTGTTTAGAAATTATTTCTACAATTCTAAAGGTTAAGGGTAAAGAAGAAGAGGAAGTAATGGACTTGGATGAGGACATCTAGTTTTTCCAAATTGGGATATCTCTATCCTCACCTCTGATCAAATGAATACCCTAGGTGAACTATTGAAGAAAAGGGCTAAGAAAAAAAATCTTAGAGAAGAGAAGAAGAATGAAAATCAAGTCCTTGAGGACATAAAGAGCATATTTTTTGATGCTTTGAGTATCGAGGTTGATAGAAAACAACCTATTTTGGACCAATTAGATGAAATTGTCCACAAGTATAACTAAGATCTGAATGGACAAGATAAAATTTTGCAAAGAACTAAAAGAAATTTTGAAAACAAAGTGTTGGAGCAAGTTGCACTGAAGATTGCAATAGACCAAGTAGAACTATCTAACAATCTTTCTACACTTGAAACATCTACCAGTAATGTTATTTCATTGTTTGTCAAATTGAGTCACACGTCTATCTTCACAAAGGAGATCAAGGATAAATTATCCAAGATAGATAAGGATATGGAGGTAGGTGCACATTAGCTATCACTTGATCTAAGTTATAGTTCTACACATTACAAAAGGATAAGATATCTAACAAATCTATAGGAAGAATTGTTGAGGGAGGAAGCTAGAATCAAGGCCACACTTGAAAAAATTTAGGGCATGATTCTTTCAAACATGGATGCACTGCTGAAATGTCCCTTTTCTGATTTTATATGATATTTCAAGCCTCTAATCAAATCTTTAAGATCAAACAACCAATATTTAAAAGATCCACCAATTTCTCAATAAACCCCAAATCGGGTATGGTGGAAATAGTGCCAAAAACTTCACAGCTTCACATATTATTAATAAATCTGAAAGTGGAAATTTTCATAGAAATTTTAGGAGCATAACAGCCTACAAAATGAAATTTCTATATCTGTATAAAATTTACACAATAGCTCCCAAACGGAGGACAAAAATAATGCTCATCGAGCTCTCGAAAACAACACAAAATAGCTGAAAACACCACAAAAGCACTGATAATCTATCATAGAAATATAATCATGACCAAATAAATATATTCAACTCTATTTCAACATCTAAATTTCTGATATACAGCAGCAACCCAAACTGATATGAAATACTCAACCGAAAACACCAAACTCTTACAAAAAAACACACCCGAAAACCACAAATCTGCACTATTCAGCACAAAGGCAAACTCTGCATGAGCATGCACATGGAATGGATTTAAAATCCCATCCTTAGCCTTCTTGAAAACCTAAAAACTCCCATTCTTGGGTCTTCTTCTCCACAAGTTTGGCAGCCTCTGAAGAACAACAAAGAAATGAGCAAAAATAAAGTTATGAAATCAGCCCAAAATGCCTCCAAACCCCTTAAAAGAGGGCATAACCCTAACTCACATCCAAGAGGGGTTAATAAAACATATTTTAATAATAATTTTCATTTATTAGTCCATTAGCTTCCAAAGATTATCCCCTTTTTCTGAAACTTCACCTTTTTGGGCCTGCCTGCCTTAGCAAAGATTATTATTTTTAATTATTTGAAAAGGGGACATGACAAGTCCTCCCCTTCCAAATATTTCTTTTCCTCAAGAAATGGCTGAAAAATAAACCAATCAATCCACCTGGATCCCAAATGTAGTCATGAACTATACTATTGTCAATTAACACAGGCTCCTGCAATATCCTCTGCAATATAACCAAGAGGAAACCATAATCAAACTGACAATTACTACTCAACCAAATTCCAAAGTCACAACTTCCACAGTTAGAAATTGTTGGATACAATTGGTTAATTGAGTGTTGTCTTTGATGCTACACAAATGTCATATCAGTCATCAGACAGAGTCTACCGAGCTTAAAAGGTAAGCATAGTAGTTTACAGAGTCTACCGAGCATTGCTGTATATTACACTGTAAAGATAGCTTCTACCGAGCTAACTTGGTTAACGAAGGAAGTTCAGTACTTACCGAGCTCCCTCGGTGATCGAAGGAAACTGTGACAGAGTGTTTACTGAGCTAGGAAGGTAAACGAAGAAAATTTAGTGTTAACCGAGCTGGGAAGGTAACCAAAGAAAAGTTAGTGTTTACCGAGCTGAGAAGGTAAGCAAAGGAAAGTTAGTGTTTACCGAGTTCACTCAGTGTCCAAAGGGAATTTGGAAAAGATAGTTTCTACCGAGCTCACTCGGTCATCTATACTTACTGAGTTCTCTCGGCGATTGAAGGGATGTCACAGAGTTCGTTGTATTAACCGAGCTCAGTCGGTTAACACAAGAATTATTTTTTGAACAATATTAACCAAGCAATGTCGGCCAGTAAAGGGATTTGTTAGTTTGTAATTTTAATTATTTCTAGCCAACTAAGATAATCTGTAAGGTATATATGAAAGATCAAGTTATGAATTCGTAAGATGTAAGAGTTTGGATGCATAAGAGTGCGAATGTATGGATATGGAATGAGCAAATATTGAACATATGAGCGAATGTTGAAGAAGTGTGATGAAGGATCAGATGCGTTGAAGGAGCTGCAAAGTTGTATGTGATCAGTAAGGATCCAGTCAAGCATAACAAAGATCTACAATCAGCAAAGATAAGTTGCACATTATATCAGGTCACTTCATTGTTGCTTTCTAACCATTGTAACAGTGAACTCAAAATCTCTTAACAGAGTGGGTTTAACAGCCCTATTGTAAATCCTCTAACAAGGTGAAAATTTAGTTGAATTGTTCTAAAGACCTCTAGCAAGGCCACTCCTAACAGGGTGATAAATCCTCTAACAGGGTCACACCTAATAGTGTATTTTGTAACCTTTAACAGGGTTGGCTCCTAACAAGGCTCACTTCAGAAGAGTGAAAAATAGTAACTAGTTACATTGGTGGTTTTTCCCATATTGGGTTTCCACGTTAAATCTGGTGTCTCTAGTGTTCATGATTGCTGAATTGTTTTGGTTATCAGTTCTTAATAATTATTAGTATTTGCTACATTATCAAGTTTCAGTAATCTGTAACTAAGATCAAGATTTTAGACATCTAAGGGACTATGAAATGTTTTTGTGGTAACTAATTCACCCCCTCCCCCTCTCAGTTACTCCATTCTCATTTCCAACAATTGGTATCAGAACTTTTGGTGCTTGCAGGAAAGGATTTCAAGGTTCTAAGCCAAAGATCAAGATGTCTTATAGAAGAGAAATTCCAAAACTTAACAGAGATAACTTCTCAGCATGGCAAGAGTTGATGAAACTTCATCTAGCTACTGTTGGTGATATTGGATTGAAATACCTTGAAAAAAAATATGAAGAACCTTCTGGCACATTGTCAGTTAATGATATTGCTGAAAAGAAGACTCACAACAATATGATGATAGACATAGCATGTGATCTCAGCTATGAAGAATTTGATGACATTAAGGACTACAAAACTGCCTTTGACATGTGGAACAAGCTAAAGGAGATCTATGGAGGGGATGATAATGTGAGAAGAGAAAAAGTAGAAAGTCTAAGAGGACAATTTGATCAAATAAATATGAGAGAGGATGAAAACATTGCAAAGTATGTTGAAAGAGTTACAACATGTGTAAGTGCAATAAGGGCAATTGGAGGTGACATCAAAGGAGAAACAGTTGTAAGAAAAGTTCTCAGAACCTTGCTTCCTGTTTATACAATTGGAGTCTTTGCAATACAGGAAAGAAGGTGTGAAGCAAATCATAAGATAAATCTTGAGGCCATAGTCAGAAGACTAACTGCATTTGAACTAGATAACTTTGACAACTATGTTCCAGCCACCAAAAACATTGAATCAACATTTCAAGCCAAGCTCTCACTCAAAGAGAAAAGCAAAAAGAAGATAGAATCATAGTCAGAAAGTGAAAATGAATCAAGCCAAAGTTCAGACAGTGATCTCGAAGTGATTGAAGCTCTACTAGCCAGGAAATATTCTAGAGGCAGAGGAAAATACAAAGCTAAAGTTCCTCTAATATGTTTTTCTCGTGATGAAATTGGTCATATTGTAGCAAGGTTCCCAAACAAGAAAAACAATGATGAAAAGAAAGATCACAAATGGAATGGCAAGAAAGACTTTAAAAGATCCAAAAACAAAGGTAAAAAATCATGTTTCATGGCTGAAAATTCTAAGGATTTCGATAATAGTGAGGATGAAATTGTTTATATTGCTGTTAAAGATAACTCCAATAATGATGACAAAGATAAAATGGCTCTTATCTCTCATGTAAGTAAGAATGATAAATGGATTATAGACAGTGGTTGCTCACATCATATGACTGGTGATAAAACTAAGTTTGATCAATTTGAAGACTATGATAGTGGCAGTGTGAGGTTTGGTAATGATGAACCTCATTTCATAAAAGGAAGAGGAATAATTTGTCTATCCAAATAACTCATATGTAATAATGCCTACTGGGTTGAAGGTCTCAAAAATAATTTGCTAAGTGTGGCATAGTTACTAAATACTGGATTCAAGGTAGAATTCATGTATGGAAAGGCGAGATTGTTGAATGAGCAAGGAAAACTGATAGGATCTAGCACTCAAACTAAAGGTAACTTGTTCTATCTAGAACTTGGTGAATGCTCATGTTTTATTGCTCAAATTGAAGAAAGTTGGTTATGGCATAAAAGGTTGTGTCATGTCAATTTTGATAATTTGGTAAAAATAAGCAAATTCAAGAAAGTAAGAGGCATTCCTAACATCAAGAAACCTGAGGTTGGTCTATGCAAGAATTGTCAGATTGGTAAAATGGGAAAAACTAGTTTTAAAGGTAAAAAAATATCAGTCTGAAGATATATTAGAAATTGTGCATACTGATTTATGTGGACCCATTGGAATAGAAAGCTATACTGGAGAACATTTTTTCATTCTTTTTGTTGATGACTATTCAAGAATGATGACTGTCATGTATCTAAGGAATAAATTAGAAGCATTTGAGAAATTCAAATGGTATTTGGCAAGAGTTGAAAAAGAAACAGGGAAAAAGCTGAAATGTTTAAGGTTAGATAGAGGTGGTGAATTCATTTCACATGAATTCAATAACTTCTGCATTGAAAGAGGTATTAAAAGATAGGTTTCAGCACCAGGAACTCCAGAACAAAATGGAATAGCTGAAAGAAGAAATAGATCCATTATGGATTGTGCAAGAACCCTGATGATAGAAAAAAATATTGCTATCAAATACTGGAAGGAAGCCATCAGCACTGCAGTTCATACCTTAAATCGAGTACAGTTGAAGAAGGATTCATTCAAGACTCCCTATGAATTATGGTATGGATACAAATCCAATGTAAGTTATCTGAAAATATTTGGAAGCAAATGTTATATTTTGAAAGAATCTAGAAAATGAAAATTTGATGTAAAAGGTGATGAAGGAATATTTTTGGGTTATTCTTGCAAAAGCAAAGCATATAGATGTTTAAATCTATCCACTCACAAAGTCATAGAAAGTGCACATGTGAAAGTTGATGAGTTTGCAGACAAATCAGAAGAAGAATGCAAAAAGATACCTGAAGACTACAAGAGATTTGTTTACATTGAACCTGATACTATACCAAGTATAGCATTCACTCAAGAATCCTCAACTCCTGAGTCTTCAGTAGTCGAGTTGCAAATAGTTCAAACCGAGCCACAACAACATTCAGACACTACCGAGCAAGTGTCTACTGAGTCTGAAGCAACTAAGCTAGAACATCTTGAATATGAAATTGAAGGACAAGAAGATATCAATGAAACTCATTCAAGAGGTAAAGAACCTGTATTAGCTAAATATGTCAGAAGACATCATACACCAGATCAGATCATTGGATACAAATATGAAGGAACCCTGACAAGAAGCAAGTTGAAAACTACTTGTTTACTTGCTGATTTTGAACCTAGAAGTATTAAAGACGCATTGGAAAATGATAGTTGGATTGAGGCAATGAATGAGGAAATAGAACAGATAGAGAATAACAAGACATGGACTCTTGTACCTAGGCCTAAAGATAAAAATATAATTGGAACCAAGTGGGTATTCAGAAACAAGTTGACTAAAGATGGTAAGGTATCCAGAAACAAAGCTAGATTGGTATGCAAAGGATACTCTCAAGAAGAAGGCATAGATTATGGGGAAAAATTTTCTCCTGTTGCAAGATTGGAAGGAGTTCGAACCTTACTTGCATATGCTGCTCACAAAGGATTCAAATTTTATCAGATGGATGTCAAGTCAACATTCCTCAATGGAATACTAGATGAAGAGGTTTACATTGAACAACCTTAAGGTTTTGTTGATCCAGAGAAAAGGAACATGGTCTGCAAATTACACAAGGCACTGTATGGTCTAAAACAAACCCCTAGAGCATGGTATGAAAGATTGCATAACTATCTTATTCAAACTAGTTTTCAAAGAACTAATGATAGTAGTAGCTTGTATATAAAGGAGGGATCAGATAATAAGATTGTCTTGGCAGAAATATTTGTAGATGATACTATTTTCATAGGGAATGATGATCTTTGCAAAGAATTTTCAGAACAAATGAACAAAGAATTTGAAATGTCTATGTTTGGTGAAATAAAATTCTTTGTTGATCTTCAAATTCAACAAAATAAGAATGGCATCTTCATTACTCAATCAAAATACATGAAGGAGATATTGAAAAAGTTTGGTATGGAGGACTGCAAACCTGTTGGAACTCCTATGTGCACTGGATTGAAACTTACCAAAGATAATGAATCCAAAGAAGTAGACCAAACATTGTATAGATCTATGATTGGAAAGTTACAATATGTAGTTCATACCAGACCAGATATTGCTCTTGCAGTTGGTATTGTTGCAAGATTTTCAGCAAAACCAAGAGACACTCACCTAATGGCAATCAAAAGAATAATGAGATATTTGAAAGGAACTAAAGATTATGGACCATGGTACAAATTTGGAGGTAATTTGGATTTGAAAGTTTTTACTGATGCTAATTGGGCAGGGAATCTTGATGACAGAAAAAGCACAAGTGGAGGAGCATTCTTTTTTGGAAAGAGATTGGTTTCTTGGACAAGCAAAAAGCATAATTGTACATCCCAATCTACAGCAGAGGCAGAGTATGTTGCTGCAGTAGTAAACTATTCCAACATTGTTTGGTTTAAGCAGTTATTACAAGGAATGAAGATGGAAATCAAAGAACCAGTTGTTTATGTTCTCTGACAATACTAGTGCAATCAACATATCCAAGAATCTAGTGATGCATTCCAAGACCAAGCACATAGCAATAAAATATCATTTTGTCAGAGAATTGGTGTAGGACAAGGAGATCAGGCTGGAATATGTGCATACAAAGGAACAAATTGCTGACATATTCACAAAGCCATTACCTAAGGATATATTCTTGTATCTCAGAGGTAAGTTAGGGGTCACTCCCCTATCTGAAGTTCACTAAAATAAAGTTTTAAGTGATGCATCAACCTATGACAAGTTGAAAATCTATCAAGTTGATGCAGAAGAGTATTAAAGTCATTGCATATGAATCTGTACATAAGGTACACTGTAATCTAGTTGAGAAGTACTTTTGGCATATGAAAAGAGCTTTTACTGTGTTGTATTGTCTTTGGCATGTGTTGTCAAAGAGGGAGAGTAAAACTGTAATACCTATTCTAAAATTTGTAAGCATTTGTAAAGGGAGAATAAAACTGTCATATCTTTCTGTTATACAATTCTTTCACAGAGGGAGATTACTAAAAGAGGGATAAGCTTCTATCTAAGAGGGATAAGTATTATGTTGACATATAGTGCTGCACTAAGAGAAGGACTTGTTTTCAAATTCCATTCTGCTATGACATGTTGTGTTGCCATCAATGCTAAAGAGGGAGATTGTTGGATACAATTGGTTAATTGAGTGTTGTCTTTGATGTTACACAAATGTCATATCAGTCATCAGATAGAGTCTACCGAGCTCAGAAGGTAAGCATAGTAGTTTACAGAGTCTACCGAGCATTGCTGTATATTACACTGTAAAGATAGCTTCTACCGAGCTAACTTGGTTAACAAAGGAAGTTCAGTACTTATCGAGCTCCCTCAGTGATCAAAGGAAACTGTGACAGAGTGTTTATTGAGCTGGGAAGGTAAGCGAAGAAAAGTTACTGTTAACTGAGCTGGGAAGGTAACCGAAGAAAAGTTAGTGTTTACCGAGCTGAGAAGGTAAGCAAAGGAAAGTTAGTGTTTACCGAGTTCACTCGGTGTCCAAAGGGAATTTGGAAAAGACAGTTTCTACCGAGTTCGCTGTATTAATCAAGCTCAGTCAGTTAACACAGGAATTATTTTCTAAACAATATTAACCAAGCAGTGTCGGCCAGTAAAGGGATTTGTTAGTTTGTAATTTTAATTATTTCTAGCCGACTAAGATAATCTGTAAGGTATATATGAAAGATCAAGTTATGAATTCGTAAGATGTAAGAGTTTGGATGCATAAGAGTGCGAATGTATGGATATGGAATGAGTGAATATTGAACATATGAGCGAATGTTGAAGAAGTGTGATGAAGGATCAGATGCATTGAAGGAGCCACAAAGTTGTATGTGATCAGTAAAGATACAGTCAAGCATAACAGAGATCTACAATCAACAAAGATAAGTTGCACATTATATTAGGTCACTTCATTGTTTCTTTCTAACCATTGTAACAGTGAACTCAAAATCTCTTAACAGAGTGGGTTTAACAACCCTATTGTAAATCCTCTAACAAGGTGACAATTCAGTTGAATTGTTCTAAAGACCTCTAGCAAGGCCACTCCTAACAGGGTAATAAATCCTCTAACAGGGTCACACCTAACAATGTGTTTTGTAACCTTTAATAGGGTTGGCTCCTAATAGGGCTCACTTCAGAAGAGTGAAAAATAGTAACTAGTTACATTGGTGGTTTTTCCCATATTGGATTTCCACGTTAAATCTGGTGTCTCTAGTGTTCATGATTGCTGAATTGTTTTGGTTATCAGTTCTTAATAATTATTAGTATTTGCTGCATTATCAAGTTTCAATAATCTGTAACTAAGATCAAGATTTTTGACATCTAAGGGACTGTGAAATGTTTTTGTGGTAACTAATTCACCTCCCCCTCTCAGTTACTCCATTCTCATTTTCAACAGAAACCCATGAGACACAAACTCTTAGAACATCAAAACCCAAGTAAAGTGGATAAATCAAACTGCCAACATAGTAAATACCATCAACGAATCCCACTAGCCTGTATGGTATGTACAATCCAACTCTGCAACAATGGTGAATGCTCCTGAATGAAATTGTACCATGTATGGAGAATCCAAACACTATACAACTCCTGCACTCAACACAACTCTGTAGATCACCGGCCACTATCTCATAACCATAACTCCCATGCACCCCTGATGGTGAAAATCCATCACAAGATAAACAACAAGAAATGGAACCCAAACCAAATTTTCCTGTCGTCAACTCCTCAACACAAGGATCAAATGCTAACTGATGCACATAAACTGCAATATAATGTTGATAAAAAAAACCAACCTTAGTCAATAGCTCACCATGAATAAGTGATGCAACCCACTATGACTAATCACCAGCTAAGTCTAGAGATTTCATAGCCAAAGGAGTAGAATCAATAACAACACCCACTGAAGCATCACTCCAAAACTCCTACTCTAGGTCATGTATTATCAAGTTGTCAACTGCAGAACCTATCACCATGTCGTGCCCATCACAACTCTCATCCTGAGGTGTCAAACTATCCCATAACTGATAATAAACACTAGGAACCAAAGTACATCTCTATATCATCATCTCATCAACATGGTCATCAAAGGTGAATTGATGAGCATACCTCACAATGTAATGTTGATAGAATGCACCAATCTCAGTCAGTGTCTCAGACTGCAATCCAGATGTAACTAACTGCAATCAATCACTAACCAAGTTGGAACTGACTACTACCTTTGAAGACATCGCCAAGGGAGTAGTATTACTAGCAGGAACCATGCCAACTATTGGCTCACCAACATCACACATGGTCTTTGATACAACATCTCTAATTTTCATGCCATTAGTACTATAGGTGACCACCATGTTAGGCATACCACAACAATCTATTGCAGCACCCAACTCAACTGAACTTGACTTTAGTGGGGATGAACCCGATATGCCAATGTTAGTATCAAGGATGGATGCATCCCCATCTCCACTGTCTTTGACAATCTTGACCATGGACATCCTTAGATCACCAGACACCACAACTTGTGACTATATAGAATTTGGTAAAGACTATAGTTGCTCTAACTCCATGGCCACCTTAGCCAAATGAAACTATGACTCCTTGAAAGCCAACTGTGTACTCTCAAGAATCTTAGAAGTCACCTCCAGCTGCTGAGTAAACTCACTCACCTCATCTTCCTTGGCCAACAATGCATCGTATGCTATACTACCCCACTCCATAAGATAATCTCTATCAGCTACCAACTGTATATAATCCTATCTCAAAATTCAGAAAGCCTCCCATAAAGAGTGGAACTTTGTGAAGGAAAGATAACTGCCTCCCTGCTCATCACTAGTAGGTGAACCCCATCCATAAACTGCTAATAATTGACAAACAACATCAAAATGTTGGCGAGCAATACCAATGTCTCACTCACTAATTCTCAATTGACTAGACATATGATGGCACAAGCTAGATTGTATACTACAAACCTCCTCTAATGCACTATCTAAAGGAGTATCCTCAAGGTTATTGGTCTCTAGAGTATTACCATCCATATCATGTGAATCAACTCCAAAGCTCATATTAACATACAGAGCATCAAAAACTATAGCACTGCTATCCAACTCCTCTATAAAAAAAGAAACCACCAAGGAAACTAAGTCTTCAAAACTACCCATTGCATCCTCCTGGATGTCATCAATGCCAATATGATCTTGAGACTCATCTGTATATACTACCAAATATGAAAGATCATCAAAAAATTCTAGCAAAAATGGTCGACTGGATATATGAAAAAAGCCCAACACCGGTGTATACAAACTAATACCAACATCAGATAAGCTACTGGCACAAGAAAAGACAACACTGTGCAATCTGCTAATCAAATCCATGATAGCACCCAAACAATCACTGCTACCAAAAAGTGTTAAATATTTCCAGTCAACTAAATCCCAAATGCCAATATAACAATCTTGATTCCATATCCGTAAACTATAATCAGCTAGTAACTCAAGCAAACTCCTCACCTGAGTAATATGACCAATACCAACTAATTCCACATTCTTGTCTGACATTGTCCCTATATCCTGGATGTGAATGCAAGATGAACTCGCAACATTATCAATGACCACATATGATCTACCATTCGCAAAAAGCTGAGTATCAGGAGTGCAAGATGAAACTAAACTCAATTCTATGCTATGCTTATCCCCATGTCTCTCCTAGTCTTTTAATGCCAATGGAGTATTCACCAAAGAAGCTTGAGTGTCCTCAAGCTCATGAGAATGCCTATCAACTTCCTCCTCCTTTCTCCTCAAGGCATCTGAATAGCCTCCAACAAGGCTAAGAAGATGGTCACGATCTGATAGAAGATGTAAATAACTCAACTTCATCATTCCCATTCCTTCCCTAATCATTTGTAAGTCAACACAAGAAGACTTTTCCTAAACTCCCTTATGTCTACCCTATAATTGAATCATTTGAATGTGATCCTCTATCATATCCCACATCCTGTCATGATGAGATAATGAAGTCACAATACTATCTTTGTTCACCTTTAGCTGGCTAGATAAATCATGTGAAGTACTACCTGCCTCAACCTCATGTGATGAAGCATCTAACTATGCCTGGTACTCTTTCTCAGCAAAGTCATGAATGCTCAATGTCTGCTCATCTCTACCAGGTATCTCACCATCATGCACAAAAACATCCTCATAATCATCATCTAAACCTACTACCTCCTGTGGCAGAGTAGAATCTGAGACCTCTGCCTGGCTATAAGCTAGTTTCTCAAACTCCTCATGCAAGTTCTTGGTAATTGTGTCATCTACCCTGTGAGAAAATCTGCCAAATAGAAATCCAGTCAACTTATCTACCTTAGATGGGTCAAACAACATGTCATTCATCATACGATGGTGCTCAATCAACTGTTCAGACATGTCATGGCTTATTTTCCTAAGTTTATCTCTAATGTCTAAATAACCATCAATTGTCCAAGATTGTGTCCTTTGAGACTCTGTACTATACCTGTCCATTCTGGATAAAGTAGAGTGTAACCCCAATAGGTTATAACTTCTTCAAACACCAAGAACTAACATGCAAATGATTAGAAGTAGAATGCAACCATAGATTTTGACATGTAGCTAATTAGAAGCAACATGCAACCACCAAATTCACAAAGAACTAACATGCAAATGATTAGAAGTAGCATGCAACCATAAATTTTGACATGCAGCTGATTAGAAGCAACATGCAACCATAAATTATGACATGCAAGATTTGGGGAGTTGTCAAAACTGGCATGCAAACTTCTACAAACCCTCAGGCTGGCAAGATCATAGCTCTAATACCACTGAAATGTCCCTTTTCTGATATTATATGATATTTCAAGCCTCTAATCAAATCTTTAAGATCAAACAACCAATATTTCAAAGATACACCAATTTCTCAATAAACCCCAAATCGGGTATGCTGGAAATAGTGCCAAAAACTTCACAGCTTCACATATTATTAATAAATCTGAAAGTGGACATTTTTATAGAAATTTTAGGAGCATAATAGCCTACAAAATGATATTTCTAGATTTTTATAACATTTACACAACAGCTCCCAAATGGAGGACAAAAATAATGCTCATCGAGCTTTCGAAAACAACACAAAATAGCCGAAAACACCACAAAAGCACTGATAATCTATAATAGAAGTATAATCATGAAAAAATACATATATTTAGCTCTATTTTAACATCTAAATGTCTGATATAAAGCATCAACCCAAATTGATATGAAATACTCAACCGAAAACACCAAACTCTTACAAAAAAAAACACACCCGAAAATCACATATCTGCACTGTTCAGCACAAAGGAAAACTCTACATGAGCATGCACATGGAATGGCTTTAAAATCCTATCTTTAGCCTTCATAAAAATTTGCAAACTTCCGTTCTTGGGTCTCCTTCTCTACAGTTTTGGCAGTCTCTGAAGAACAACAAAGAAATGAGCAAAAATCAAGTTCTTAAATCAGCCCAAAATGCCTCCAAACCCCTTAAAAGAGGGCATAACCCTAACTCACGTCCAAGAGGGGTTAATAAAACATATTTTAATAATAATTTTCATTTATTAGTCCATTAGCTTCCAAAGATTATCCCCTTTTTTTGAAACTTCACCTTTTTGGGCCTGCCTGCCTTAGCAAAGATTATTATTTTTAATTATTTTAAAAGGGGACATGACAACTGCAAAAACACATTGCACATGCAAAGACTCTCATCCATGATAATAACTTCTCCATAGCTAATCACATGATAGAACTATTAGTAGAAGTTCAGATAGCCTTGCATGCAAGTAAAGTAGTACAAGAGAATTGGGACAAGACTATGGTACTAATTTTGAAGGTACATATTGATTTCTTATCACATTTGGGTATTAACTTGTAGATATTATTTAAACCTTTTTCATTTATGTCAAAAAGGGGGAGAAGTTAAAAAAAAATGTTCAATATGAAAACTAGGAGAAGTAAATATGATAAGATTATCTATATAAAATTGTATTGATAAAAAGGAAGAGAAGTATATTATACTCCAAATACATGTGTATAGAAGAGTCATATGTATGGAGGAGTAGTAAAATATTATGTAGATCAATGTATAGTTAACCAAAAAATATCTTTACAAAAGCAATTTTGAAAAATTAGAAAAATAGAGTATGTTACCGTGCTACAAAAGCTGGAAGTCAAAGCTAAGTTGAAGACACAATATTTGGTGTTAAATAAATTTTTGATCTGTATTCATATATATTTTGGTTTGATAAGTGTTTTTGTCACTAATGCCGAAGAGAGAGATTGTTGACATTTAAGGTCAATTTGTTTATCAGTGACTCACCACTAAGCCAAATGGTTACATTGCTACTAAGCTCTATAGTTGCTACCAAGCTTATCATTCATGCAATAGTTTTAACCAAGTTTCTTAGTTGCTACTAAGCTAAATAGATAATTTTTAATTCATGCCAAGATACACAATATCTACCAAGCATCAGAGACAGTTTACAGTATAGCCCGAGCATAGTAGTATCTACCAAGCTATCTAGTAGAAGTGATGGAGACTCCATTATTAAATATTTTTTTTAGTATTAACCAAGAGCTACAATGTCTACTAAGGTCACAAGGTTAGCAAAGTGAATCTAGAGTTGATTGAGTCATGCAAAGTCAACCAAGTGATTCAACCGTTATGGAGTTTCTTAGTGTTCACCAAGTGTTGATCGAGTTTGAGATACTTGAAGAGTGATTAGTATGGTTTGAGATTTAACTTCAACTGAGTGCCAAAGTTTGTTGAGCATTAACAATGTTTCTCATGTATCAGAAGATCACCGAGTTACAATAGTTGGACTAATTTGGTGAATTATGATGAATTTGGTATTGTAGCTGACTCTAGAAGGTAATCAATTGAATTTATATATATGTAATGCATTGTATCATATCTAAAATTGTATGTGAAAAGTATTATGATGTGCATATTTCCAAATTGAAGAAGGCTACAAGTAGTATAAGGGACATCAAAGATTTATCTATCATAGTCAAGTGATCATTGCAATATTAAAAACCTCATTTAGAAAATTAGAGTTGCCAATCAAAGATCAGCCACTGATTCATCTTAACATGTGCATCAGTCAAATCCTTTAATAGGATAGACTTAATAGTCTTTCCCTAAATCTCTTAACTAAGTGCATACTTCATTGTACCTTTGTAAATCATTTAACAAGGTCGACCTCATAGGCCTTATTGCTCCTAACAAGGTAGATCACCAGAAGTGGTCAATTGTAAGCCTTAATAAGTTAACTTTATACTACATTACTAAAGCTTGTGGGTATCATCCTCACCTAGTTTTACTTTCTATTAATTCAAGCTCTTGTTTGAATACTTTCCATTGAGCCTCTAGATCTTAGGTGGTTATCTGCATAGCCAAATCTTAAATATTAACTACCCATACCTTAGCATGAATACTTTTGACATATGCAATTATTTAGTTCTTCATCAAAAGAATACTTTATTTTGGAAATAAAATAATGATTGATGATACACAATTCATCGAGAATGATAGTCTATCCCTACAATCAACCCACTCTCAGGCTTCTTAACAATTTAATGTAATAGTTAATTTCAAAGTCTCTTGAGGATTGCATAATTAAGAAGGCTCTTAATTTATTTCACTAAATTATATGTAAGAGAATTCTTAAAAGTGGGAGAGTTCTTAGATGTCCTCAAAGAGAGAAATTATTTACATTATATATATATATATATATATATATATATATATATATATATATATATATATTAGAATGGACAATTTTGTTGAGTTTTTGTCCATATTATAATTCTCTAGAGAAAAATGGTTTAAATTGTTTTTTCTTGTGTTGTTATTCCATTTACTAGTTAATGGTATATTCTTTCTAATTTCTTACAACTATGATATAAGATATTATGGATTTTTTAAATATTCTTATCTCTATTGATACATGTCTTGAATATTTATTATTATAGATCAATAATATCCTATGAATAAATGAATTACATAAATTATTCATCTAATACACTAATTAAAGTATTTATTTTGATTGGAATTGTTGAAAGTTGGTTGGTGTGTAATGAGGTTTTATTAAGTTATGACTACATCTAAAAGTATTTTTGATATTATGAAGCTAGGATTAATTTCAAAATATGACTATTTTTAAAATAATTTAAGGCTATTAAATAAAATGACTAGTCGTGTTTTGTTTTTACCATGGGTTGTCCAAGGAAGATGCTCCATGAAATATGCTACCAAGGAACACTCGAATCATAAAAGATAAAAATATATCCAATAGCATGGAAACTACAATTGGAGCAATTATTATGTTGTTATTAATGTCAAACCTATTGGTAAGATAGAATGAAAAATCTACCAGAGACACATTTAGTAATAGTGTAGAGTGAAATATCATTTGATTGATAAAGATGATTTGAAAAGAAGAGATAACAAGGTGAGCTAATGGCATTGTTAAGTGATGAGAATTTAAGTATCATGGAAATACAATTGGCTCTTGATAAATTAATCCATGACAAGGTAATGTGTTATTCAATCAATACATCAAGTGAAGAAGATAGTTGGATGAATCGTAAAGATAATGTGTTATTCAATCAATACATCAAGTGAAGAAGACAGTTGGATGAATCTTAAAGTTAGAACAAGCCAAAGGGATAAAATTGATCGAGTATCATTCTTGGATGATCAATGAAGCAGCTCAAGCATAACTTAAGAAGTCAAAAAATAGTTCAATTCAAGTGTTACTTATTTCTAAGAAAATGTATTAAGAAGTGCTAGTAGCGAATGAGCATAGTGATGGATAAAAAAGAGTGTTGATGTCGAGTGAGATAATATAGTGTATGCCAAGTTACATAGTGGTGAGTAAGCAAAAGGACACAGTGATTTCCAAGCGACACAAAAAGTTATAGTTTGAGAAAGAATTGATGTTGAGGCCAACACAGTTGGAATTTTGAATTAGTCAAAACATGTGGAAGATAAAAATTGATGAGATGGTGTATTTAATACACGAGAAGAGTTTTTGAGTGATCAAAGGGAAGGATTTGAGGAGAAGTTTCTAGAAGAAGAAAAAGAACAAAAAGATGAAAGGATTCAATGAATATGACCTAATTCTAATATCAATAGTGATGTTTAAGTGGAAAAAGATCAAAATTGCCTCTTTAAGGAGGCATAAGAGATGTTTTCTAAGGTTGGTTCATTTTTCATGGGAGATCTTAAGAAGTTGTGAAGAGAAGAACAACAGAGGTGAAGTGTGAAGAGTGATTTCTTTAGGAAGTGCCAAGTAGATTAGTGATGGAGATGTGAATGGAATTCAATCAATGAACTAGCAAATGAGCGAATGAAGATTTGAATTCACAAAGTGAGTTTTACTTTGTAGATTAAACCTACTATTGGGTAAGTGCACCAAGTTGTGGTGCCAAAAATATAACACACAAAATGATTTTTTTAGATTCTAAAAGCACACACACACTTTGGCTTGGGTTCTACAAGCCCAAGCCAAAGTGCATATGTTCTATAGTGCATGCCTACTTTTTAAAATCCCAACTTTTTATATATGAGCTACAAACCTGCATCCCATTTCATTTGTTTTTGTTGCTACATTCTTTCTCCTCAACAATGTGCACGCAGGTTGCAAAACTTGAAGATTTTTCTCACCTACCTCCTCAAAATGCCTCTTTGTCACTAAAGATCAAGATTGAGATCATGTAGTATGTTTTCCACTCTTGTTTTTTGCATTTTTTTATATATTTTTGCATTGCTCTATAAGATTTTACATTATTTTGTAGGTTTTTTAAGCTTTCATTTAAATTTATTTATTTATTTAGAATGCAATTGGTTTCTTGTTAGGAAATGTGAATAATTAACAGCAAAATCCCCAACTAGATCAACAAAATAAAAAAGAAAACCCTCCACAAGATCCAAATCAAAATGCTCCACAAGATGAAAATCAAAACCCCCCACAAGAAAAGAAAAAAATTCCACAACCTCCACCAATTGAAAGACCTCTTCCTAGCACTGAAGACAACATAATGAATGAAATAGAAAGATGGAAAATGAATTAGAGCCACTCATTGGTAGGTTGAAAGCTTGTGGAAAAACCAATCTTATGAGAGCACAATTGGCATCCTCCGTTGAGTTCATTATGACCCATGTAGCTTCTGTTAATGGTCATGTGGATACTTGACCTATTAAGAGGGATGAACAAAGAATATATTATGGAAAAAATTATCCTATAAAGATGTAAAAAAAAGGAAATAGCAAAAGGTAGCATTTGTGCATTATTTAAAAAGCCTAGAGAACAAGACAGTATTAAACATACAACTAAAAGGTTCCCCATTCATTGGTGCACACATGATGATATTAGAAATAAATTTTTGGATAGATGGTGGATGGTATTTGATACCCCCCCTACAATAATCACAAGGTTCCAATGTATTTCTTAAAAAAATTGTATTGTGAATTTTTCCTTGGGGAGATCCCCAATTATTTTGATATATTCGAATCTTAGGGTAGAGGTGGGGGGTCATCATTTGAGAGGTCAAAGGCATGTCATGACCCTAATGTAGTTAGGACTCCTATTGTCAAGTCATAGGGTGAGCATGTGATTATTCCTTCAGTTGTGAAGGAACATGTATAGAACAACACTCTAGGGACTATCAATGCTTTGATGCAGACTCTCATTCATTGCACCAGTCCATTAGTTGAGGAGGAGCCTTCTGTGCATCACGATCACATGTGCACATCATGTGGATCCTTATGTACATTTAGCAGTCATGTTGGAGATAGTATGGATGATGGGCTAGTCATTGATGAGTTCCCGAGTGACACTATTTGGCATTGACACACAGGTAAATTACCATTATAATAAACTAATTTAATCACATTTTGTATGTGTAGTGAATGACTAATTAATTATCATGTATTGACATTGTTCAAAATTTAGAATAAGAGTATTGATGGCCCTAGTATAGATTCATCGGCCTCATTTTACATCCCTACGACGAGTCAAGAGGTATGTATCAATTTAATCATTTAAATTATTACATATATTTATTAAGTAATCATATGAAGTATTGACAAGAAAAATAACCATGTGCATTAGTTCTCTACTAGACCATTGACATTCACAAGGGACTCTGAGCCTAGGCATGATACGAGCTTCATAGAGGTACATTTTTTTCATGTTAATTTAATTCATTTGATTATATTTGTTACATGTAAATTGTATTATATGACATGTAATTTTTGACATTTGAGACACCTCCTCATCTTTGCCAGTCCATTAATCATGGAGTTGTTGTAGTGATGGCTAGTTCATAGCCATTGAATGAGGTATGAAAGAATTTTCTTAGTTTAGTTGTTATTTATAATAATTAGTATTAAAATTTAAAATTTTATTTATAAGTGATTATATTGATTGAATTGTTGTAAGGCCTTATTACACTCAATCATTCGTGAGCCTTTGAGGTGGACATATAGAGTGACTATTTGATGGTGATAAGAAAATAATTAATTTTGTGTGTACATATATTTGATTTCAATATATAATAATTATTGATTCATATCTACTTTGTTTGCATCGACTATAGTTAGAGAAGAGCCTAAACAAGAGGATGAGTGAGCATGTGAGGAAGACCCCATCATCCCCATTATCTTCCTCCACACAATGACTAAAGACCTCTAGGGATTTGTTTCCTTTCCCTCAAGGGAAGGAGAAGATATAGCAATAGACACACATGTCTAGAAATTAGTGGACATATATGTTGGATTTTATGTTAGTGGACATATTCGATATACATTTGATGTAAATATGACATTTTATATTTGATGTATGACATATATTTGATGCACAACATTATTAGACTTATTATTGGTTAATATATGATCTTTTTGTTCATATATGACATTATTAGTTATCATAGTATATTAAATGTTTCTTAATGTGTGACATTATTGGTTATCATAATATATTATATGGTTGTTCATGTATGACATTATTGGTTATCATAATATTATATGTTCATTCATGTATGACATTATTGGTTATCATAATTTATTATATGTTTGTTCATGTATGATATTATTGGTTATCATAATATATATCTTTTTTTTCTTGTTTACATTTCAGGTACATTTCATATATTTCATTTTACTATAATTTGCATCCAAAATGATGCAGATTGCTCACACCAAAAGCTAGTGGATTCTTTGCAAGAACACTTTTAAAGCATACTATCTTTCCCACCTTCCTAAGTGTCTTCAAAGAATCATTTCATCTTGGTTACAACATTGAACAAAATTCTGCCCAACTTCGCAAAACTACTTGATCACTTTCCCTATTCAAGACTTGGGAAGCAATAAGGGGAAAATGAAAAAATTTGAGAAATGGATCATTATCAACTTCTTGCTTCAAACTAACACCTTATACACTTAAAGGAACACCTAATAACTATCTCAAAAACTTCATTCTCTCATCTATTCCATCTATCCAAGAGATTCTTCAACATCCTATGAGTGAAAACAATCTTCCAACATCCTATGACTGTATTTTCTTTCCAACAACATGTAATTTGTTGATTTTTGGAAAACTCTTCACAAAGGGAAGTGATTATGTTCCAAACCCATGAAATGGCTATTAAGATAACCAAGAAGATCCTTTGTTAGAATCTGATAAGATTAATAACTTAGAAAACTAGTGCAAAGAGTAAATATCTAAACTATGAATGCAAATGATACAAAATCAAAATAGCATCATAGAGTTAGTCTCCAAGAGAGTAATGCAAATGCTAGAAGAAAAATAGCATTAAGAGGGTGCAAAAACAAGAGATACAAATACAAGCTAGGTAGCATGATTATATAGGCTAGGAAGAGGGAGGAAGTGGCAACTCCAACCAATGAGGAGCAACCATCTATCAGACTAAAGATAGAAAAGTATCTTCCCAAGATAGCTAATGGATGCTCACATGTAGGAAGGTGACACCTCACAACCATTCACCTGATAAGACATGCTTTATTAACCTAAGCGAGATTATTAAAAGTGTAGGAAAAAACTAGCAAAATAGGAAAAATAAAAAACTACACTAACACCCCCCCATAAGTGAAGCTTAGGTGGATGCTAACCTAGCAAAGCTATGAGAGTAGGAAAATGGGTCTGGGCAACAAGGCCTGATCAGGTACCCAATACAAGAAAAAGAACTAGATGAAGGAAACTAAGCCTCCAATCTAGGAAATGTCCCAAAGAGAGGAACAAAAAAGAGCATGAAGCATCTCCGAAGGATGAAGCTGTAAACATTGTCAGAAGAAACTGCTGGAACCTCCATTGAAATAGTGCATGACCAGGTAGACAAGAAAAAGTCTGAAGAGCTGATCAATCGAAGAGGTGACCTCCAAAGGTAGGAATGAATGAGTTTCTATATAGTAGATGAACCATCTCACTGAAATGCATAGGTGCCTAGCCACTACATTCGCCTAGTACATAGGAACAAAAACTAAATATGTAGATCACTCAACCGAACCAAAGAAGCAATAGAGCCAACAAGTAAACCCCCCCATAATGGTAAACAGGGAGAGGGGTGATAGGAACACTAAAATGCAATGCCAAAAACATCTACAAGAAGAAGAATCAGGAACACCAATAGTGCAATAGAAGTACAAGCATAGGATTAAGGGCGATGTCACTGACACATTGCATGGGCTAATGTTGTGGAAGAAAAATTTACTTGACAAAGGTGGATGAGCACAAAATGGCAAAACATCATGACCCCCCATGGCACTTTATAACTGAGTGCGAGTACAAACAAACACAATGTGTACAAGATCCCATATATGAAAAAGCAAGCACTTTATCTTAGTGTGTTTACAAAAAAAGGAATGCAACAGAATAGAAGCATACAATGCTCAGAAGTCAAAAAGAAGAGTGAGCGAAAAGAACAGAAGAAGAGATTCCAAGACTTGTAGAATCCAAGTAATCTGCTAGAGTGCAAAAGTGCAAAACTCAAAGGAGAAAGAACTTGGAGTAGAATCTAGATAAAAGACCTTTGCAACTGAATAACTCACCGAACCAGCTTTCCAACGATATTTGGCGAGCCCAGAAAAGAGTCTGAATGCGCGAGATATGGCTCTTGAAAGGCAAAATAGAACATCTAGCTTTGACTACCAAAATAGGCAACCAGACTATAGCAAAAATCAAAAAAACCTGTACCATCATCTCCATCTTAGAACCAACTTTTTGATGCATTTTTTAGATCAAAAAAATACGTTCGTATGCTCAAGTTACGGAAGAAATACCGATAGGGCCTCCTCATGAAGAGCATATTCTAAAAGTGAAACTTGGGCACAATAATCAAGGAAAAAATAGCACCACTGTGATCTACTCAAAAAATCATGCACTTTCAAAAAAAGAATCGCCTCGATACGAGGTCGTATGAGAAAGTTATGATCCTCCAAAGTTTCCAAAATGAGAATTGTGCACAGTCACGGCTGAGAATCTACAATTTCTAAAGAATTCATGCATGAAAATCAAAAAACAACTCCACTAGTGGATAGAGCACAAAAAAATAGCCAAGTTCATAACAAGAATCATCAAAATCGGAGTCTGTATGAGCAAGAATGAGACATTTGAAAACTGCATTCAAATCTGCGACTGCTAATGGAGAGGGGTATGGCTATAGCTTTGCATGCTCGATTCTACAAAATATACAGCTTGCATGCAAAATCTAAAAGATACCCAGATGGTTTTCGGCGCTGCGAACAAAACCCATAAAGCGTTTTCCTTGCTGATATACAGAAGATGTTGCTATAGTGTAAATCAGACGCCTTTAACAGTAAAAAAATGGCTCCAAAAATCAAAAAATGACCCCAGCAACCAAAATATGACATGAAAATGCTGGAACCTGCAATACTGATTGAAAACTCTAAATATGCAAGTTGGTTGTCAGATTTGAGATTGAAACCCCAGAGAAAAATCATTTTTGTCAAAACTTTTTTGATTCTCAGGATCATCCAAAGATGCAAGAGAAGAGCATACTTCATTTTTCAAAAAACTACAATAAAGTTTATTTGCCCCCCCCCGAATCTCTCAAATAAGGAAACTAAAATCTACTCTTGCACATAGAAAAGCTTTGATACCATGTTAGAATCTGATAAGATTAATAACCTAGAAAACTAGTGCAAAGAGTAAATATCTAAACTATGAATGCAAATGATACAAAATCAAAATAGCATCATAGATTTAGTCTCCAAGAGAGTAATGCAAATGCTGGAAGAAAAATAGCATTAAGAGGGTGCAAAAACAAGAGATACAAATACAAGCCAGTTAGCATGCTTATATAGGCTAGGAAGAGGGAGAAAGTGGCAACTCCAACCAATGAGGAGCAACCATCTATCAGACTAAAAATAACAAAGTATCTTCCCAAGATAGCTAATGGATGCTCACATGTAGGAAGGTGACACCTCACAACCATTCACCTAATAAGACATGCTTTATTAACCTAAGCGAGATTATTAAAAGTGTAGGAAAAAACTAGCAAAATAGGAAAAATAAAAAACTACACTAACATCCTTAACATCCTCCACCAACTCCATTCAATGATAACATGTAGCTAAAGTGGTATTTTATTTTGACAAAGTAAAAATTTTCTGTTCTAAACAATAAGTAATGATATTTGACAATAACTCAATGATCCTATATACAAGTTTAACATCAACAGTAATTCCTTGCCATATAAAAAGAACTTAATAATCACCAACACCTTATGCCTCCTCTAAATTTATTGAGGGTATTTTCATCATTTTACATCCATTCTAGCTGATTACTTATTTTTTTGATTGGTTACAAGGTTAATTTCAATGTTTTCTAAAAAAATACTAAAATTGCCAAAAAGTTGTCAGCAACTTTTATTGCAAAATGCAATTTTTGCATTAACTCTTCCTAAAACTTAACCAAGTAGTTTTTGGTAGAAAATAGGACCTATATAAGGTGTAATGAATCTCAAAACACTTATTGAGTCAACTTATTAACAAAAACAATAAAAAAAGAAAAATCCTTAGGACTAAGCTGGCAACTTGGGTTTATAGATGACCTCAAGTTCCTTGACCTTATGGACAAGGATTACCTTATTACCATAAAAAAAAAAAACTTTTCAAAATGAGGTGTATGATCACCCCTTTATCTTCTATCACGAGTCTCCATCATTGGATGATTTGACATATCTAGTTTCCACCTAGGTGCCCTACACCACAAGTTTCAACATCACCTGAGATGGGGCCACAAAACCTAAATGAAATCTAATATCAAAAAATTGAGAGAGGTTATTTTAGCTCTCTACAACGTGGTCCTATAGCACCTAGATTCACATCCATACCTCACACGATCTATGAGATATTCCCCATCAAAGATCATTTCCCTATGGCATTTAGTGACTCTTAGGGATGATTTAGTTTCGTATGCTCAAGAATGTTTGAGCACTCAATGGGATGGGAGGAGCTTGGGACTAAGGTTTAACCATCCACCTAGAGCTAACATAATAGATAGTTTGATCCCATGACTAATAGTGGGAGAGATTCAACAATTGGGAATATTGTACTGGCCAACACTAAAAGTTTTAGCATCACTCGAGATGGGGCCACAAAATCTAAACAGAATCAAATCTCCAAAAAGTGAGAGAGATTATTTTAGGTCTCCAAAAATAAGATCCTATAACACCTATAATTGCATCCATACCTCACATGAACTTTGAGATATTCCCTATCAAAGATCGCTAACCTATGGCATTTAGTGACTCTTAGGAATGATTCAGTTTGGCATACCTGAGAACATTTGAGCACTCAATGAGATGGGAGGAGATTGGGGCTAGGGTTTACCTAGCCACTTAGAGCTAATAAAATAGACAGTTTGATCCCACAATGAATGGTGAGAGAGATTCGACAGTTGGCAACTTTGTACTGGCCAACACTACAAGTTTTAGCATCATCCAAGATGGGGCCACAAAATCTAAATGGAATTGGATCTCCAAAAAGTGAGAGAAATTATTGTAAGTATTTGAAACATGATCCTATAGCACCTAGAATCACATCCATACCTCATGTGAGCTCTGACATATGCCCTGTCAAAGATCATTGCCCTATGGAATTTAGTAACTGTTAGGGATGATTTAGTTTGGCATTCCCGAGAAGGTTTGAGAACTCAATGCAATAAGAGAAGCTTTGGGATATGGTTTACCTAGCTACCTAGAGCTAACAAAATAGATAGTTCAATCCCATGATGAACAGTGAGAGATATTCAACAGTTGACAACTTTGTACTAGCCAATACTACAAGTTTTAGCATCACCTAAGATGGGGCCACAAAATCTAAATAGAATCGAATCTCCACAAAGAGAGAGAGGTTATTATATGCCCCATCAAAGATCACTTCCCCATGGCATTTAGTGACTCTCAAGGATGATTTGGTTCGACATGCCCAAGAATGTTTAAGCACTCAACAGGATGGGAGGAGCTTGGGGCTAGGGTTTACCAACCACTTGGAACTAATGGAATAGACAATTCAATCCCATGATGAAAGATGAGAGATATTCAATAGTTGGCAAATTTTTAGTGGCCAACATTACAAGTTTCAAAATCACTCGAGATGGGGCCACAAAATCTAAATGAAATTAGATATCCAAAAAGAGAGAGATTATTGTAGGTCTCTACAACATGGTCTTGTAGCACCTAGAATTGCATCCATACCTCGCACGAGCTCCAAGATATGTCCTGTCAAAGATTGTTTCCCTATGGCATTTAGTGACTCTTAGGGATGATTTAGTTTGGCATGCCTAAGAATGTTTGAGTGCTCAACATGATAGGAGGAGCTTGGGGCTATGGTTTACCTGGCCACCCAAAGCTAATGAAATAGACAGTTCGATCCCATGACAAATGGTGAGAGAGATTCAACAGTTGGCAACTTTGTACTGGCCAACACTATAAGTTTCAGCATCACTAGAGATGGGGCCACAAAATCTAAATAGAAATGGATATCCAAAAAGTGAGAGAGGTTATTTTAGGTCTTTGTGACATGGTCTTGTAACACCTAGAATTGCATCCATACCTTAGACGAGCTCTTAGATATGCCCCATCAAATATCATTTCCCTATGGCATTTAGTGATTCTTAAGGACAATTTGGTTTAGCGTACCTAAGAATGTTTGAGCCCTCAATAAGATGGGAGGAGCTTGGGGCTACAGTTTACCCAACCACTTGGAACTAAAAAATAAGTAGTTCAATCCCACGATGAATGGTGAGAGAGATTCGTTAGTTGGAAACTTTGTACTAGCCAACACTACAAGTTTTAGGATCACCAGAGATGGGGTTGCAAAATCTAAATGGAATTAGATCTTCAAAAAGAGGGAGAGTTTATTGTAGGTCTCTATAACATGGTCTTGTAGCACCTAGAATTGCATCCATACCTCACATGAACTCTGAGATGTGCCCTATCAAAGATCACTTCCCTATGCATTTAGTGACTCTTAGGGATGATTTGGTTCAGCATGCCTGAGAACATTTGAGTTCTCATCAAGACAAGAGGAGCTTGGGACTAGGGTTTACCAAACCACCTAGATCTAACAAAATAGATAGTTCAATCTCATGATGAACGGTGAGAGAGATTCGACAATTGGAAACTTTGTACTGGCCAACACTACAAGTTTTAGCATCACCCAAGATGGGGCCACAAAATTTAAATGGAATCAGGTCTTCAAAAAGTGAGAGAGGTTATTATAGGTCTGGAAAACATGATTTTGTAGCACTTAAAATCACATCCATACCTTGCATAAGCTCTGAGATATGCCCTATCAAAGAGCGATGCCCTATGGCATTTAGTGACTCTTAGGGACAATTTGGTTTGACGTGCCTGAAAATGTTTGAGTGCTCAATGGGACAAGAGGAGCTTGGGACTAGATTTTACCCAACCTTTTGGAGCTAATGGAATAGACAACTCAATCCCACAATGAATAGTGAGAGAGATATGAGCAAGATATGTATGCCTAGGCCACTTTGTGCAAGATATGAGCGAAAGTTGCTAATTAGAAAAAATTGGGTCTTTTTTTAGTTTTTGGTCAAGATAGCCTAGGATTAGGTGTTTTTAGTTTTTTAAAATGGTTTGGAACCTTTTACAAGTCCCAGAAGTGAAATCTAGTGAGCTTTGCAAAAGTTGCTTAAAAACAAAAATCTAACTAGAAACCTTCTAACCTTTGAAGATATGTTAGAATAATCTAGTTCATATATATATTTGGTTCTTAATTGTCTAACTATCATGGATGACTTATTACCTTTGGTTTGGAAAAATCTTTGTTGTATACAATACTCAATATTGGTATTCCTTTATATTTTTTATTGCTTAATGTTCATATATGCACATATATCCTTCAATGGTGTTCTTTTTCTTTATTGGATGCACTTGCTTCAAATTATTAGAATGATTTTTTATTGCCTATTGGAGGGTTGTGTCTCTTTGGTGTCTCATCAAGAGTAGCATCTCTTCCATGCATCTCTCTCTCTCTCTCTCTCTCTCTCTCTCTCTCTCTCTCTCTCTCTCTCTCTCTCTCCACTTTTCCTCTCTCCCTCTCCCTCTCTCCCTCCCTTCCTCCCTCCCACCCTTCCTATTCAATCTAATGAACCAAATGGATCTACTCTAGTTTACTTTCCAAAGAGTCTTATTGTGTGGTTTTCCACCATATTTTATAAAGTGGACACTTGATGCAAGAACAAGATTCAGATAATTTGAAGAATATTCCTCTTTATTTTCCAATCCTCAAATAACCACAAGTTAGGATTCTTCATAGAATATCATCTAAGCCATGTGCCAGTTATAACCACCACACCTATATGGTACTCTAAACCTTCACCATCTATAATCGAGTGAGCCAATTTTTTTTGGCTTGGACACAACAACACAAATAATAATTTGTCCCTTCTTCATTATCTTCAGGTGCAATAATAATAAAAACATGGCCTGTAGTGATAAATGGACAAAATGGGATCATTAATTCATAAATACTTAGGTAAAAGTTATAAAATTACTATTACATCACAAATTTTACCCTACTTTTAAATTTGTTCATAACTATTGGAGTTAATGAATTATTCTTTCATGATCATGTGAAATAGTTAGTTATTTATATATATTGTATTAAATGTTGATGAAGATGGTCAATAACCAATAACAATTATTAGGTGATTAGTAGTTGTTTGATTTAACATAATGATTAATATGATTTTATGAATTATATGAGAATTATTATTATGGAAAAAGTGTTTTTCATGGGTGATTGTAGGTGAAGATGAAGAGGGGGGAAGCATTGCTAAATGGGATCATCAGAATGGAATGTTTGCTTATCAGTCACTAGGATCACCAAGTATGACCTTAAACTTCCTTGGAAGGAATGCAATGACTTGATCACAAGACACATTTATGGCACCCACATGAGCTATTAAGAAATAGTCTAGGAAAAACATAAAATAATCTAATTTAAAATATAAAACATGCCTCAAGAGATTTTAAATGATCTTCATCATATTATTATAATAAATACTTACATATGTACATATAAATATACAAATGAAATGCAACCAATAAATTATAATAACATAAGTTAATGATGTCACCCCATTTATATACTTGCATGAGCATATACAAATATATATTATAGTAACAATTGAAAATTATAATCTTTCCAATTTTTGTTTCCAACTTCTTATTTTTATTTATTCTTTCCTCTTTCTCCATGATAATTGATTTAATACTTGGAATTCAAATGGTTTTTAAATCTTCAAAACCGATGGAAGTCAAGAAGCCACGACTAGTCTTTTAAATAGAAGCTATGATGAGAGTTGGGTACCATAGTCCTTATTCTTACGATCTTTTATGTCACCATTTCCAAGTACCTTTTTTTGCAATAAGCTAAGTTTCATATTAATGCAATAATTTATCTACATCCGCCAGCACCTTGCTATTGTCAAACCAAACCTTGATCAAATTTGTGTGATATAACTAAGCCAAGCAAGAATTTTAGCTAGGTTGCTAAGGATTAGAGGATGAGAGGGTGTCAATCACAAGTCAAGATCTCTAACCATATATATAATAGGTTATGAAATACTTTCCAACAATTTTATTACTTTCTCTTTCCTAAATTTAAGACCTACTATAGCTGGCTAGGCATAGAAGTTCAATATTAAGATTGAGATTATCATATGTAGTTTTGTTGATGGTCTCCTAAGAATTTCATAGAGTTTCCTATTATTCATATATATATATATATATATATATATATATATATATATATATATATATATATATATATATATATATATATTCATTGTATCTTGAATCATCATTAAAGAAGTCAAGTGGTAACTTTAAGAGTCTCATAATGTTGTAAGAACCATCACAAATAATATTGATATTAGTAGCAAGATTTATGTTGTCTCAAACCATGATAAATATATTAAGAGTAGAATGCTCATCCAATGCACTTAAGAATCACCAGTAGTGAAGCCACAAATGGTGAAGAGGTGTAAAAGGGAAAAGTGCTCATAAATTTTAATGCACCTAGAACTTAGGGGCTAGTAGCCATGAAATGGTTGCAAGGAAAACAAAGAAGAAATTAGACATGAATAACTTAAAAGAAATATTCTCAATAGCTCATGCTTATCCTTGAAATGGAACGTATTGTCAAGTTGAGTAATGGTGATTGGATCGATGAACCCATTAGAAATCCTTGGCCAAGGTAGTTTATAGGTATGTTTTTCATCTAATGATCACTTGATGTTAGTAGCGCCACTTATGTAAGCATGTCCATTTCATAGCTAAGTAGACATTTAAAACAACAAGATGCTGAGGTGACTAGACTGAAGAATATCCCAAGCCTGATCTTAAGGTAGGGAGGTCCATTCTAATTTAATAGAATGTGTGGAGATAAGTATGGTCTGAGATTGGAAGGTTAAGCCTATGTCAATGCTTCTCCTCTCACCAATATCGAGGCTTACATAACCAACTAAAGATCCACCAATAATGCTTGTATGTTCCTTTCTTTTCTTGTTAAACATTTGTTTTATTTATCAGTTGATCATGAATACAAATATGATAGATAGATGTTAATCTAGTTATTTCAACTGAATATGATTATAGTTATGAGTAGTTAATCATTGAATTAGTTATTTCATTTGAATGTGATTATAAATTATTTTTTGGTGGTCATGTATACAAATATGATAGATAGTTGTTAATCTAGTTATTTCAACTGAACATGATTACAATTATGATTAGTTAATCATTGAATCGGTTATTTCAATTGAATAAGAGTATAATTTATTTTATGTTTATCCTATATATAGTTATGATAGTTAGTCGTTAATCTATTTATTTCAACTGATCATGAATTGTAGTTATGAATAGTTAGTCATTGATCTTGAAAATGGTTACAATTTAATTTCAGTTAGATGTTGAATGCAGTTCATATCATGGTAAAGGGACTCAGTTATCCATGTATAATGCTAAGATTTTTTAGCTAAAACCGTCTATGTTTTAGATATGGGAATCTATTTGTTGTAGTTACATATTGAAATTACAAAGATATATGTATATATTGCAAGGTTGCACTAGATTAGACAAGTGATCAAATTCAATGAATGAATCTATCTCACCTTTTCCAATGCTTATGGGGGATGATAGGTGTCAACTGGGTCCAAAACCCACATATCCCATTTGTCCACCCATTTAGTCAACTCACACTCATCCCAATTTTCCTCTGCACATGATGGACAATAGCATGCCATTTTTCATGTGTGGATATTCCATGAACCTGCATCAACTCTTCTAAAAGAGTGCAACTTACTTGATCCTATTAGTATGGAACAATCCTAATATGGTGCACTATTAGTATTATCTATCAACCAAAATCTATGAGCCATAGACTCACCTTCCTTACCTAGACCCATTATAGCATTACACCATAGGACAATGAATTTTGCATCTATTAATATTGCTCCATCTTTGTACTTTAGTTCTTCATGAGCTAAGGCTCTTTGATGCATGCACTTGCACCATTGTGGTCTTCCTTTCCATAACCAACCTCTATGAAATTCTACATATATTGAATTCTAAACAACCTATGTACCTTCTCAACCAATAGAACATCCATGCATTCTTGAATTGAGATGTGTAATTGTATGCCATGATAACAACCATGTACATAATGTGCTAACAATATGGTATGCCATGCTAGCCAAATCTCCATAAAATAGTTGAAAACAACCATGTACAAACTCTGTAGAATGTGATCGATCATTGCTAATGTAAAAATGGTACTCCCTCAAAATCTTCCTATCATCCTTTGTATGTGTAGGTGAATGTATGAATGTTATATGAAAAAATATGGAAACCTATGGAGAAGTATAATACTTTTCTTGCACCTCATTTTGTGGTTGTAGTGTGTAGTTCTCTATGAATTTTACAACCGAAACAATGATATCCAATGGAAAGTATCCTTGCACAACTTGAACTACAAATCTAGCTATCGAGCTCGATGTGTATGCCTTGCATACTCTTAAATAATATTTTAACAAAAAATATTCATGAGCTCATACACTAGAATCTTTTCAATGATTAAACCACATCTTTCACCCTATTTTCCATCTTTTAGAGCATATGTTACTATCTTGTATTTTTTGTGATCTACTATTTCATTTCCAATTGCATGTGTACTATCCATGTGTTCACAAGTTGATAAAATTTGTAAAGAACTACAAAATAATCATGCACCATCCAAGCATGATGTCTTCTAAAATTGTTGGTCATGCCCTATTTTACATAAAATGTTGGATATGAATTTCTTTAAAGATCTAGGTGGCTCATTCATGCCAAAATCCTATAAAACAAACTTGGAATAGAAAAACACATATATATGCCTTAAAACATCAAAATAGTTAGAAAATTCAACATGTATCCTACAACAACAAGTTGTATGTGTGTGATTTACCTTCACATAAAAAGGTTTACCCATCTCATAAAATTTTGACTTATTCAAATTTGAGGATACATACCAATAAATTTTGCAAAAAATTGTGTTTGAATTGAGTCCAAAAAATGTTTTGCATGTGGGTCACGATTTTGGCTACCAATCCTCCTTCATATAACATCTCTTTGATTAAGGGGAACACATGTGTTATTTGTCCAAAAATCTTTGATCAATGATTTTAAAGCTTTACTAATTTCTTTATCCTTTCGCGGTAGTCTACCACTAAATATCCATAACTCATTTTTTGTTGGATCTTCCAATCTCTCATGCCTTAGCATGGCTCTCCGTAGAGTACCTCTACTGATTTTCAATATTTTTCTTGTCTTTCTCATGAATCAAGATTTCTTCATTTGGGTATTTACTATCGTTGATGTAAGTAATTGTCTTGTGATATTACTATCTTTGGTGTGTGATTTAGAACCCACTTTTTCATAAGCACTCATTAGATTCTTTACAATATTTTTTTCATTTGAATTGTCCATCGTTCTTAGCCCAAGAATCTTCATGATAGGCCTAAATTTAAAATTTCTCATAATTTCAACAAATAATTAGCATTGACTTGTAATATTTAATTCTTCAAAGAATAGTCTTCACATAAGATTAACTTTTCTTTGACAAGTACACTTGCTAATCTTGTCAGGCATTGATTTCAAAACGTTAGTATCAATATCAATCAAATATTTTGGTCTTCTAAAATTAATTCTAGAAGGTGTTATAATCTCTTCCATTCCCTCAAAATTTTGAACATCAACATAAGTTTGAGTTTTTTGCATACCTTGAATCAAAGATGATGTTCCTTAGCAATAAGATGCAAAAGATGGAATATCGCCTACTTGATATGTTGATGTTGTGCCTTTAACATGACATGATGGAGTGTCTACATTTTTAGATGTACAAATTAGTATATTTTCAACATGAGATGATGGTATGAATCCAACATTAGAAGATAGTGTAGATTCAAAATTCAATTATCTTCTTGAGCATAACAATCTCATTTGTTCTCTTTGTCTTTCCAATTCTTCCTCTTTGTTTCTTTGTATCGGTGGTTCTCGTTCCTTTGGAAAGATAATTCTTCATTATCACTTTGAAATTTTCTTTGTTTACATAGTAGTTTCATTTTATATCTTTTAATTTCCAAATCTCTCTCCCTCTCTTCCATTGTTTGAGCTTTTGGTTTCTTCCTTCGCATGATGATGATTTGTATATGTCAAATTATTCAAACATTTGAATTACTTACAATTTGCAAATTACAAATCATTCTAATACATATAAAAATTACAATTATTTCAATTAATACACAAAATATATTAAATAACTTATCAAATTTCTAACCATTTCCAAATAACAATTCATTAAAACATACAAATTTCAATGAATTCACTATATATTAAACAACTTGTGAAATTATAATCAAATTTGTCTCTATATAGTACGAAAGAATATTCAAAAATCCTTCAAATAGTGTATCCAATGATTAAATATGTTGTTTGGTAACTTCCAACAGTATGAAACCCATATTTTCTATCGAAACAACAGAACACAAAATAGACAAAAAGGAGAATATGAATTAGTAGGGATCCAAACTTTCATTATAACCATTTTTTGGTGTTTTCATATAGTGCATACCCACTATGTGGAAAATTATTTCTCCCTATCCCATCCCCTACTCTCTCTCTCTCCCCCCCACTCCCTACTCTCTCTTTCCCATCCCCTATTCTCTCTCTTACATACACACAATCTCATCCCATTCTCTATCTCTATCTCTCTCTTCTCCCACTTCCTCTCCCACTGCCTACTCTCTCTCTCAATCTCTCTCCCATACCCTACTCTCTCTTGCCCCCTACTCTCTCTCATTCTCTCACTCCTCTCCCATTGCCTACACTCTCTCACTCTCTTTGGCTCTCACTCTCCCTCTCCCTCTCCCATAGCCTAATCTCTCTCACTCTCTCTCCCATCCCCTACTCTCTCTCTATCTCTTTGTCTCTCTCTCTTCCCTCCCTCCCCTACCTCCTACTCTCTCTTTCTCACTCTCATCCTCTCTCTCTCTCTCTCTCTCTCACACACACACACACACACACTTCCATCCCCCCACTCTCTCCCTCTCCCCCTCTTTCTCTATCTCACTTTCCCTCTCCCACTCCCTCTCCAACTACCTCTTGTTAGAGTAATTAATTATTTGTATCTTATTAATTAATCTAGTTCACTTAAGCTATCTCTTTGGTGCATATAATTAATATTTTATTAATTATATTGCACTACCTAGCTTTTTCTTCCCATATTTAATAATTCTCTTGTAATTATTAAATACCTTGTTAGTACTCTTCCCATATTTAATAATTATGTTGTAATTATTAAATACCATAAAGAGTTTTCACTTTACCCTTTTAGGGTTTCATTCTCCTTTATAAGGATGACCTTCTTTTTGTATCTTCAACTCATTTTCAAGGCATATTGTAATAACAATTCTTTTTTCGTTGTTGCAATCTCCTCTCTTGGTCCGTTTAGTGTCCATGATCCACCTCTTCCTTCTTTGGTTTCCCTTTAGCAGGTTATTTGCATGCAGGTGATCTTAGTGAGCTGTGAAGTTGGCTTTTATCATCTTCTACATGGTATAAGAGCTCCCTATTATTTCTGTGCTGAAGGATTTTTGAAGCTGCAATTTGGAGACACAAACCCTAGTTTGTTTGTGGATTTTTTCTTCAATCAGGGGAAGAGCATTTTTCAAAGCACTTTGGGCCTAAATGGATGTTGCCATTAAGTTCAGAAGGCTCGTTACAATCAAGATCCATATAAAAATTGTCCATTTTGGAGAAAGTTGATCTCGAAGGCAATTTTTTTATCAGGCAGCCCGTATGAACTATATGGATGGAAAATAAAAATAAAAATTATTTTTGATAGCACCAACTAGTGGCCACCACCATGTAGCTAACACACCACCCCAATGCCACTACCATTGATAGTAGCACCATGAAGCCGCTGCAGCACCACCCATCGGTAGCTATCGCTCCAAAACCACTAGCCACCACCAACGGGCCACTAGCCCACCACCCTCACTAGTGGAGACACTAGCAGCTGCTACTACTATAACCACCACCACTAGTGGCTACCGCCCACCTACAATCCATTGTCATCCATAGCCCAGATGGACACCTACTACCAAGTGGCTCTATTCTGTGGATGCTACATGGCACGGGTGCCACGTTAACACTTGCCACATGGCCCTTGCCAAGTCATCCACATAGTCAGCTTCTTGCCACATGGCACTTTTTTTGCTGTGGCAGCCCCTTGGCCATCAATTTTAAGATAGTGATTTGCTAATGTCAACAAGAAATCAGCACTGCATCATCAACACCTTCCTGCCAGCACTCCAGGTCCTTTTTTGACCTACTCAAGGTTTTTTGGACATAACTTGAGCATATAAAGGTATTTTTTTGATCTGAAAGAAGGGCCAGAAAGATGGTTCTAAGATGAAGGCATTGATGTAGATTTTTTTGGTTTTGATGCAATTTAGTGGCTCATTTTTATAGTTAGAGTTTGAAGTTCTAATTTTTCACTCCAGCAAACTTTTCTTTTGTATCCCATCTCTATTTTTTAAAAACATTATATTTTTGGAAATTTGGTTTTGTCATCTTTTCAAAAATGTTGTCATTTCCTTCAGTTTCTGCCCCATGCTCTTTCTATCATGTTTTTGGCATTTTTTTTCCTCTATGATGGATATCTTGAGTGTTCCAAGTTTGAGGATCATTTTCATGGCATGTGATCTTTTTTTTTAGGTTGTACTATCTTTTGTATCATCTTTTTTCCCTTTCTAATCATTGTAGATATCATTTGTAAGAATCTTTTTGCAAACGCACTGAGATAAAGTGTCACTCTTGCATTTCAAGTTCAAGTTCATGAACATTGTTTTGAGATAGTTGTACTTGCACTATTTTTATAAAGCACCATGGGGGATAAATTTTTTTTCTTTTGTGCCTTCTTCCTTTTTTTCCCCATGAAAATTTGGTGACCGTCCCTTTATAGGTGTTTGTACCTCTTCAACTCCCTCTTTGTTCTTGGTTCTTTTTGTAGAGGATTTTGGCCTGCTTTTTCAATTTCCTATCACCTCACCCTATCTACATTAAGGGGTTTATTCTGTTGTTCTAATGCTTCCTAGTTTGATGGTTCAATAGTGTGAGCTATGTATTCAGTATTTGATCCTATGTACTAGGAAATTGCAGTGGCTAGCTACTTATGCATTTCGGTGAGATGGATCATCTACCATATAGACATGCTCGGTTCATGCCTTCTATTTTCCATGGAGGTTCTTTAGATCAGCAGTTTCATTCTAATGACAAAGTTTGAGTTTGTAGCTTCTTCATGCTTCAGTGATGTTCTTCATGATCTTCTTTGTTCTTGTTTTTTGGGACATTTCACTAGTTGGAGGCTTCTTTAGTCCTTCATTGGATTTTTCAGCTATTTATTTTTGGATAGGGGTTTTTCCCAATGGTTTTTCTCCTTTGTCTCCACTTTACAGAGATTTCATTGTTCATGGGTACCTAACATGGCCTCATTGCCGATACCCATTTTTCTGCTTTCATATCTTTGCTAGGTTAGCTTACCTCCTGAGCTTCGCTTAAGGGGGTGTTAGAGTAATTAATTATTTCTCTTATTGATTACTCTAGTTCACTTAAGCTATCTCTTCAATGCATATAATTAATGTTTTATTAATTATATTGTGCTACCTAGCTTTTTCTTCCCATATTTAATAATTCTCTTATAATTATTAAATACCTTGTTGGTACTCTTGTCGTATTTAATAATTCTCTTGCAATCATTAAATACCATAAAGAGTTTTCACTTTACCCTTTTAGGGTTTCAATCTCCTTTATAAGGATGATCTTACTTTTGTATCTTCAAATCATTTTCAAGGCATATTATAATAATAATTCTTTTTCTATTGTTGCAATCTTCTCTCTTAGTCTGTTTAGTGTTTTTTCATGCTCCACCTCTTCCTTCTTTGGTTTCCCTTCAGTAGGTTATTTTCATGTAGGTGATCTTGGCAAGCTATGAAGTTGGATTTTATCAAATTCTACACCTACTCTCTCTCTCTCTCTCTCTCTCTCTCTCTCTCTCTCTCTCTCTCCCCCATCCCCTAGTCTCTCTCTTTCTCCCACTCCCTTCTCTCTCTCACTCTCTCTCTCTCTCACTACCTACTCTCTCTCACTCTTTCTCTCCCATCCCCTACTCTCTCTCTCTCCCCCTCTCTCATCCCCTACTCTCTCTCTCTCTCTCCCTCCTCTCTCATCCCCTACTCTCTCTCTCTCTCACTCTTCCTCTCCCACTCTCTCTCCCATAGCCTACTTTCTCTCTCTCACACTATCTCCCACATCCCCTACTCTCTCTCATTCTCCCACCCCTACTCTCTCTCTCTCACTCTCTCTCCCATCCCCTACTCTTTCTCCCTCACCCCCTACTCTCTCTCTCTCTCACACTCCCATCCCCCCACTCTCTCTCTATCTCCCTCTCCCTCTCCCACCACCTACTCTCTCTCCCATCTCCTATTCTCTCTCTCTCTTTCTCCCACCCCCTATTCTCTCTCTCCCCTCTCCCTTTCTCTCCCTCTATCCCTCTCCCACCACCTAATCTCTCTCTCCCATCCCCTACTCTCTCTCTTACACACACTCTCATCCCCATCTCTCCCCCTCTCCCACTCCCTCTCCCACTACCTACTCTCTCACTCTCTCTTTCTCCCATCCCCTACTCTCTCTCTCTTGGGATACTCTCTCTCACTTGCTCTCTCTCCTCTCACATCCCCTACTATCTCTCTCTCTCTCACACACTCCCATTCCCCCCTTCTCTCTCTATCTACCTCTCCCACTCCCTCTCCCACTGCCTATTCTCTCTATCACACTCTCTGTCCCATTCCCTACTCTCTCTCTCTCTCAGGCTACTCTCTCACTCTCTCTCTCTCCTCTCTCATATCCTACGCTCTCTCACACACACTCCCATCCCCGCTCTCTCTCTCTTGCTCTCCCTCTCCCACTGCCTACTCTCTCTCACTCTCTCCCCTCCCCTACTCTCTCTCTCACTCTCTCTCTCCCATCCCCTACTCTCTCTCTCTTACAAACACTCCCACTCCCTCTCCCATCACCTACTCTCTCTCACTCTCCCTCCCACTACCTACTCTCTCTCTCACTCTTTGTTCCATCCCCTACTCTCTCTCACTCTCCCTCCCACTACCTACTCTCTCTCTCACTCTTTGTTCCATCCCCTACTCTCTCTCTCTCTCAAGATACTCTCTCTCCTCTCCCATCTCCTACTCTCTCTCTCTCACACTCCCATCCCCACTCTCTCTAACTCTCCCTCTCCCTCTCTCTCTCCTTCTCCCACCACCTACTCTCTCTCATTATCTCTCATCCCCTACTCTCTCTCTCCTCTCCCATCCCCTACTCTCTCTCTTACACACACTCCCATCCCCCCTCTCTCTCTCCCCCCCTCCCTCTCCCACTCCCTCTCC
The DNA here is from genome assembly GCA_028749045.1 of Cupressus sempervirens. Classification (NCBI taxonomy): domain Eukaryota; kingdom Viridiplantae; phylum Streptophyta; class Pinopsida; order Cupressales; family Cupressaceae; genus Cupressus; species Cupressus sempervirens. The sequence continues at coordinate 653,658,077 of CM053787.1, forward strand.
CTCTCTCTCTCTCCCATCCCCTATTCTCTCTCATTCTCCCACCCCCTTCTCTCTCTCTCTCTCTCTCTCTCTTTCTCTCTCTCTCTCTCTCTCTCTCTCTCTCTCTCTCTCTCTCTCCCATCCCCTATTCTCTCTCATTCTCCCACCCCCTTCTCTCTCTCTCTCTCTCTCTCTCTCTTTCTCTCTCTCTCTCTCTCTCTCTCTCTCTCTCTCTCTCTCTCTCTCTCTCTCTCTCTCTCTCTCTCCCTCACCCCCTACTCTCTCTTACACACACACACACACACTCCCATCTCCCCACTCTCCTACTCGCTCTATCTATCTCCATCTCCCTCTCCCACTCCCATTGCCTACTCTCTCTCTCACTCACACACTCTCTATCCCATCTCCTTCTCTCTCTCTCCCCTCTCTCCCCCCACTACCTACTCTCTCTCTCTCTCTCTCTATCTCACACACACACACACACACTCCCATCCCCCCCCTCTCTCTCTTTCTCTCTTTCTCTGGCTCTCCCACTCCCTCTCCTATTGCGTACTCTCTCTCTCTCACTCTCTCCCCCCATCCCCTACTCTCTCTTATTCTCCCATCCCTTTCTCTCTCTCACTAACTCTCTCACCCATCCCCTACTCTCTCTCTCTCTCTCTCTCTCTCTCTCTCTCCCACCCCCTACTCTCTCTCTCACTCTCTCTCCTATCCCCTCCTCTCTCTCCCATCCCCCCTCTCTCTCACTCTCCCTCTCCCATTGCCTACTCTCTCTCTCTCTCTCTCTCTCTCTCTCTCTCTCTCTCTCTCTCCCTCTCTCACTCCCTACTCTCTCTCTCCCTCTCTTCCTACTTCCTCTCACTCCCTCTCTCTTCTCTCCCATCCCCTACTCTCTCTCTCTCTCACATACACTCCCATCCCCTACTCTATCTACTCTCTCTCTCTCCCCCATCCCCTACTCTCTCTCTATCCCTCTCTCCCTATCCCACCTTCTCTAATCCCATACTCTCTCTCTCTCTCTCTCTCTCTCTCTCTCTCTCTCTCTCTCTCTTCTCTCTCTCTCTCCCACCTCCTACTCTCTCCCCATCTTCTAATTGCTCTCATTCTCTACCCTCTCCACCTCTCTCCTTCCCTTTCTATTAAAATTTAGGCTTCAAGAGTGTGTGCACACTAAAGTCTGTACGTGCTATGAAGGCCTAAATTTAAAAAATGCTTTAAATAGTGCATGCACAATATTGAGCACACATGTTATTTAAAGCTTTGGATTCTACCAAGCCTAAGGCTTGGTTTTTCCTTGGGGATCCAACCCAAAGGTTTTGAGTCTCTAAATTGGTTTGAGAGATGTTTTGCTAAAAACATACAAAAAATGATTGATTTTTCTTTTTTGTTGTCCTTCAAGTTTCCTTGCAGTTGACCATCGATAAAATTAGGTTACATGACATTATAGGTCTTTGTGTTAGCTCTAAGTCTATAACCATATAATTTATTTTTCATTTGAACTATTTCAAGCCTTTCACCTATAATTTCTTTTGAATGTATGTCCATTTTCTATCAAAAACCAACGTGTACTTATTGGGCTATAGATTTTAGCTCGTTCATCAATTTTTACAACAACTTAGGTTTTTAGAAACTAGACTCCATTCTACATAGTTTGAAAAAAAAAAAAGTTTTAATTTTAGATTAGTTTTTAATCATTTCTAGGGGGAGCACACAAATATTTCACATTTTTGGGATGTGTCCAATTAAAAAATTCATTAAAAAAATAATATTTTATAAATTATTCGAAAAATCTGGGATCAACTACACAGTGTTAAGTAACTTTTGACTAGAGTGATTAAAGAATTCAAAAAAAAAAGTTAAAATTTTAGGGGGGACACACTTTGTACTATGTTATGTTTTTCTGAATAAATAGTACCATTTTTGTGGCCCCCTTTTTGAGGACCTTAAACTAAACCATTTTGAAATAAAATTAGTAGTTTAGAAACTAGATTCAAAGGACTACTACCTTTTTTTTCATACCTTAAAATTTTGAGTGTGACTATCTTCAAATTCTTGTCGAAGTTCAAAAATTGTTGATTTTAGAAAAAATGTGGCCACTTATACCCCCATTTTGGCATTACAACTTAGTGCACTTATCCTATTACATTCTAACCATTATATCAGTCAAAATCCTTTAAACAAGGTTGACATAATAGTCATTTTGTAAATCCTTTAATCAAGGTGACATTCTAATGAAATGATCTGAAGTCCTCTAACAAAACCACTCCTAACAAGGTGATTAAATCTTTTAACATGGTCACATTTAATAGTGTGTTACATAAACTTAAAAAAGGTTGGCTCTTAACCAAGCTCACTTCAAAAGAGTGCAAAAAAATTATAAAAATTGGTATCAAATCTTTGGTGTTTGTAAGGAAATTTTGAAGGGACTCAAGCCAAAGATCAAGATGTACAAGACATAGATACCTAAGTTGACCAAGGAGAACTTCCAAACATGGAAAAGACTAATGAGATTGCACTAATTAGATATTGGAGATTCTACATATTAGTATTTGGACAATGAATACATTGAGTTTTCTAGACCTATGGCAGTTGTTCAAATAAAAGACAAGAATGAGTGCAACCAAATGATGATTGAACTTGTAGAAACCTTAAATTATGAAAAATTTGATAATGTGAAGGAATGCAATACTCCTAATAAAATGTGGGACAAATTGGCATAAATCCATGGAGGAAATAAAAATGTGTTGAGAGCTAAAGAAGAAAGTTTGAGAGGAAAATTTAATTACATGACAATGAAAGAAGGTGAGAGTGTTGCACGGTTGTATGGCTGAATGAAAGAAGTGGTGAATTTTATCATAGGAGATGAAGGAAACATATCTTATGAAACTTTAATAAGTAATATATTGATGACTTTACTTCCTATCTATGTTATTAGAGTATCTACAATTCAAGAACTAAGATGTATATTTGCTAATATTGCAACCTTCGATAGTCTAAGTGGTAGACTTACTTCACTTGAATTATCAAATTTTGATAATTATTCCCCTACTAATGTTGAGTCTACATTCAAAGCACAACTAACCCTTGATGGAACTAAGAAAAATAGAAATAGAAAGTATGTAGAAAGTGACAATGGATCCGATGATTACTTTGATCAGCTTGAAGCATTGTTGGCTAGAAGACTCCCTAGAGAAAAGGAAAAATACAAAGCTAAAATTCCTATAATCTATTTCACATATAACAAATTTGGTCATATTGTATCTATATTTCATATCAGAGATGAGAAAGAGGAAAGGAAAGACTTCAAGTGCAAAGGAATTAGAGATGAAAAAGACAACAAAGGCAACATAGACAAAAGATCCTACAAAGAAAAAGGTAAGAAATATCACTATATTGCTAAAGAGGATGGTTGTGATAGTAACTCTGGTGATCATGATGAAGAATTTGTTTATGTTGCAATGAAAGATGATTCTAATGAAGATGAGAAAATTGCATTGATTTCACATGTGACAAAGAATGATAGATAGGTAATTGACTGTGGTTGCTCATATCACATGATTGATGATACAAGTAAGTTTGGGAAGCTAGATCATTATAATGGAAGTAGTGTTAAGTTTTGTAATGATGCACCATGTTATGTAAAAAGGTAAAGGATCAATTAAACTAAATGATAAGATCAAATGTGACAATGTATATTGGGTTGATGTTTTGAAATATAACTTGTTGAGTGTGGCACTGTGGATAAGTTCAGGATACAGAGTTGATTTTTAGAACAAGAAGGAAAATATGTGTGACATTATTTGTGAACTAATTGAAATTAGAAAGAAAATAAGAGGTAATTTGTTCTATCTAGACCTATTTAAAGATGCTTGTCTATTTTCACAATGTTAAGATGTCCAGTTATGGCATAAGAGGCTATGTCATGTGAACCTTGATAATTTGGTAAGCATTAGTAAGATAAAAAGAGTTAGAGGGTTAGCAAGACTAAGAAAACCTAATAAAGTGAAGTGTAAACAATGTCAAATCAGTAAAATGAAAAAGTCTAGTTTCAAGAGCAAGACCTATTCTTCTAATGATATTTTAGAGTTGGTTCATACCGATTTGTGTGATCCTATTGGAGTGCAAAGCTATTATGGTAATAAATTTTTGATTCAAATTGTTGATGACTTTTCTAGACTGATGACTATGATGTTTCTTAAAGAAAAAAATGATGCATTTCAAATATTTAATTGGTATCTTAGTAGAGTTGAAAAAGAAACAAGAAAGAGTCTAAAATGTTAGAGATCATAAAGAGGTGGAAAATTCATCTCAAATGAGTTCAACATATTTTTGCAATGACAAAGGAATCAAGAGATAAATAAGTGCACTAAGGACTCCACCACATAATGGTATAACTAATAGAAGGAATAGATAAATTATGGATTTTGCAATAACACTAATGATGGAGAAGGATGTTTTAAAAAAGTGCTAGAGAGAGGTTGTAAGTACTATAGTCTATACTTTGAATCGAGTTCAAGTGAAAAAAGGTACAAACAAAACACCTTTTAGATTCTGGTATGGATATGCACTGAATGTGAATTATTTTAAAAAATTTGGAAGCAATTTTTATACATTGAAAGATAAAAGAAAATGTAAAACTGATGTAGAATGTGATAAAGTCATATTTCTACGTTATTCCACTAAGAGTAAAGCATAAAATGTTTGAATTCTAAGATTAACAAAATTTTGTAAAGTGCAAATGTTAGATTTGATGATTTTTTAGAGAAGAATGAAGAAGAATGCAAGAAAGAACACAAAGACTATAGAAATTTTGTTTATATCTATGAAGGTGAACCTAACACCTCACCTAAACTAGAAAAAATGACTAAAACATCCAAGCACTATCAAGGTTGTGCAATAGACTTCTTTTGAGCATCAAGCTACAAAAATCAAGTCATAGAAAGACACTACCAACCATCAAACAAAGGAAGCTAAGTTGCATCCATAAATAATTGGAGGAGTTGAACATGTTAAATCTAGTAAATAATGGAAATAAGTAGATATACATGAACCTATATTGGAAAAGTATGTGAGAAGACATCATGCAGCAAATCAAATCTTTGGAGTAACGATTCAAGTGTCATGAAAAGAAGAAAATTGAAGAATGATGGATACTTATTATGTGAATTTGAGCCTAAATATGTCAAATATGCTTTAGAGAATGAAGATTGGATTAAGGTAATGAATGAATGAATTGATAAAATTGAGAAGAACAATGCCTAGTCACTGGTACCCAGGCCAAAGGATAAGAATGTGATTGGAACTAAGTGGGTTTTCATAAACAAGCCAAATGAAAAAGGTAAAGTCACAAGGAATAAGGCAAGACTAGTTTGTAAGTGATATGCACAAGAGGAAGGAGTTGACTATGGTGAAACTATTACCCTAGTTGTAAGGTTGGAAGGAGTGAGAACTTTTCTTGCATATGTTGCTTAGAAAGGATTCAAAGTATACCAAATGGATGTTAAATATGCATTTCTAAATTGAATTCTAGAGAAAGAAGTCTAATTGAACAATTTGAAGGATTTTTTGATACACACAAGAGGATATGATATGCAAGTTACATAAAGCTTTATATGGCTTAAAGCAAGCCCCTAGAGAATGACATGAAAGGTTACACAATTATTTGGTAAAAAATGGTTTTGCAAGAGCTAATGATAATAGAAATTTGTATTTGAAAAGTGAATCCAAGAAAAATATATTAATAGCTAAAATTTATTTTGATGATATCGTATTTGGAGGGAAAGATTCATTGAGTAAGTACTTTGATGATCAAATGAAAAAAGAGTTTGAAATGTCAATGTTTGGAGAGATTAATTTATTTGTTGGTTTGCAAGTGTATCAGATGAATAAAGATATTTTAATTACTCAATCTAAATACATCAAAGAAATTTTCAATACTTTGGTACGGAAGACTCAAGACCAATTGGAACACCTATGGTGGCTGGACATGAGTTGTCAAAGAATGATGATTATATTGAGGTGAATCAAACGTTATATAGGTCAATAATTGGAAAATTAAAAAAGACTATGGCCTATGGTACAAGAGAAGTGACAAATTTGAACTAAAGTTTTATACAAATGTTGATTGGGCAAGAAGTTTTAATGACAAAAGAGCACAAGTGGAGGGGTTTATTTTTAGGAAAAAGATTGATTTCATGGATTTCCCAATCTACAACATAGGCTGAATATGTTGTTGCAAAGTGAATTGTTCAAACATTGTAGAGCTCAAGCCATTGTTGAAAGGAATGAAAGAGATGGATGAACATGTTGTGATATACTATGATAACACAAGTTTTATAAACATATCAAAGAATCCTTTGATTCATACAAAGACTAAGAATATTGAGATCAAGTATCATTGCTTGAAAGATCTGGTACATGATAAAGAAGTGAGATTGGAATATGTGAACATAAAAGAACAATTATCTTACATTTTCACAAAGGCACTACCTAAGGATTCTTTTGAGTATCTAAGATGTAAGTTAGGGGTCATTCCCCTACCTGAAGAATACTAAGTAGAGATGTTGCATTGCATCAATTGTTATGAGAAGAATAGCTTATAGATTGATGCATAAGATCACACTTTAGGAGTTTCCTAAAGGTGTGAAAAGAAGGACATTGAACCATGATAAGATGAAGCTACAAAGAGTTAATGTTGGTGTGGCATTTCTATATTAGTCATAATACTAACATGATGATGTATGAGAATGGGTAATGTCTTTGGCATGGTTGTCAAAGAGGGAGAGATTAGCATGATTAAGTTATCATATAATATTGATTAGTTAAAGAGGGAGAGTAAGATTAGGTTACCATACAAGTATAATTACAAAGAGAGAGATGTATGAGAGTTACCATTCATATCAAAAAGAGGGAGATAATTTGTTATCAAGAGGGAAACATATGTTGCTAATATGTTAGAATGAGTTGACATATTGCTATAGAGAAAGAGTATGCATTGAATTAAAAGAGGGAGCATCATGAGATTGCATGGATGAGAATTAGAATAAACTATGAAAGAGAGAATACAAAAACAAAGGGAGATGATGGTACATTATTTAATATTTTGGATTGCATGATAACAAGTGAAGTATGTGAGGTGTTTCCATCAATGCCAAAGAGGGAGATTGTTGGAAACTACAATTGTAGAAATTGTTATGATGTCATTGATGTCAAATCTATTGGTATGATACAGCTAGAGAGATATTTACTAATAGCGTAGAGTTCCATATCATTTGATTGATAAAGAGGATTTGAAAAGAATAGATAGAAAGGTGAGCTAATGGTGTAGTTAAGTGATGAGAAGTTAAGTATCATGGAAATGCAATAGGAACTTGATAAGTTAGTCCTAGACAAGATAATGCTTTGTTCAATCAATACATCAAGTGAAGAAGATAGTTGGATGAAGCTTAGAATTAAAACAAGTCAAAAGGATAAGATTGACCAAGTATTAGTATTGGATGGTTAATGGAGGAGCTAAAGTAGAAGATTAAGGAAGTTAAGTAGAAGCCAAATAAAATAGTACAAGTTGAGTGTTAATTATTTCTAAGAAAATATATAAAGAAGTGTTAGTAGTGACTGAGCATACTAATGGTCGAGAAAGCTTGTTGATGCTGAGTGCGATAGTATAGGGTATGTCAAGTGACACAATGATGACTGAGTAGAAGAATAGAGTGATTTTTGAGTAACAACAAACGTTATAGTTTGAGAAAAAAAATGATTTTGAGGCCAACACAATTGGAATTTTGAATTAGTCAAAGTGTTTGGAAGATAAAAATTGATGAGCTGGCATATTCAATACATGGAGATATTTTTTGAGAGATCAAAGTCAAGGATTTGATGAGAAGTTTCTAGAAGAAGGAGAACAAAAATATGGAAGGATTCAATCAATCTGACCAAACCATAAAATCAATGGTGATGTTTAAGTAGAAAAATATCAAAATTACCTATTTAAGGAGGCATAAGAGATGTTCTCTAAGGTTTGTTCATTGTTGATTGGTGATCTTAAGGAGAAGTTGTGAAGAATAGAATAGCAAAGGTGAAGTGTGTAGAGTTTGTTGAAGAATGATTGTTTGAGGAGATGCCAATAAGATCAGTGATGAAGATGTGAATGGAGGCTAGTTAATGAACCAATAGATGACTGAATGGAGATCCAAATTTACAAAGTGATTTGTACTTTATAGATTAAAACTACTATTACATTCTAACCATTGTACAATCAAAATCCTTTAATCAAGGTGATATTCTAATGGAATGATCCAAATTCCTCTAGCAAGGCCACTCCTAATAGTGAAATTAAATCATTTAACAAAGTCACATTTAATAGTGTGTTGTATGACCTTTAACAAGATTGGTTATTAACCAAGCTCACTTTAGAAGAGTGAAATTTGTTAGCATTTTACTTGGTGGTCTTGTGTACCGTAGATGGCTCTAGCAAGAATTGACATGCACTCAAACTCCATCAATACAAAATAAAATTCACTTGAAACCTAATTAAGGCCCCTTTGAGGTTTCCATGATTTCCTAGCTTTACAACATAATTTGAACTAGGTCAATCAAATGCTTCAAGATCTTGTAATCCTACATAGGCTAAGTTAACAGCACAGTGAATCCACATTGGAGTCTAGCACCTAGAATGAACATTAGAATATAAGAACAAAATATGAGCCATGTGTACATGTCTCAATAAAATATTTGGGGAAAAAGGTCATTGACTCATGCAAACATTTAATTTGTATAACTATCTCATGGACTACAAAACCTACATTGTCATCCTGTGAGTCACACAAATGCATAGGAAAATGAGCTTTACTACTTTATTGTAAGACATACTAGACACCCTAGAATAAATCATGAAGAAAAAATTGGAATCCCTAAATTGAGAGAGATCACCAATTATCTAAATTTAATGCATTTAAAATTGTTCCCAAGTCACTATTTGACACCTACAAGCATAGACAAGTTAAGATAGAATCTAAACATGCATGGTACAACCTAATTTTGCTTGATTCAATAATATTACTCTTAGGAACTTTCAAATTAGTTATAAACCACATTGAGACACTTTGCAATTCTTTTCTAAAGTGTGCAAAATGAACTAGGATTGACTGAAATATACATAAGCCCTACACATACATTTGACTTCTTTGAGTTTGCATTAAAACACAAAAATAACACTAAAATCCCATCTAAACATGCATAGTACAACCTAATCTTTCTAATTCAATTATATTCCTCTTAGAAACTTTTTTATTAGCTATAAACCACATTAAGACATTTTGCAACACTTTTTATAACTGTGTAAAATGAACCAAGATTGACTAAAATATACATGATCCTTACACATATTCATTGACCTCTTTGAGTTTGAATTTAAACACTAAGAGAACACTAAAATCCTATCAATATACCATGTGGAACCATAAAGGATCATTTTAAGAACAATAGGTTTTCCTTTTAGTTAAACCATGATACAACAAACGATCATAATTAAGGATGACATAAAAAATGTACCAAAAACCAAACTAGCAAAAATAAACCAATACCAATAATAGCTATAATAACATCCACTTAATTTAATACTCTCATGAAGTGTCCATTGATACAATTAATATATACATGACTTGCAATCAATTATAAAATTTAAATCGTGTGATGAAATAGGAAAGAATGAAATACAAGGAAAAGAGGATAGATGAGCAATCTTGAAATTAATTAGCCAATCCAAGTCTTTCAATTCCCAATGGTTGTTTTCAATGCTACCTAACCATGTGAAATATCTAGGTCAAATCACACAATGCTCAATGGAGATATTTACATAATCCAAATGCTCAAGAAAAAGGTACAGGGGACAAGTCTTAAATGCAAATACAAAACATAAACACTCAACATGAACATCACAAGATATATACAAATACATCTTCCATGGTAGAAACACATGTCATCCATGATACTAGAAAAAACTCAAACTAACAAGGTGCCCGAAAAAACTATGGCATCATAAAGATTGTAAATAAGATAACATGAGAAACAATAAAATAAGAAAGGAATCATCAAGGAAAAACACCAAAATTTTCATACAAGGACAATATCACAATGTAATTACCAAAACATTTTTTTTAAATAGTCTTGGGTTCCAAACAACTATCAAAAACTTAGATACTAGTATGATAAGTATAGGGAGTTTTGTTATTTTACTCATTAAATACACCACATGGAACAAAACATCCCCTCATATGGAGAAGGATTATAAACATGCAAGCCCTAACACAACATGGTGGGGCATACCACTCCACATTAAATCCAATTCCTAGATGTGTTAGCATGCCTTCCCAATACATCATTCCTTATTTGACTTCCTATGACATGTTTGGAGCACCAAATTATCTTAATTGATGTTTTGTCCATCTCCAATTTTAATTAGTTTACTACTTAACTAAGAATTCTGATACTAGTATGATCAAAACATAAAAGCTACTTTAAATATTGGACATGTTGAGATACCCTCCCTAAAACCAATCTTAGGCTCATTCCATGAAAAAAACATGAAGAAACCCAAAAAAAATACAATATCATAACTAATTTTCACTTAGCACATGTCTCTAATTCCAAATTCAAGGCTTGGTCACCCACTTTATAATCTTAAATACAATGGAAACTCTTACAATGTCATTATTAACCATACAATTGATAAGCTTAATTGGAAATGCACCATGATACAAATTAAACTTCATCCCAACAATGAATTTCCATAAAACTTAATTTATTAGGCCACATCATAATATCAAGTGAAAAATTCAAATATAACTTTTCATCTTTGTACAAAAACTACCAAAACCCAATTATAAACCATAGCTTCCAAAAGAGGATCTTTGAAACCTCATAAAATTTGAAGTTTGAAAATACAAAATGTAATTAATGAATATTATGTCTTATTAGTCCCTACCTTATGCTTATAGGTAGGTACTAATGTTTTTGGTTGTGGTCACAATTAAATTTTAAAAGCAAAGTCTACATATTGCTAAAGTTTTACAATGATTTATTTTTAAATGAATTTTTAAACATTAATTTTTTATTTGTGATTGGCTGATCTCTATTTTTGTAGGGGTAATATTCAATTTCTCCCACAAAAATTCAAATATTTTTCTAACATTAATTAATGAATGCATTAATTACAACTTTATCTTTCAACATTTGTGACAAGTGGATTAACTTTAGAAAAAATAATCATTTTATCTTTCAACTCATAAATAAATGTCTAATCAATATTAATTATCAACATTCGTTCCAAATCAATTACACTTTCCAATTTATATTTTTAAAATTATTTTTTCTTTTTAATATTTTAAAAATTATAATAAATTAATCAGAACAAAACTTAAGATATGCAATATAACATATTAATGGTTAATAACTTATTTTTATATATAAATGATTATTATATCATATCACATGTAATATATAAATAAATAATTTTATTAGTTTTATGCCATAAGCAAGAATACTTATGCATTCATGTCATCCTAATATCACATTAACACTAACCATCAAATCAAAGAATTTAAAAGATTGTATGAAACTTCAAATGTTTATATCTTTTTCTAATTTTTCATTATTTTATAAATCATATTTTTCATACATCCTATTGGTCCATACTATTTTTGGTGGGGGAGAAAATTAATTTTCTTCAACAAAAATAGAAATATTTTCTAACAACTTCATCTTGCATTAATGAATGCATTAATTACAACTTTATCTTTGTGACCAGTTGATAAGATTTTTTTTTCAATCATTTAACTTCCACCTCACACAACATGTCTAATCAATATTAATTCTCAATAGCAATATAATTTCAATATGTTATATATTTGTATTGGAATTTATAAAAAATTTAATAAAATTAGTCAAGTTATTACTATTATTTTACTTTTGTAAAAATAAATTAAACAATATTATTTTTTAATTATATTTTATAATAGTGTTTGTAATATGTATAATTGATAAGTGTTACAATTTGTAAATTATGTCATTTATATTATTTAATATTTTATATTTAAACAATTTATCATTTAGTTCAAATATATTTAAAACTTAAATATATATTTTAATATTAAATTAATAATTATATTTTACAATAAAAAAATACTAAAGGAAATAACCACAAAAAAAAAAAAAATTCAATTCTAAAGATATGTAAATTATTATTAAGTTTTTATAAACTATGTATTAAAATTAAATAATTATATTCTATTTCTTATTTATTACATCATATTTATTCATCAACATCAAATTTATATGTATTACATCTATTTATTATTTACAAATGTACATATTAAATTATATGGATATTATTTCATAATTAAAAATTACTTAATTTTATGAAAAAAATGGAAATACAAACCTTAAATAGTAAACCTTCTCTAATCGTGTAAAATTAAACAATTACTTTTATTTAAGATATTTTATATTTCAATACATTTCATTTTTTTTATACAAATGTGAGTTTTAATATAAAATTAAATTCTTAGTTTCATTAATTAAAATATAATATATTTAATTTTTCATTATAACCATGATTTTATTCTGACTACTTGTTTTATTAAGAGAAATGATTATAGTTAACTCTCTCTCTCTCTCTCTCTCTCTCTCTCTCACACACACACACACACACACACACAACTTATGTTGGTATCCCTCTATCTTACTATTTTATCTCTCTTTCCTCTTCTTCCTATATATTATTTATCAATTTTTTCCTATATATGTTTATGTTGTTATGCTAAATGCCAAAATATAATATATAGCTAAATGCCAAAATATAATATATAGCACAAAATTTAACAGCAAATATGGCATCCTTTCAAATCACAACTGATTTCTAGATGAGACAACAATATGAGTATCCTATCAAATCTGAAGTGCCATTTCTAGCGCAAAATTAATGCATTCACATGTTAATTAGAACTATTTATCCTTATTCTCACTATCTACATCTCTACAACATTATGCGTTAGGTAGAAACTATGACGAAATTGCATCTCTTTTAGTTCCTGCCTATGGCATGAACTTATGCATTCATGTCATCCTAATATCACATTAACACTAACCAATCAAATCAAAAGAATGTAAAAGATATATGAACTTCAAATGTTTAAAGCCGAGAGGCTTCTATAATAAGAGCAGATTTGGTTGTAAACAATTGAACATTTTTAAAAAATTGACAGGCAGCTACAGTATGACAATGCAACTATACCTCTTTTCGTTGATTATTGCATTTTCATCCCTTATGAAACACAGAAAGCCAAATGTCATAATAGATAAGATAGTTGTCATAGCGGACGAAGTTTCATTCACTATTTTCTATTATTTTAATTGATTTTTATCATTTTAATTCACAATGACGCAAAAAAAACAAATCCCTGATGTGGGTTTCGTAGAAGATGGAAATAGTAGATCATTAATATAACTCACAATCACTGAAGCCAATGAATATAAATGTATCATCAAAGGCACCCTGATTAGGTTACGCAGTCTATTCTCTTATTGATCAATGACAAAAGAGGTTCAAATGGGTAGTATAGATATAGAGGTGATCAATTGTACCAGTGTCATTCAAATCGGATATGAGTTGGCAATGAAAGAAGAGCTATTACCTAATGTAGACGAGGTTGTGATCTTTTGAGTGCAAAGTTACTACCAAAGTCTTATTATTTGTATAGTATGCAATTCATTTCCATCAGCCCTTTTCATTATGGGAAGGGGGACCTAAAAGAATTGGAAAAATCCAAGTTTGAGGCCATTCGAATAATAGAAATGAGAATTCAGAGGAATTGCTTGGCAGCTTCTATAAAATCATTAGTTGAAAATGATTTGCTGCTCAAGGACAATGAGATTTAGAACTTCTATGGCGAGCATATCGCCTTCGCTTCCATAGAATTGGCATCGATAGTCACGAGGGATTCATGCTTTATTTATAAATTTCTTGTGAATTATTTATCATAGAATTGCGCTGAGCTACAAATTTTTACCAAAAAGAAGTGAAAGCGTTCTCATGGTAGTATGATGCAATTTTGATGTTCATTATCAAAACCTAATGAGGGAAGGACTAATGATTGATATACTCTTACTTGAGAACCAAATTTCTCTCTGGGTTTTGAAGGAAGTCCTTCAAGTCAAGATGGGTTCTCTAGAGGCTATCGATAAAGAGATGCAAGATCTTTTCATGTTTCTCCCTGCCTTGCCTACAAAATCAACAGAACCTATTTATGTTGAATGTGTAGTGCTCTTACATACGGGCTCTCAATCTACAAGCACTCTACATTAACAAAAAGAGAGAGAGATTGGGGAAGATATAGTTAGAGGGGTAGAAGGAAAAGGGGAGAGATGAGGTATGAGTGAAAAAGGATAACAAGGGTCAGAGGAGGGAGGGAGGGAGAGAAAAAGAGGTAACATT